>CM070702.1:8210358-8610358 GCA_036346265.1 Melocanna baccifera
ATAACGCCACGGCGCACCAATAGCGCCACGCCGCGTGTCGCTCGGGAATACGTGCAAGGCAGCTCGCTCCGCCAGCGACATCTTACGCCTCCGCCGCAGCGGCAGTCCAGGTCCGCCTCGGCTTCCACACACACCTGCACGCCGGAGTGGCGCGTCAGAGGACGCCCCCCATCTCGGGGAGAGCTCGCGGAGCAGTCCGTTTAGCGGAGTCCGCACCGAGCAACGCAGAGCTCAACCGCTCGCACCGCAACGGCCTCCTACCCCCTGCGGGCGTGCTACGGCTGGCGGTCGTCGAAATATTACGCTCGAAAATAGGCCTCCATCAGTTCATCAACATGGCAATATTCCTCTGCATGTTCATGAACTGAAGAAGGCATATTTTCGAAATCAACACCATCTCAGCTACGCCCGGAAGCTGCTACGACCCTCCTGGTATATATATATACAGCTGTCCCCTGCGGAGAGGAGCAACCGGTGGAAGTCGAAGCGAGCAACCGGCGGAAGTCGAAGCGACGCGGTCGCCCACGCACGGAGAGGCGCAACCGGCGGAAGCCGAACCAGCACGGCCGCCCGTACGTGTGCGACGTCTCAACTTGATTGCACCTACACACAATAACCCCAGCTCCGCCTCCCGCGAAGCCTTCGCCTCAGCGTAACGACACCGGCCCCGCCCTCGACGAAACCTTCGCCTTCCGCTCCGGTGGCTCGGGACAACCCCGGCACTTGCTGCACATCATGTATCTTCACTCTTAGCACAACCATTTTCGCACCCTAATGTCCCATGCCTTTCCACGGATGCTAGGTTACAGAACGCGCTGGCGCAGCAGGTCAGGCGGAAGGACTCCGCACCGACCGGCTCGGAGCCAGCTACCTCAAAGGCGCGCGAACCCGCGGTCGTCCGACCGCACACAGCGCCTCGGCCGCCATCACCTCGGGAAGCGCAACCGACGCAGGTCCAACCGTCGCGGCTGACCACATGTGCCCAACCGGTGGGAGTCGAACCGGCGCGGCCGCTCACGCGCATGTGACGCCCCAACCTTCCACATCCGCCTGCTCCTCCTGCCTCGACGAGGTCTCCGACTCCGCCTGCGACCACCCAACACGAGACTTCGACATCGGCTCTGCCGCGGACCCCCCGCTTCGACTCCGCGGAGCCACGCCGACCTACATGCGCAAAATCATCTTCGCCCACAACCACACAACGTCACAGGCCGTAGGGACGGAGGGGGCCAAAGGGCTCGGCAGCATGGCTTCTACATGAAGCCCTTTACCATGAGAGTCTCCTGTTGTAGGGGTGGCCCCCCACCTAAACCCGGCTAGCCTGTTGAGAAAGCTATAAACCATGTACTAAGGACGTAGTTGCCCTCGGTCGGAGGCTTCGGTGTAGGGTTACGATTGTAAAGATGCTCCTTATGAGGAAGCATATATATTACGATCAGCCATTGGGAAAGACCCAAGAGGACATTGTTCACCTAACTCTCCACTACCATACACCTCTCTCTCTGTTTGGTCTGTAGCCACAACAACATGCATCTTAACTCTTTGCATTACTTGACTCCAGAGTAATTATCTTGTAAATTTCTTTTCTAACAAATATTTAGGGCTAATTTCTTAATATTCTTAGTTTATAACATCTTTTGATTGGTGTCTCCAAATAAACAGTAACAATTGTTAGATCTAGGCTCATTACTTGTTATTTGAAAATATGCAAGTTCTTGCTTTAGTAAATTCTTACGCGAAGATTAGTTTAGTAATCTCGATTGGTCATGAGAACATTCAGAATACTTTTGCATACATTTCCAAAGATTTGGCACAAGCGTAAAGGATACTAGAGATAATTATACATGGCTGGCCACACATCTCAGTCAGGCCCATTCATCACAGACAGAGAGAAGGGGGGAGCCACAGGCGGGAGGGAGAGGGGAAGGGGTGTCGGTGGAGACAGAAATAGGGGGGAGGGAAAGGGGCGCCCGGTTAGGGGAGAGGTGCCACCGATGGGGAACGACAGAGGTGTCGGTGACCATCAAAACCAACCCTGGAATGTCGAGGGAGCAAGGCGTGGCGGCGGCTCTGATCCTATTGGAGCGAGAGCAGCTCGAGGAGGCGGCTTGAGGCGGCTGGAGTGAGGAGGTTCCGGGGGCGACAGCGACCGGGGAGGAGGGAGAGGAAAGTAGTGTGGGAATGAGTAGGAGCGTGGCAAGGGGAACTTACCCATGGCGGTGGCTTGGTCGGAGAGATGCCAAGGCGAGCTGGTGACGGGAGCCTGGGGCGGCGGTGGGTGGCTTGTGGGGGCGGCGAGCTAGGGCCGATGGGGAACCCGGCCTATGGTTGGAGTATCCTCAGGTTGTCCAGGTGGAGCTCTAGGCACTGACAATTGGCTGAAGGCGCAGCGGCGAGGAAGAAGGCCCTAGGCGGCTCTGGAGGCAGACGGAATGGGAGGGGTGGAGTGATGGGAAGAATAGAGGAGGACCAGGGCTTAAATCGTTGGAGAGGGCGGTTGGTTGTTGGCGGTCATAAATCGCTCTGTTAATGGCAGCCTTTGTGGGATGGCGGGTGACTTGAGTGCACAGACGGCAGGAGGTGGCGTGCGCTCGGCGGTGAGGCTAAGCCAAGGGGGAGGTGCCAGCTTGGGAGGAGAGGGGTAGAGCGAGGCAGCGGGCGGCGCCAAGGGGGGAATGAGAGGGAGGTCTAGGCCGGTGGGGAAGGGTTAGAGAGAGGCTGGCGCCGGGCTAGCGTCGAGGGTAGCGTGACACGCGAGAGTAATATCGGGATTAGCCGGTCGAAGAGGGGACGGCGCTAGGACTTGAGCTCGGGATGACGGAGAAAATCCCGTGGTGATGCGTGAAACCGGGTGAAACCTGGTGAAGCTGGTGGAAGTAGTGGCGTGCAGCACATGGCGCTTGGGCCAAAGGGAGGAGGAAGGGGAGGGGTGTGGTTGGATGGGCCAAAGAAGAAGGAGGCCAGGCGGATGGCTGAGTGAACGGGGGGGGGGGGAGGAAGGGAAAAGAAGGAGGCCAGACGGGTTGTGTGCGACAGTAGGGTAAAGAGAGAAAGAAGAATGAGGAGGGGAGAAAAGAAAAATCCCTGGGGGAAAATTTTTTGGGAAGGGCCCAATGCTTAGAGGATTTCCAAAATTTGAATTCTAGTTGGGATTCTTAGTTCAAACTTTGTAATTAAAATTTGAAGCTTAGGTTTTATTAAGTCCCGAAAGTTTGTGTTTCTGGGTTTCGAATTTGTGAATACGATAGGGAAGAAATCTGATATTAAATCCGGATTTCAATTTTTGTTGTGAGCCAAGTTTTAATTTGAAAGTTGTACTCGAGTTTTTGGCTCAAATTAACTTTCTAGATAATTATTTAGTTTGATTGCTTGAATTACTAGCACAAAATCAAACAAGAATTCCGAATGAACTCTGAAGACTTTTAAATAGCATAAGAAAAGTGACAAAAGATTTTTTTTTATTTTCGTAAATACAATAGTCTTATATTTTTGGGATGTTACAGTCCATCTCATTGTCCACCTTGTGAAAGAGATAAAGATATGCAACCCCGTATTTCTACGTCATATGTACCCGTTCGAGAGGTACATGAGAATTCTCAAATCCTATGCACGTAATGGATCTCAGCCTGAGGGTAACATCATCGAAGGTTATGCAACCGAAGAGGTCATTGAGTTCTACATTGATTACATGGTTCAGGTCGAACGATAGGTGTACCTCTATCTCGTCACCAAGGGCAGCTAGAGGGTATCGGGATCATCAGAAGGAAAGCAATAACTCTGGATCTGGATGTCGAGACCTGAATATGCAAATTCGGACTTTCTGTGTATACCGCACTAGTCTAGAATTATGCTAGTACACACAGTCAAACATAGATGCAATATCAACCATAAACACGCTGAAGTAAGGGGAAAACTCAAAAATTAATAATCATCCAAAGTATGACCTTATGGCCAAGCTTACAACTTATTAGCCTAAAGGGCTTAAAAACTAGCAGCGAAAAACAGAAATAAACGTGGAAGCCATTCGACATGCCCACAGGCAATCGACTAGGGAGAGAAGTCCTAATCCGCGAAGTCGCTGAAGTATTCTCCCTCTGGTACCTCCTGCTGGTAAAACTCCTCCTCCTCAACTGAGCAATATGGGTATAAAGCCGTGAGTACATTGGTACTCAGCAAGTCGTTTGTAACAAATATATGCAATATAATATACAATGCTTACCAATGAAGGGCTGAAAGGTTAATTTGCATAAAATAATATTTTAAGATAAATACGATAAATATATTGAAAACAAACTTTAATGAAAAAACAGTAATAAATAAATAATCAACGGAATTAAAATTAAATCACTTGTGAACCTTAACTCTCGTGTGAAATCACTTTATCCACAAGCTAAACCAACAGTGAACTACCCGTTTACTTCCCAACCATAAACAAGTTTATGTGAAATCACTACCTTTAGTGTGAAATCACCGAGCATTGTCCATAACCGGGGACACGGCTATTCGAATAGTTTTACACTCTACAGAGGTTGCACAACTGTACCCACACGATGTGATTAGCCTTGATCTAAGGAAATGACAACAAAGCTTTTACAATGTTCCATCTCAACTCAATCCCGCTCGCTAGGGTTTCGCATCTCACCCCCTTGCGCCCCATGGAAATCAGTAACCATGTTCATCACAATAGCGAGATTGAAATTGAAATATCCTAAATTAATCAGTCAGGTCTATCCTATATTAAACATGTGGTTTGCACGATAAACCTCAGATCAATGGCGCACAAAGTTAAGTCCTTAACATTACTCGGGTGAGACTTCCATATCCTATGAAGTGAATCCACACTTCCCCCTTTACTGCACGATTACTCGTCCAAGTGAAAATCAAGTTTGTATATCAACACCAATCACACACCAATGTCATGTTACAAATTTTATAATTGTGGCACCAGCCACGGTTCCATATCTCATTAAGTCAAATTAATTACTCATATGTGATGATGAATCCATCGTAATGTAAGTATGGCTAAGCATACTATTTGTACCACCCATGTGACATCTAGTATGTATCACTAAATAATTTCCCAACTTAGGGTGACAAGCATATCATGGTATTCAAATTATTAAGGAAGGATAATTCAATTTGGAACGATAACTACCAAATACAAATATTTATAATTAAATAGCGATGCAAGATAATTTAAAAAAACATAATTAAATAATAGATTGAAATTTAGGTTCAATATGATCAAAGGATACAACTTGCCTTGGTTATGCTCAGTGAGGTACTCGGGATCTTCTAGGGGAGCTTCTGCTTCTTCGAAGATGGGATCTAACGAGAGAGAAAACGACTGAACAACAAGACTAAAATCAAATAAAATTCAAATAAACTCCAAAAATCTTAAAACTAGAACCAAAATATAGAGCTCAATTTTAGATGAATTTAGAAAAAAGAACGGTGTTAATCGGAGCTAGAACGGAAAAGAACGAGCTCTCGAAAAATTAAATCTAAAGAAAATACTGAAAATTCAAAAAAGTTACTATGCTGTGGACTCGGTGCAAGGAAAGACAGGTTTACGATGGACTTGGTCCATGGAACAGTGCACACGGGAGGGGGTGCTGATGTGGCGGATAGGGCTGACGTGGCATTGACACGTGGCACGACGTATGACGTGGCACTAACACGTGGCAGGCTATGGCTGACGTGGCACTGACATGTGGCTGTTGACGTGGCATGCTGATGTGGCATCTGGGGGTCGGTCGGTGCTGATGTGGCACTAACACGTGGCGCTGACATGGCACCTAAGGCTGACATGGCTTGACACGTGGCTATGGCTAACGTGGACGATCGGGCACGGCGGTCAGCGGCGGGATCGGACGGCTGGAGGGTTGACACGTGACTAGATCTTAGCCGTCGATCCAGATTTGAATCGATGGTGGAGATGGGGTGTGTGGGCGCCGGCATGGGCGCGGACGCGGGCGCGCGGATCGAGGCAGCGCACGGGAGCGGGCACGGGTTGCACACGCGGACCGAGGGGCAGCGGGGTCCATCAGGGTGTGATGCAGCGATGGGGTTCGGCGACGGCAGAGAGGGCTTGGGCGTCGGTGCTTGGCGGTGATGGCGTGTGGCGGAGGGTTCACCGGTGAGGACGGAAGGGACACGGGGTGGTGGCGCTCACCAGCGAAGGTCGACGACGCTCGGGACCGACGACAAGGCGACGATGGGAATGATGTCGGCTGCGGCGGTGATGGCGTCGACAAGGACGACGGCGAGGTGGGTGCGGCGAGAGCGATAGTGATAGCGACGGCGAGGAACGGCGGTGGTGCTCGGTGAGAGGCGAAGGCAGGCGGCGGTGCTTTTAAAGCACGCAACCCGAGGATGGCCAGGAAGGACATGGCGCGACGGATGAGTTCGCGATGGAGATAGGAACCCCGCATGTGACACATGGCACGGCCAGATGGGCGACACGCGGCGAGGGCGGGGATCGGACGTTCGCGGATGAGTCCGGGGCGGAGGTGTGGGCGCGGGCGCGGGCGCGGGATGTGTGACGTGTGGGCGGGGTGAGGATCAGACGGCGGTGGTTGATTGGGCTGTGAATAGTACTGGTCCGGGCTTGGTACTGTTCACAAGGTTTTTCTTTGATTTTCCTTTTTCAAAAATTCAAATAAAATAAAAAGAGCTCTAGAAAATAGCAAATAAATTCAAAAAATTCATCAAAAATTCCAGAAAAATCCTTGATATGCCAAGAGAAAGAGAGAGAGGGCGACAAGGCTGGTGTGTGGGCTGGCTCGATTGTGCCACGTGGGGAAGCTAGGCTAGGGCACAAGCGAGTGGGCCTATGGGGGAAAAAGTGAAGATGGGCTGGGCTGACTAATGGGTTTCGACCCAAAGGGGAGGGAAAGATTTTAGGGTTTAAACTTAAATTCTAATTTTCAATTTGAGTTTGAATTTCTAATTTGAACTCTAGGAGGTACTTGCACACAAGATTTTTAGGAAAAAATTCTTATCATCCTATTGACTTTTAGAAATTTTTAATTCTCATTTTCAAGCCAAGAAATTTATTTTAAAAGTCTCAAACTCCAACCAAGGCTTTAGGAAAAATTTTAAAAGTGAACCAAAAATTTTAAAATTCATGGAAATCATGCATGGTTTAATTTGAAGCTAAAATTGAGCTGTTACAAAACCAAAGTGGTGTTTGTTGCTATTGTGCCAACAAGCCACCAGCATGCCCGTAACTTGTATAATTTCAATGCAAATTCTGAATTCAAATTTAGAAGAGCTTAATCTGCATGAGATTTTTCTGGTTTCTGCTGGTAAATTGTCAAAAGCCTGTATCTAGTTGGGAGCGCGAAACCGAACCATGGTGACCTCATTCACTGTAGCCAATAAGAGCCTTGGCTGTGCCTTGCCATCACAATTGTCATGGCTGGCCTTGTCATCGTCTGTGTTGTTCCAACAGTAAACATAAAAAAAAAACTACTTGTAGTAGCTATTAAAAAACATTTACCCTGCCTGTATGTATTATTAGCAACAAGCATCAAACTTTTGTAGGTAAGATACACACACACACATACCTATTCAACTGGTGCTAATTCTATAAGAAAACATCACAGCTAGTTATAACATCTCATAAAATAAACACAACCTTCACTAATTATTAAATCCGATAAAACATTAATCCCAGTTTTCACGAATAATCAACAATGTCTATTGCCTGAAGCTTCCAAACTTGTTCATAGAAGCAAAATGACTATAAAATAGACCCTGTCCAAGGAGCTAACTTATCAACAGAAATAGCATCAACCATGTGTACTATGAGATGATACACAAATTCTTAAAGCATGTTCTTTAGCACAAGCAGTCGACGGAGTTTTAACTATTGAGCTTTCTCTTAACAAACTACATCTTCCAGTTGGAATTACACAAAGCCATGCTGAAGTTTGCTTGATGTTGGGGCCCTTCCTCCTCTAGTAGACAAATTATCACCTGCATATGTTGTAAATGGATTTAGTGAATAGTATTATATTAATCTAAAACAATAAATATTCCTGCGAGTTGAAACAGTTCCAAAGAAGTTAAGATTGCCCAAATAGTAAACTACTGTAGAAAGATTCTGTTAAACTAGTTTTGACTTCTCCACACCGCTAAGATATTGTATTAAAGATAACTAATCTATAATATTTCTGGTTCAAAATCTGGTCAACCAATGCTTCTTCATCACTGCTGGCTTTGCTATATATCTATTTTCTGAAAGCGTATTACAATTTTGGGAAATTTTTTTATTCAACAAGTGCTGCACTATGAAGCTGTTAAACTTATTCATAAAGCAAAACATGTCGAAGAGAAATACATATGTCCAAGACCCATATATATATATATATATATATATATATATATATATATATATATATATATATATATATATATATATATATATATATATATATATGTGTGTGTGTGTGTGTGTGTGTGTGTGTGTGTGTGTGTGTATGTGTGTGTGTGTGTGTGTGTGTGTGTGTGTGTGCACTACTACAAAAAGTTTATATTAGACATCTCATCACAGACGGTTCATAAAAATCGTCTGTATTAAATGCAATCACAGACTGTTCTTATTAAGAACCGTATGCGATATGTTTCCCGCCTCACACATTCCTAAAATTTCATAATTTTCACCTGAGTTCGAGTAGGATTCCGTTTTGACACACCTTTAGAAAAACGGGTATAACTTTTGCATACGGTATCCGTTTTCGACGTTTTTGTACTCGTTAGAAAGCTAACGACGAGCCTTATCCAAAAAAACCCCGCTTGCACTAGTCGCCCTTGAAGACCTCCAAAATCGGCCATTTGTAGCATCAAATTTAAATTGCAAGTTTTTGATTTTTGTTTTTGCCAAAATTTTCGATCTTCCCTTCAAAATTTGGGGTTCATTTCAACTGCAAAGTTGTAGATCTCGTCAAAAGCTTTCAAATGAGTATATATAAGACATATAGAACTTTGTTATTTCATATTTTGAGACTAGTTGTTAATATTGTATGGTGTATGTATATGTATGTATATATATATATATATATATATATATATATATATATATATATATATATATATATATATATATATATGAAGCCTCTTTTCTACACCCGGGTGTAATTACACTCTATATCGTATCTCATGCCATAGAAAGTATCTCACGTAACGGAGAGTATGTACGTATAGTATACGAGTATTTAAGATCATCTAGGTGGTATGAACAATTTTTCAACGGTAGTATGTAGATTTTTTTGACATACTCATTTTTATGTGCGTATATAAAGGTATTTACAAAATACGCTAAAAACTATGGACTCCCTTGCAATTTTTTCATATGGTTCACATTGAAGTATCTTATAATTAATATACGAGTTTATCTAAAGTAATAAAGGAGTATTTCAAGTTCGTTTAGGTGGTATATTAGAGGTGGGTGTAATTACACCCGGGTGTAGAAAGTATTTTATATATATATATATATATATATATATATATATATATATATATATATATCACAACAGACGGTTCGTGGTTCAAACCGTATGTGATACTATTATAGATGGTTCTTACCAAGAACCGTCTGTGATAATTTGTTCCCTGACCACTGGGTATGTCAATCCTCCTCAACCCAACTCCAGCCAATAGAAACCGACCAACCCACATCTTACGGATCATAGCTCTCTCTCATCTATAAATACTCACCCGAACCCATCCGCCCCCTCCCTTCAAATGTGTCTTAAGCTTCCTCCCTCCATTGTTTCTTATAGTATTTGATTCTGTGAGGTTTAGGTCTCCATCGTAGCCTCCATTGTTGCTACTTTGTTGGGTTTATGGCTGCCCAAGAGCTTACAGTGAGGCGGCCGCTAAGAAGGCCTACCCGAGCTGCATCAGGGATGAGCTTCCATTAGGATATCTGATTCTTCTATTTTGTTTCTTCTCTGTTGCTCGATTTGTAATGGAAATGGAATATTCTCTGTTATGTTTGTTGTCCTATGATGGTGGATTGCTGCTCTGTTGCTATTGTAATGGTGGATTGTAGTCCTGTGATGTTGTAATGGTGGATTGTAATATAAATAGAATGTTCTTGCTATGTTTATTGTCGTATTTGCTTGTTTTCAAATGGCATAGTTAATATTTTCTGAGGCTAATTCAAAAATAGAAAAAATATTAGGTATAGAAACTGTCATAGACGGTTTTGTAGTATAAACCGTTTGTGAAGAACATCATAGACGATTCTATATATAGAACCGTCTGTGATATGTGAGTATCACAGATGGTTTTTGGTTAGAATTATCTGTGATAGTATTTTTCATAGACGGTTCTAGTTACAAACAGTCTGTATTGTATTAATCACAGACGGCTCACAAACCGTCTGTGATAACCTTCGATTATTATTGACCCATAAATTCAAACGGTTCAGAAAACCGTCTGTGATGATATTTTTGAACCGTCTGTGATGATGATTTCTGTAGTAGTGGTGTGTGTGTGTACGAGGTGACACTACTACAGAAAGCCTAATACTAGATGCCAAATCATAGACGGTTTGACAAAAGCATGCGTGAACGCACATTAACACGAGCGGTTTTAATTTGGATACAAATGCGTGTTGAAGGCATCGGAGAAAACGAGTATCACGCATCGTTCTTACCAATAAACCGCTCGTGATATTTTAGTATCACGACGGTTTGTATTACAAACCGTCATGATAATCCAGCATTATCACGATGATTTTTATTTAAAACCGCTGCGGATAAGCGCTTATCACGAGGCGGTTTGTATTACAAACTGTCTGTGATAATCTTAGAATGATCACAGACGGTTTGTAATACAAACCCGTCTGTGATGTTATCGGTCCGATGTTAATATATAACTATAGAACGGTTTGTATTACAGGTTGCTTCTAATAACTTATAACCTACAGAACTACTGAGACAAGAGATCATAAATTAAAGAAAAATTTATTACAAAAGTCGCACATAAAGAGATTCGTAGATTCTAATATTCAGTCCGATGTTAATATATAACTACAGAACTGTTTGTATTACAGGTTGCTTCTAATAACTTATATAACCTATAGAACTACTGAGACAAGAGATCATAAATTAAAGGGAAATTTATTACAAAAGTCGCACATAAAGAGATTCCCAGATTCTAATCTTCAGGGCTTCGTACGCTTCTCCTTCGGCTTTGTCTGTTGGATCAGCCGCTGAGTTCTTGAACGCCGTTAAGATTGTCCTTGCCCTCAGCACTTCCTCCTCCAGTCTGGGCAAATGATCAGTAGCATAGTCCATAATCTCGTAGAGGATTGCATTGTAAGCTTCCTCAGACTCTGCCGTTTCTGCTTGATCGGCAATGCTATCCATTAGTCTGTGCAATGCCACGAGAGCTTCTTTCGCTCTGTGCACATTGTTGAGAAGAACTAGGGTGAGGGCGAATTCCCTTTCTTGAGCGGCAGCGAGACGCCTCCGTCGACGGCGGATGATCAGGTCGAGCTGACGAATGCAAGAAAGTTGGGGAAGGAGAGCGGGCGCAGCGGAGAAGTCGCTCTAGATGTAAATTCTCGGCGCTGTGCAAGGTTCTGGCTGAACAACTCTTGATGAACAAATGAGAGGAACAAGATGATCACTAAAGCCATATTGCATGTACTGCGTTGAGAATTAGGCTGGCGCACATATTTAACCTTTAGCAAAGACGGTTCGTATACCAAATTAATGATCGAGACGGTTCGTATGCCGAGACGCTTATAACGATAGTGCTACCGAGTCCCGATGGAGCTATCACAGACAGTTTTATTTTGGAGACCGTCTGTGATGAGTATCACAGACGGTTCTTACTAACGAACCGTCTGTGATAATCAAACATTACAGACGGTTCTTGCCAATGAACCATCTGTGATAATCGGGAATATCACAGACGGTTTTAAACTAAAAACCGTTTGTGATGGCTGATATCACAAATGGTTTTTAACTACAAATCGTCTGTGATAGTAAGTATCACAGACGGGTTTTTTTAAAAAACCGTCTGTGATAATGCTGCTATGTATTTATTGCACCGCTCAGACCGCATCTGTCTTCATTTCGATCCAGATCTTAGCCCGGTGTTGCAGTTGGAGGCGGCAAGGCTTTCAGGCAATTTTTTTGTGGAAGGAGGCTTATTTGGTAGGAGAGCTTTGAAGATTTATTGAGTTCTTGGTTGCCCTAGATATGGTTAGTAATGAAATTTGTTTTTGGTTGCAATATCAAAAGAAGTTTGATCTAGCTAATTAATTTTCGGTGAACTGTTATATATATATACTTTGAAAATCTAGCTAATTTAGATTTAGCTAGCCTCAATGCATGTGGTATATATGTAGTAATAATTAATAAAATTAATTTTAATACTAAGTTGTTATATATGTACACTATATAGGACCGAAGCTGGATGTATATCGCAAACCGTGTGAGTGAAGAGTACATTAATTGCGTGTCTGCTTTTACAAGAGCTGCCGAGGAGGATATGTTGAATAAGGGGGTGGAATATATGTATTGTCCATGCACTGACTGTGAGAATTTGAAGATGTTTAAGAATCGAGAGTAGATTGAAGCGCACTTGATTCGGAGGGGTTTCAAAAAGGGATATACGTGTTGGACCAGTCATGGTGAAGTCAATGATATGCTGCCGGATGACATCGCCGGCGAAGTCAATGATATGCCACCGGATGACATCGCCGGTGAAGTCAATGATATGTTGCCGGATGATGATTGTGGTTCGGATTCGGATAGGCTGCACGATGACAATCTGGATCAGATGCTTCGTGATATAGAAGAGAACTATGATGAGAGAGAGTATATTAAATTCCGAGGCTTGATGGAAGACTTAGAGAAACCTTTGTTCACGTGTTGCAGGTCAAAGTACACGAAGTTGTTAGCTGTGCTTGAACTGTTGAAATTGAAGGCAAGCAACGGTTGGTCCGACAAGAGTTTCACGGCGCTGCTAGGTCTTTTAGCGGACATACTTCTGGAGGGCAATGAGTTGCCTAAAACCACGTATAAAGCCAAGAATGTTCTTTGTCCATTGGGAATAGAAGTAGAAAGAATACATGCATGTCCGAACGACTGTATTCTCTACCGTAAAGAGTATGCAAACATGCATGTCTGTCCGGTGTGCAACGCATCCCGATACAAACGTAACAATCAATCAGATGATGATGGCGAGGGAACAGAGGTGAAGAGAGGACCTCCTAGAAAGGTGGCATGGTATCTTCCTATAATTCCCCGTTTGAAGCGGTTTTTTGCGAATCCAAAGGAGGCAAAACTGCTGCGATGGCACTCGGAGGAGCGCAAGAAGGATGGAATGCTGAGACACGTTGCTGATTCCACCCAGTGGAGAAACATCGATAGGTGCTTTGCAGATTTTGGTGCAGAACAGAGGAATATAAGGTTTGGATTGAGTACAGATGGAATGAATCCTTTCAGTAGCATGAGCAGCCGACATAATACTTGGCCTGTGACTCTTTGCATCTATAACCTTTCTCCTTGGTTGTGTATGAAGCGAAAGTATATTTTACTGTCGATACTTATCCAAGGGCCAAACCAACCTGGGAATGATATTGATGTGTACCTAGTGCCGTTGGTGGAAGATCTAAAAGTACTGTGGGACGAAGGGGTACAGGTATGGGATGCATACAAACGAGAGAACTTCACTTTGCGCTCCTTATTGTTCTACACCATAAATGATTATCCTGCCCTTGCTAACCTGTCGGGCCAGAGTACAAAAGGTGTCAAAGCTTGTACTCACTGCTTAGATGGTACCGATAGTGTGTGGCTGAAACACTCACGCAAAACCGTGTATATGCGTCACCGCCGATTCCTCCGGAGGGCTCACCCATACCGCAAGATGAAGAAACAATTTGACGGAGAGAAGGAGGACGGTTCAGCTCCAAGGTATTTAAGCGGAAAAGAGGCTTATAATATGGTTAAGGATTTAGATGTTGTCCTTGGACAGGGACGTAAATTGACGGGTCGTGAGAAGAACATCTGGAAGAAGAGATCAATATTTTAGGACTTACCTTATTGGGAGTACCTAGATGTTCGACACTGCATCGACGTCATGCACGTAGAAAAGAATGTGTGTGATAGCTTAATTGGTGTCTTACTGAACATTCGTGATAAAACAAAGGACGGCGTCAACGCACGGTTTGACTTGGCTGATATGGACATCAGGCGTGAGTTAGCACCGAGAACAACAGATAATGGACGAACGTACCTTCCCCCTGCGTGTTACACTCTGTCCAAGGCCGAGAAAATAGAATTGTGCCTGTGCTTGCATGGTGTCAAAGTTCCGTCTGGTTACTCTGGTAACGTGAAGAAACTTATTTCGATGCAAGATTTGAAGTTAAATAGAATAAAATCTCATGATTGTCACGTGCTGATGACACAGATGCTCCCTATTGCAATTCGGAATATTTTACCGATCAAAGTCCGAGAGGCAATCATGAGGATATGTTATTTCTTTAACACAATTGCTCAGAAGGTCATCGATCCCGAAGCACTAGATGCTCTGCAGGACGAGGTGGTGATGACTCTATGCCATCTTGAGATGTATTTTCCTCCTTCATTTTTTGATATCATGGTCCATCTCATTGTTCACGTTGTGTGGAAAATAAAAATGTGCGGGTCCGTATTCCTACGTAGCATGTACCCATTTGAGAGGTTCATGGGAATTCTCAAGTCATATGTACGGAATCGATCTCGACCGGAGGGCAGCATCATCGAAGGTTATGCAAGCGAAGAGGTCATTGAGTTTTGTATCGATTATGTGGCTCAGATTCAACCGATAGGTGTGCCTCAATCTCGGCATGAGGGGAGGCTCAAGGGTATCTGAACTATAGGAAGGAAAGCAATCACTCCAGATATGGACTCGTATGCGCAAGCCCATTTCACGGTCTTACAACACATGACTGAAGTGACCCCTTATGTCGACCAACACAAGGATGTGCTTCGGCAACAGAATCCAGAGCGGTCGGATGTTTGGATCATGTGACAACACAACAGTCGGTTCAACCAATGGTTGAAAGAGCAAATCGCTAGGAGCTCGTCAAGTGAGATGCTGACATGGTTGGCAAAAGGGCCAACATTTACAGTTATGACATGGCAAGGATATGACATAAATGGGTACACATTCTACACACAGACTCAGGATGTAAAAAGCACTAACCAGAACAGCGGTATCCGCATAGATGCGTTCAGTACTAATGGGGTGAGAAACTCGTACTATGGGTTCATAGAAGAGATTTGGGAGATCGACTACGTGGTTTTCAAGATTCGCTTATTTCGCTGTCGTTGGGTGCATCTCCCACAGGTGAAGGTTGACAAGTACGGTGTTACTACCGTGGACCTCCAACGTGTCGGGTACAAAGACGAACCATTCGTACTCGCCAACCAAGTTGTTCAGGTTTTCTATGTAACCGACCCGGTAAATAAGAAGCGCTATGTAGTTCTTCATGGAAAAAAGGAGAATTGTCGGAGTAGAGAATGTAGTGGACGAGGAAGAATACAATCAATTTGACGAGTTACCTCCTTTTGGAAATGGCATAAGGGTCAACGACGAATAATGTGACGAAACTAGTTACGTACGCATTGATCATCATGAAGGGTTAATTTTTAAAGGAAATAAGCAAGTGGAATGAGAATGGCGACATATATGTGGGCATTTGCATTAATGTATATAACAAAGTATGTATGGGATGTATATGTGAATTGGCATTTATGTATATAACAATGCATGCATGTGTGTGATATATTTGTGAATTTGCATTTATGTATAAGTGAAAATGTGTGATATATAGGTGAATTTTGAGAATGAGTCATACAAATGTATTTCTATGTTCATTGGGCTTTTGTAAAGAAATATACTGGGTTGTTGTAAAGAAATAATTACAGCTGGGCAAAGGGTTATTAAATGTTGGTTGGTGTTATATTAACTACAGCCGGGCAAAGGCTTATTACAGACGGTTCTAAGATTAAAACCGTCTGTGATAATAAATATCACAGACGGTTCTGCGCGTGTTATATAAAACCCAAAGCTAGGGTTTTGTGCGTACACTGCCAGTTATTAGCAATACCAACCTAGACTTAGTCGCTCTCCTGATCCCCTGAGCCCGTCGCCGCCGCCGTCCCCCTGAGCCCGTCGCCGGCCTCTTCCGGTCTCCGAGCCCGTCATCGGCCGCCTCTGTCCTACCAAGCCCGTCGCCGCCGCCGTCCCCCGAGCCCGTCGCCGGCCTCCTCCGGTCTCCGAGCCTGTCACCGGCCGCCTCCGTCCCCCCGAGGAAGTCGCCGTCCTCGAGCCCGTCGCCGTCCACGCTCGAGCTCCTCTCACATTGCCAGAATCCACTCGGTGAGTCCATCTTCAATTCTACGTATTGATCTTTTCTGTTATAATCAATATTATTCATATCAAATGAATGTTAGATTGATTATGGTGATCTTTTCTGTTGTCCAGTAAGTTATATTCATGATTTGTTAGTTTCTTTTAATAGAAAATGTTGATTTAAGCTTAAGATCTAATATGTAGTTGTTATATAACTGTTGCATAGCATTATGCTGATTTTAGATACATGATATTTATGTTGGGCATAAATTTCCACTTGAATAACTTAAAATGTTTATATGTGTATATGTTGATTAAGTCATTTTTATGCCTCTGGTATCATGCATGTTGTATATTTAGGAAAGAATAGGCACTTGAACATATATTCTTGTTATTTCATAAATCTTATTGTTGTTAAATCTTACTGTTATGCATGCATATGCATATGCATATGTATATATATGTTGCTAATGAACTTAGATATATATATGTATACTTGAATATATGTATACATATATTGGAATTAAATTTAAGTATGTGCTTATACCGTACTATTTACATATATATGAGAAGGCCAACATGTCATCCGTGCATTCTTCAGCATCATCGCCGGAAGCGTCCGCTCCAAAATCAACACGCAAAGCAAGAGGACTATCGAAAAAGTCTGAGGGCTGATTTACCATCACAGAGGTCGATAGATCTGGGACCCCTCTCCTTCCTCACAAAGTAGCAAGGGCATTTCGAAGGACGATCGGAATAGTTGCACAAGAACGAATTGAGATCACATTCGATTCGTGGAAGACCGTGAGTAAGACTTGGAAACGTGAGCTGCTGATAGAGATTTTTGCATCATTCGAGATCCCAGAAGAACACTACGACTCCGTGCAACGACATGCATTGGCAGCGGCGTGCAAAGCATGGAAGAACTTCAAGAGTGTGCTTGTCAAGGACTATGTGCGAAGGATCTAACGCCTTTGACAGTATCCATTCCCGGAACCACAATGGGACGAGTTTAAGGCGATGAAGACGACCGAAGCTTTCGAAGTGCCGCAAGCGCACAAGGCCCTCTAGGCAAAAACACACATCCCCACGCACTCGCACAACCGGGTATGCGGGTAAAATCCCATGATGGAGGCAGGAGGACGAACAGCAATCTGCGAACACCGCCCACCATTTGCCACGATCCGGATGAGCGCTCGAAATTGGATTAGAGCGAGGTCATCTACCACGTCGTCGGGGGACATCTCCTTCCGGAACCCTGCAGACCAGGAAGTTTCCCACCGCCTGGTAAGATATCGAACTACATAGCTTGTAATTACTCCACTACTTCCCTGAAAACTAAATGACATGTCAGGCTCTTGTAGGATGCACTGAGTGTCGAATCTTCTCAGGGATCATTCCAGTCAATTAGGGAGAAAGATATACTCTCCGCAGCACTGGAAAACAAGAAGCACCCGAGTCGTACGAGAGGCCTTGGGTTTTATGTTCCTTGGAATCAAGGTTTTTCAGATA
Organism: Melocanna baccifera; assembly: GCA_036346265.1. Classification (NCBI taxonomy): domain Eukaryota; kingdom Viridiplantae; phylum Streptophyta; class Magnoliopsida; order Poales; family Poaceae; genus Melocanna; species Melocanna baccifera. Next base: position 8,228,239 of record CM070702.1, read on the forward strand.
ACCCCGAATTGTATCAGAGTAGGAAGAGAAATAAAGCCGAGCATGATGCACGACTACGAGAGGAGATCAAGGTATCTCTTAGAGAGGAGCTTGCTGATTACGTCAGAGATGAAGTGCGAAGACAAATAGAAGAACATCAGCAGGCCGCCGCCGCTCCTGTGCTAGCCAGCCCCCCAACCGTCGTTGTAGCTGCGCGTCCAACCCTACGACGGAATGCGAGGGCAGATTTCTTGTGGACGACATTTTGCAAGCTACGAAGTGCAAGCTCCAAGTGAGATATGCCTCCGTTGCCTTGTGCGCTGCTTGGGGCCTGGCATATCCGTCTGGTGAAGGGGCCATGGTGCACCGTGCACCTTTAGCTCCAGGCTTCGAAAAAGTGTCTGTGGATGGTGTGCATGCCAATTTCGATGTCGTCCCGCTACCGAAGCCCTCCAACGACGAGATCGTGACTCTAGGGTAAGCCATTGGAACCTTCGTCCAGTGGCCCAAAAGAGACATCTGCCTGGAGGCTTCTTCACCGGTGGCAGGTTCACAAGGGTAATACGAACCAGAGCGACTTGCACTGGTGCCATCTCCACAAGGTCTATCTCCACCACCGTTACCTGCACTGGTGATGAGTCCACGGGAGCTATTCCCAGTGCAACAACTTCCACCGGTGCTACCTTTACCCTCCACCTACAACCGAGGTAGCAAGGACTGCCAAGGCAGCAAGGGCAAAGCAAAGAACACCGATGATGATATCTCGTACCTGCTATTGGCCCGCAAATTCGTGCTTGGAGAGCCGATGGTCGACCCGACGATGCGCCTCCCATTACTATTAGTTAGTTCCAATAGATTACACATGTGGTATATGGAACAATCCAATAAGCTAGAACTAGAACGATGCTCAGGTATCACTGTCAAATTCAGGATGTGTCATTTCCAGTATGAATTTCAAGATGGTGTCTTCGTGGTGACCTTCGATGATTTATTTAATCTTTTCACGCTCAACGCTCTCGACGCCTCACTCGTTTGATGCTGGACGCTGTAAGTGTGTACAATCACAGTCTCTGTTCATGTCATACCGATAAATGTCATATATAATTTGTTTCTTTCGTGTGTGTATATATGTAGACACATGGTGACTATAGCTAGATCAACCAACTGATCGGTTGGTTTCTTGGACCTACACATTGTCGCCAAATCTACCATCAACGAGAATATTGACTTCGTCGAGAGATACATTGCAGTAGCACTGCTGGCTTACCGCGATAAGGAATATGTACTTATGCCCTACAATCAGGATTTTCATTGGATTTTAATAGTAATTGTACCAAAATGGAACAGGGCAACATAACTTGATTCCCAAAGTAAGAATAAAACCAACTACACAGTTGTCCGCAAAGTAATCGATAGGTAAGTACATTTTCTCCATACATACCTATATTGTACTCTTTCTTTCCTTCCGAATAACTAAGGTCAACTTTTTCGAATCACGTAGGGCATTCACGATATACGCTGAAAAGGCACAGCCCTCGACGCAAGGGGCCAAAGCTCTGACACATGATCTAAAAGTTAAGGTATTCGCTAGTACATATTAATTAATCCTATGCAACAGTTGGTAGTAATGCCTCTTAATTAACACATTCTATTTTTTGCAGTGCCACCAGCAGCAGCCGGGCAACGCGTGTGGATTCTACGTTTGCCACCATATGAAACTACTCGATTCCGCGAGGATCACCAATCCTACTTCTAAGGTTTGTCAATATGCCCATATTTACTTCATACTTATGAAGCTATATATATACGCACATTGATATTCCTATTGACAGGTTGCGTCCATCCCGAAAACTGCATTGAAACAGCCCAACCTTGAAGGAATTCTAGGAGAGAGCACCTACTTTTTGGTGGCTCAAGTCCTAAATCCAAAGGGAGAGTTTCACAACGAACAATGATTTTTTTATTGCTCTTATCACTCTGGAATCGAGGTCTCGCGAAAGAAATAGATCCATAATCAACGACTTGTCAGGCTGCACAAGCAATACTTGGATGGCAATCAAGCACCATCCAAATAATGCTTATGCAGTCTGACAAGTTCGTTGATTATGGATCTGTTTCTTTCGCGAGACTTCAATTCCGGAATGATAGAGCAATAAAAAATGCAATGTTACCATCTAAGTGCAAATGCAATGTAGATCTTTTGCAATTGTGTATTGTTAATGGATATTTTACTTAATTTCAATTAATTGATCTGCGAAATGGATGTTTTATGTTTGTGAAATGAATTGAGATATGAATTGGATGTTATATGTTTCTGAAATGAATTGAGATGTGAATTGTCTGTATGTGTACATGTTGATCTGCATGTTTCAGAGGGCATGGCTAGCATTTCCTGAGGCTAGCCAATAAACAGAAATAGATCTAAGGGTAGGAAAGAATATCACAGACGGTTTGTAACTACAAACCGTCTGTGATAGCTAGCATCATAGACGGTTTGTAACAAAAAACCGTCTGTGATATATCCATATCACAGACGATTTGTAACCACAAACCGTCTGTGATATATCCATATTGATATTGATATATCACAGACGGTTTTTTCTTACAAACCGTCTGTGATATGCCTATATCACAGACTGTTTTTTTTACAAACCGTCTGTGATGCTAGCTATTACAAACGGTTTGTAGTTACAAACCGTCTGTGATATATACTCCACAGACGGTTTTCAAACCGTCTGTGATAACCTTCGATTATCACTGACCTATAAAGTCAGACGGTTCAGAAAACCGTCTGTGATGACGTTTTTGAACCATCTGTGATAATGGTTTCTGTAGTAGTGTGATGAGCGTAATTACTCAATCTAAAGTAATTGGAGCTACGCATGATATATAGTTTAGGGTTTTCAATTACTGATCTTCCCCAAAATACTAATATATCTTCAAGAAATTACACAGAACAATGCATGTGGTTTACAAGGAGGATTACTTGAAGTTGCAGCCCTCATCCTTCTTACAGTAGACCGACCACGACCTTCACATGTTGTAGTTAGATTCAGTGAGTAATATTGTCCTAAAACCCGATACTCGCAATTAGAAACAATTCAAAGGACTTCAAATATTGTCTCAATGCTTAAACTTTTTTCTGTAAGTACTGGTTATTGTAAATGCTGACACTCAGGATACTAATAACGAATTCCAAATACCAGTGCAGCCAACTGAAGCTATTTATCTCAGAAAACAGCACAAGTAGCTATCTCGATCATGTCATACAGTAAAAATATGTTTGACATAATCCCAGCAAACAATGTCTCAAGCTTGCTGGTACTAATGTTCATGTAAGCAAACATGACTAAAATAGACCTGTCCAATTATACAACTGCCTCAACACGAATAATATCAACCATCTATACTACACGATGACACGGTAAATGTAAAGCATGTGCGCCAGCACACATTGTTCTGGGAAATTAACTATTGAGATTTGTCTTAACAAACTGAACTTTCCTGATGGAATTAAACAAAACCATGCGGATGTTTACCTGAAGTTGGAGCCATTTGTCCACTAGTTGACCAACTAGGACCTGCATATGATGTCGAATGATTCAGTATAATATTAATCTAAAACACTGTATATATGCACTTACAAGTTATAGCAGTACCAAATATGATAAAAGTAAATTGTAAACTAAAAAAACTTGTAGTAAACTACTTTTACTTTTGTACCATTAACATTTTTGTATTACGATAAACATAACAATACACATGTGAAAGGAAAGTTATCTTAATAGGAATATATAGCATCACCCACATATAGTGTGAGGCGATGGACTTGTTAAATTAAGTGCTAGCAGACAAGATAGTGAAGGGTGTTCAGCTGATATCTTCACCAAATTACACAGAACTATGTGTTTTGCAAGGAGAGGATTACTTGATATTGAGGCTCCAATCCTTCGTTTAGAAGACCAACTTGGACCTGCAAATGGTTTGGTAAGATTCAATTAGTAATGTTGCTCCAAAACTACATATATAATTGCAAGTAGAAACAAGTTCAAGTAATTTAAAACTGCCCTCCAATTTACACAGTTGAATTCCTACCTTGACCATGCGCACTAGGATCAGCTGATCTCTGTAGAGGAATGAAAACATAAACCTCATATCAACACGAAACTTGGATAGGAAAAGGTATATATTGAAGAATATAAATGTCCGTAATCACTATATGTTTCCAAAAGAGAAGTATATATTTGGGCACCTTCTGCACAAGGATCCCTTTTACTTTTCCGGTTTTCAGAAACTCGGAAACTTGGGGTCTGGAGCGGAATACATGGTCATAATCCTTATGAATGTAGTACTGAAATGAGACAGAAAAGACACTGCATTTAACGTACGTACATACAACTAAAAAATTAGTCTAAGTATGACTGCATGTGGATTTAAAAATTAGTGTAAACAATGTTGTCGCCCAAAGCAGAAGAATATATGTACTCATAATATTCTGTAAGAGCAAAGTTATTGCAGAAGAACATACTGAAATGAGGTCATCCTAATGTCTTAAGAGAGGGATACTTGCAGTGGCGGAACCACAAAATCATGACACACGTTCATCATGACCTGACGAGGACTCGACGACTCAACATTTATACAGCTCAATAGAATAGCAAATGACACCTTGAAATTCAGTTAACTATGTATAGATGAAAAAGAACAAGTACACAATATTTGGGAGTACCACGAATATGCACGGTACAAAATTAATTGCTACCATTTTTTTTGAAGTACGAAAGGTCAGGTTCCCGTTAAATAATAAAGAAGTACAAAAAGTTAACTAGCTACTAGAATATATATGTTTTTCACCCCCTCCTCTTGCTGGGAACGGAACCTTAGTTCAAGAGCTATGCACTCAATATCCCATGCTTCCATCACTGTGAACTTATCACGCTACCCTTGCAAATCATTGAGTTTGAGTGTTGCACAAAAATATTGAGCTGGCTGATCACTAGACTCAACTTGATGCTATTTTATTCACAACAAAAATGAGCATGAAATGAATTTTTCCTGCCTATCCATTTAGTAGAAGTATGATTGCGTATTGAAATGAGTAAACTTCCCCTAGGTTATCAAAGTTGAATTATCCACATCCTCTGTTGAAACTAATTTTACACATTTAATTTTTTTGTTTTGATTTAAATAAGTCACAGAAATTTGGCGCCACAGTTCTTCTAGAATGTACACTATATGAATGAGAGTTGTTCAGGTCGATTTTATTATTTGTTCCATTTCTATTTTATCTTGTCACGTCACATATTTCTTATGCAGCATAGTCATGTTACATACATAGCTTGGGAAAGGTGAATCCAACTTTTTCTTGTGTTTCTCGAGGAACTCATGGCATTGCAATCATCGTATGTATTCCTCATCTTGAAGCCCATTTCCTCCAACGCAACATTCCTTGTTCGTTGCAAAACTCATGTTTCCGGTCTAAATCTTATTGAAAATAGTATGAAAATTCAGAAGGAGACGCCTGTATAATTTTCGCTTTCAACCATAGGTATCATAGCTTTCTATTTCATGCATGTGTAACAGCGAATAAGAGCATAATTTCACAAAAAAAAACTGTTGAAATTAGATATGTTGAGAAGGCGAATCGAACTTTTACTTATGTTTCTCGAGGAACTCATGACATTGAAATCATCATATGTATTCCTCACCATGGAGGCCACATTAATTTCCTCCAACACAACATTCCTTGTTCGTTGCAAAACTCATGTTTCAGGTCTAAATCTTCTTGAAAATAGTATGAAAATACGAGCATAAATTTCAGAAAAATTGTTGAAAATAGATATGCTTCATAATTTGTTACTAATCTACTGTAAGATGGGTAATACTTGAAAAAAACTGCCTTCGTAACGAAACAAACATGCTGATTTGCAAAAAGTGAGATTAAATCCATCCTTTCTTTTGTATTCTCAGTGAAAATAAAAGCACTGTTCACTGCTACAAAACGGGTCATTATAGGCGGTTCAGAACTATCATCACAAATGATTTTCTGAACCTTCTGAATTTACGGGTCAGTGATAATCGGAGGTTATCACAGACAATTTGTGAGTCGTCTATGATAAATATAACACATGTGGATTGTAATTAAAACCATCTATGAAGAACACTATTATAGACGGTTTAAACTAAAAATCATCTATGATACTCATACATAACAGATGGTTCTAACTACCAACTATATGTGATGGATGAGTATCACAGACGGTTGGTATATAGAACCATCTGTGATACTTTTCCATCACAGACGGTTGGTAGATAGAATCGTCTGCGATAGTCCTTTACAGATGGTTTATATCACAAAATCGTCTGTGATAGTATATTCTATACCTATTTTTTTTTGTTTTTCGGCTAGTTTCAGGAAATATTAACTATGCCCTTTGAAAACAAGAAACACAGCAGCAAACACAGCAACACATTCCATTTTCATTAAGATTAGAATCCACCATTACATCATCACAAGATAACGAGCATGTTACCCATCTAACACAACAAGAACATGGCAAAAACACATCTCCTAATTCTACGAATCCAACTCTTAAATATGGCAAGAACATAGCATACAGTAGAAGCTTCGGCACGGCCTCTATGTCTAGGCTCTCTCACCTCTAATGCAACGCGCGAGTTGGATGTCCTTGACATCCGCTGGCACTGACTTGAGTGCCATCTTGGTAGCCAGTTGCTTCCATGGCACCTTGCTGCCTGTAGACTTGTGTGCCATCTACTTCGTAAGGGCTATCAGGGTCAGGGTCGAGGAGGTGGACGGTGTGGAGGCTGGAGAGGTTTTGAGCACGGTAGGGGATGTGTGAGTATTTATAGAGAAGGGAGTGAAATTTTTTTTGGCGGAATGGGCGCAAGGATGGAGAGGTGGAGCTATAATCTGGATGGGGGTTGGTGGGTTTCTATTGGCTAGGATTGGGTTGGGAAGGATAATGGGCCCAACGGTCAGGGACATAATTATCACAATTGGTTTGAATCACAAACTGTCTATGATACATAATTATCGAATACATATATATATATATATATATATATATATATATATATATATATATATATATATATATATTATATGTATCAGTCAATGTAAACAACTAGTCTCAAAAGATAAAATAGCAAATTTTTATATAGCTTACATATGCTCGTTTGAAAGGTTTCGATGAGATCTGCAATTTTGCAGTTGAGGCGAACCCTAAATTCCAAAGGGAAGACAATTTTTTTTGGCAAAAATAGAAACCGAAAACTTGCGATGCAAATTTGGGGGCTAAAGATCATTTTTTGGATCGGACTCATCATTATATTTCCAACGAGTACAAAAATTTCGAAAACGGACATCGTATGCAAAAGTTATACCTGTTTTACTAAAGGTGTCTCGAAACAGAATTCTACTCGGACTCAGGCGGAAGATTATAAAGTTTTAGAGGATTATGAGGTGGAAAATATATTACACACAGTTTATAATATAAACCGTCTATGAAATATCACAGACAATTTAAATAAAAAACCGTCTGTGATATTTGATAATATCACGACGGTTCTTAATAAGAAGCGTCTGTGAAGTGCTCATCTTGAATTGTCTGTTATATTATCTCTTCACAGACATTTTTAGTGCTAGAAGCAACATAGACAATCTCTAAACCTAAACCGCCTGTGATTGTATTTAACACTGACAGTTTTGGTGAACTATCTGTGATAACACATCTGATATAAGACTTTTTGCAGTAGTGCTTGTATGTTGCAAGATGAGCAGGCAAGAGAAATAATGAGAGAATTGTCCACGGGCACGACGACAGGAAATTACTAACCTTGTCTTTCGTCATCCTATTTGATCGAGTCCTTTCCACAGCTTTCCATCCATCTAAATCGATCGTGGATGGATGAACCTTAAGCCAATGAGGGAGAGGTATTTCTCTCTCTTCGGGTTCTGCCACATAGAAAGATGCCGACCGGAGATCCATCTTCACAGCATGAGAGCTTGCTTCTTGCTCTCCTTCTACAGGAAATAGCATCCCAGAATTTATTTCCAAGCCATAACTATAACAACACTCTGGGATCTGTTCAAGGCTGTCACTTCATGTTCTCTCACTATCAGAGCTTGCATCTTTCCATCGTACAACAGGGAAAACAGTACCTGAATCTGATTCCAGTTGGTCGTCATGATGATGGCCACCATACGGGATCCCCCCAAAATCTGCACTAATTGTTCTCTCACTGTCACTCGAATCTGGCGGATTCGCTCCTATCTCATCACCTGATTCCTTGTTTTTACCAGTGTTGTAAGCAAGAACTGATGGTGTTTTCTCCATAGCTTTTGGGTCTTGCTCTAGGCTGTGAACAAGGAAGACGAATTGGGTTCAGTAGAAAAGAAAGATGGTCTTGTCTACTTCCAGCGCTTGACGAAGGCAAGCCATATATTTGGTAGAGTTATTCGAATAGGTGTAGAACGAGGTACTTGCCGGGAGAAGGCGTGAAATGAATTATTTGCGACATTAGCATTTTGCAATTAATGGGGATCGACCAGCTAATAGCTCCTTCCAGAATTTCGCCCCCAAGTTTAGGAGGAGGAAGAGAGAAAGAGAATACAAGTAAGGTTTTAATGTACTACGAATGCTAGATGAAGACAAGGTCACTTCTGGATAGTTGTTGGGAATTGGTGTAAACTATGTTAATTACTACCTGGCAAAAGCTGTGAAACTGTGTTTCTTCCTAGAAAGCATTTGTCAATTCGTTGTGACCAGCAAAGTATAACAGGCACGTGTTAATCTATTATTGCTAAAAATGGTTTACTGTACTTGGCCTATGAATGTGTTCACACAATGTATATAAAAGCTTCCGTTTTCACATATAAAATATAAAATCTTCACTTCATGTATACTTCCAAAACCAGGGGCCACCATTCTCCAAAATTAAACCTGAGGCCAAACTTTCCCCTCTACAATCCCAGCGGCCGATTTCCACAATAAGGCAACAAACCTAGGAGTAAAACGAATGGGAACATGGGAGGAAAGAACAAGTCATCATGCTGTCAAATGGCTGCATGCCCGCCGTCACTCCGTGTGCTAGGGCACACTCACGCCCACGCAGCACACCTGCTGCATGCCCACTCCCATGTCAAATGGCATTGCTTCCTAATAATCCTTTCTAATTTCTCATCAACCGTTAAGATCCAAGTATATCATGTTATTATTTCTCAAATTCGGATTAAATCATTGGAAAGGAAATAAAAAGGAAAGGAGCCCAAATCTTATCTCGTTCTTGCGGTCTCCGGCACCTTGGGTAGGTAGCCTTTCATCGGAGCGATTAGCATGACAACTTTTGAAACGAAACAACGATCGCTCTGCGGAAGTTTGAAGATGAAGTATCTCTTCGGATAGGTCTGAACCCTCTCTGTTTGCCATTCGGACTGATCCGATCTTGTTTTATGAATATCAGACGGTCACAAGAGTGGTCCGACCATCTCTGCTTGATCTGATTTGTTCGATCGAGTTTTATGAAGATCGGACGCTTCTAAAGTGTGGTTCGAACCTCCCCGCTGCTCGAAACGGTCCGATGATGATTGGACGATGCAGCTTTGGTCACCGTTCGAACAGGTCCAAACGTCCACGCTGATCGAAACAGTCCAAAGATTATCGGATGGCGCACCTTTGGATACCGTTTGGCCTAGTCCGAACGTCTTCACTCAATCAGATCAGTCCGATGATGATCGAACGATCCTGTCGATCTTCCGGTCATTTCCCTTGCTCTTCGAGTATGGCGGTGATAATACAAAACACTTGAGTGATAGAATAAACACAAATCTTTTGGTGGTGCTCAAAACACCACACTTTTTCTTTAGTTTTCTCCACTATTTATACATAGCTTACAAGCTAAACATCGACTATGACTCGGATATCGAGTTTGACTCAAACCGAACTTCTATTTCAGCTTCAACTCTAAAATGAATTCGGAAGAATTATTTCAACAAGAACCCCTAATCCTTGCCGACTTAGCCAATTTCCTTGATACTAAGTAAATTAATCATACGGCAAAAATGACTCGTCCCAACGCCTTTATGAGTGCATCACCCTCTGTCCCTTTGTTGAGATGTGTGTATGACCACTAGTCCTTCTTCAACATATTTTGAAATAAAATGATATCTAGTATCATTGTGTTTGCTTCTTCCATGAAACAATAGATTTTTCATAAGTGCTATTGCTAACTTGTTGTCCACAAATAATGTGAACGGCTTGATGGATTGTTTAATCAATTCATGAAGTAACCTCATCAACCAAATACTTTGACATGTAGCTGAAGTTACTACCATGAATTCGCTTTACATGATGATAATGCTACACTTCTTTGCTTCTGTGAGCACCATGTAATCATGTTTTCATGCAGATAAAATACCATACCAGTCGTACTCTTATGATCAACTGGATCACCAGCCAAATTACTATCGCAAAATCCTTCAAGCATTAGAGTGTTATTATGCCTGACATATATCAGACCATGATCAATTGTTCCTGCTAGATATCTGAGTATATGTTTTAATACTTGCTTGTGTTGTATGGTTGATCTTTCTATAAATCTGCTAAGTACTTCAACTGAGTATGCAAGGTATGGTCGTGTATGTATTTAATATCGTAGACATCCGATTATGCTCCAAAATTCAGTAGCATTGACTGGTTCTTCTATCTTATTTCTATCAAGTTTTAGTTTTGGCTCCATGGGGTATTGACAAGGATTGCATTCTGTCACATCTGCTTTCTCGAGAATCTTCTTTGCACATTTGACTACTTGATTGTAATATTATACTTACTTTGTTTCACCTCCAAACAGAGTTAGTAGGTTAAGAGTCCGAGGTAGCTCATCTCAAATTATTTCATCATCTCTTTCTTAAATTCTCCAATCCTCCGATCACACGTTCCTGTGATAATGAGATCATCAATATATATGCCAAGTATCAGCATGTCCTCTTTTATTTTTTTGGTAGACAAAGCTGGGTCTTGCTTGCATCTTTCAAAACCAATTGTTATCAATGAGCTATCCAATTTCTTATTCCAGGCTCTAGGTGCCTCTTTCAAACCATAGAAGGCTTTAAAAAGTTGATATACTTTACTTTCTTGTCCTTTCACTTGATGTTGGACCCAGATTTTGCAATTCAGATTTCTCTGTGATTCCACCGCACTATTTCCTTGATCAGTAGATAGTACTCATAGATAAATTACTGAACATCAAAATACATATTATGTGAAAGCGTAAATATATTAGTGGACTTACTCATGGGCCGATCAGGCCGAAATCAATGAAATGCAGCAGTGAAAACGGAACACACAATTGGGACCCTTAGGACATACCCACAGGCAGTCAACTGAGGTTCGCGACATTGTTCTTGGCCTCTTCATCTCCTTCACCATCATGACTTGGTGTATTGCTAAAGCACAGCGATTCGACTCCTTATTCTAGCTTATTTGAGTGAGGGAGGGTGAGCAAAAACCACCATGCTCCGTGAGCCAATACACAGTATGTAATTAAATAACATGCATAGCTTACCAAGGAAAGGCTCGGGTTGTTTCATTTACCAAAAATTGCATTTGAGAATAGGGTATATAGAAAACTTTCTATGACTTAATAGTTTGAACTAAAACATATTATTTGAACCAAAGAGTGTAATAATAGTATCCATATGCTAACCTTTCAGTGTTATAACCGCCTACCTTACCACTGGGACGACACCCAGAATAACATCAATTCAAGGCTTCTTGTAGCCCGCCATTTTCCAATCCCACTCTCAAAGTTTTTGAAATAGATCTATATCTGGTTAAGTTCCCATGTCCATCCTTGACGGTGAGCACGGCTATTCGAATAGTTTTTACTCTACAGAGTTTGTACATCTTACCTACAAGAGATAATCAGCTCATTACTCCGCATGATTCCTTAGTCATACGGTTGAGTAGACCATCACAATAACTTTTCAAAATACCTCTCCCCTTCCATTATCCCACCCATATGGGCTGCTCTCACTTACGGTGGGTCCCATAAGTTGTGCGGGATATCTACCCCTAGCGATTAGCCCAGTTGGACTACCCACTCTGACTAGCTCACCGCAGCAAACTTCATCCTCAACGAGTGTCCCATTCAAGCCATCACGAAGTCAGCCACTTGCACTACCCCTCTCCTCCACCGATGAGATGATTTTCAAGGTTCGGTAAATCTACTAAGCCAAGTTGTAATTTACAGACTTGTGGTTGTACTTGTTTTACACAAGAGGTTGTGATAAGATTTAGTTTTTAGGGTTATCTGGATGGTTCTAACACTAACCACACTCTTGTGCACCACTGCACCAGCCTCCCCATACCATCTGCCTAGATATTTAAGCAAGTTAGAGTTTTGGGAAGCATAAAATAACCATGTCAAAATATACCAGCCATTTCCATCCATGACTAACCCAAACCAGTTTCTTATGTTTAAAAGTGATGCTTGGGGCATTTTGGTTCCCCCAAGTATCTAAGCAGTACTAAGCATGGTGTGCAAATTTAAACTTATTTTCAAAAGATTACTATTATAATTTCTCTAGGGTAATAAGGCTCACATGCTCAAAATGTTCCAAGGGATTGTAATATTAACAAGTTAAATAATAGGCATGTAATTAGAATCTTAAAATAATAATAGATTTGCATATAAAATATTGGCATGCAATTTGATAATTTAAATAGAGATAACATGCTAAAAATGTAGGTTCAATATGATCATCACCTTGCACGGTTTACCATGGTTTTGAGCTCACTCGAAGCTTTCTCATTTGATGGTCTTGAGCTCCTAGTCTTCATCCTCATTTGTATCTTGGACTCACTTGATCCATTGTTTCTTCAGGGCTCTAATTTCTAATTACACGCTAAACAACTAAATTCAAATAACTCAAAAAGCCTAAGTAAATCCAAATAAATTCAATTTAGTTGTATTATGATTACATGAGTGAGATAAAGTTATTAGGCGCAGGTTATTTTCAGAGTCAAATGAGATTTGAGGAATGTGAGGAATGACAGAGGGAAATCCGCTGAGTCAAATGTCAAGGAAGGATTCACGATGAGAGAAATATTCATAGGAATATTCTACTTCAGATTTGAAGATGGCTAGACATAGCCGACTGTGGGATACCATGGCTCGCTCCTTTAATTTAATAACTACTTTTTTTATTTTATCTTTATTAAGGAAGTTTCATGAGTTAGGTAGACCTATGGATTTATGGATTCACAAACCATCGGTATACTCATATAACTCTTCTTAATTCTTATATCTGGGGAATTCAAGGTATCTTATTATTTGAGTTTTAATTGTCAAATAAACTAATGATTGATTAAATGATTAGTCTAATAATTTACTAAGGCTTGAGATTTATTATTATTTTTAATATCTGATAGCCTAGGAGTCATTTCATATTTAATAGGCACTCAGAGTTATATTTTAGCAAGCCCTTTCATTTAAAGATGCTCTTGGAAGGAGATACCAGTGATATTTACATACCTTCACTTTATTATTTGGTTTAGTTAAGTTTTAATTGATTAAAAATCTATGTATGTGGGTCTAGCTTATTATTTATATTATTACATTTCAATACCATTATTAATTAGATCTACCAGTAAGATTTAATTATTTACGGCATGCTAATGACAGGGATTATACTTTAACAGGGGCCTGGACTGACCTATGAATTTCTCAAAACAAGTATTGGTGGGTTTTGTATATATCCTCTGACTTTATCTAACTGTTTTTCAGAAAAATCCTTAATTAGAGTGGATACCCCAATTTAAATATTTTTAATTAATTCAAACGAGCTCCAAAATTATGGTTTTGGTTCGAAAGGATAGATCTTGAATTTATATGAATTTAAAATTTTGTTTCATTAATTTTAGAGTTAAGATGAATAAGTTAAGCCTATTTAAAGTTCTCTGTTTGAATTAATCCATAAATTATAAAGGGAGGGAAAGATCTCTCGTTGACAGGTGGGCCTAGTCAAGTTCAGACCAGTCTGATCACCTAGGAAGGTTCAAACTGTCCGAACGGCCGGGGCGTGCGAGCCGTCTGATTAGCGATGTACCACTCGGATTGACCGAGAAGGTTCGGACCGTCCAAACAGCTAGGGTGTTTGAAACGTTCGATCAGCGATGGATCGCTAGGATCGACTGGATAGGTTTGGACCATTCAAATAGCTTCTTTAACTGATAGGTGGGGTCTCTTGTCATGGTGTTACACTAATTAATCTGAAGGGCCCACTTGTCATAAGAGGGGAGGAGAGAGAGAGAAACAGAAGAGGGGAGTGGCTTTCTTTTGGCTGAATGGAGAGGAAGTATGGGCCGTGGCGCCCGGCTTCTGTCGCTGGTGGCGACGGGAAGGGATGGCCGGAGGGGGAGAGTAGGTGGGCAAAATGAGGACACGAGGAGGTGAGGAAGCCAGTGGAGGAGGTAGCGTAGCCTGGGACGATGCAGGGTGGCTTGGGTAGTGCTTTGAGCTGCCGATGACAAGGGCAGAAAGAGGCAACGGTGTCGTGGTGGGAGAGAAGGGGAAATAGGGGAAGCACGAGTGGGAGAGGATCAAGGGGGCATTACCATGCAGACCACAGAGGCAGGGAAGCTCCAGGGAGAGCTGGCAACACAGATGGGTGGCGGTGTGGGCACGCTTACGGTGCCGGCAAACTGGGGTGGAGATAAGTCGCAGCTGGTGCTTGGGGAAGCCTCAGGGCATCAAAGAGGTACTCCAACAGTGAGCAATTGAACCAAGGTGCTTTAGCGAATAAGAGGTGATGGCAATGGTGGTTCTTGTTCAAAGGCAGGGAGGACCGGCATTTCGGCGAGCTCGGCACGTGAGACCGCAATTAACTAGGAAGGCAAGTAGGCGATTCCTGAGGACACACCGTGACGTGCTCAGCTTGGGGAAAGACCAGTTGTGGTGCCTGAATGGCGTGGGGGTGCTGGCGGTCATGCGGCTATGGTGGCGGTGGGGTGAGCCTTGGGCTCTGGATGGAGGAAACGAGAGGGCGTAAGGAGGCTTAGGGGAGGTCAGAAGCTACTTATAGCTCAAAGAGAGAGGCGTTGTGTGGGCTGTTGTCGATGACCGAAGAATAGGGCTCGGCATGGAGCGGCGACGTGGGTGTGGTGCGGCGCATGGTCTTCCGTCCTGGTGTGCGTATGATGAGGCAGCCATGGCAGGGGATGGCCTCAAAAGGGTGATGGCGAGGTGACTAGACGGGGCAGGGCATGGGCACGAGCTCATGGTGGCATGGTACGGTGTGGCCGTGATGCTGGCACTACGTGGTTGCATGCATGGAACCAGGACGATGATGCGATGGGAGCAGGGAGGTCGAGATTGGGGAAGGCACTACCATGGCTGTGTTCTGGGCAGAGGTGGCACAGGGCCGAACCATAGCAGGCGCATGGTCAGTAGGGCGATGCGATAGCTGCAGCAGGGCATGGCCTTTGGCGTGGCTAACGACATGGTGAGCCGATGGCAATGGGAGTGGTTGGCGCAGGGGTGTGTGCGGTGATGTGTACAAGGATAGGCATGGCGATGGCACACGACCCATTGGGTTGAGCCAGGAAAAGAAAGGAAGAGAGGGAAAAGAAAGGAGGGGAGAGGAAGGGGCCCGGCTGCCAGAGAAGATAAGGAGGGAGAGAGAGAAGAGATGCTAGTAGACCTGATTTTATTGAGACCTCTAAATCCAAAATTTGAATATGCATTTAAATTTGGCTTTGAATTCTTGACTCCATTATTTAGATGGAAAATTTTTAATATTATCATGTGCTTTTGTTTTTATTGATTTTAGATTTTATTTGCATTAGTTGAATTGCTTGGAAAATTCATTCTAATATATAGGGTTTGTGATTTGAATGTTTAAGTCAATTTGGATTTCCTATTAAAATCTTGGTTTAATTATTTGCAATCAAAATTTAATATTCCCTTGCATATGATGTTATTTAATTTGCCTTCGTATCTTGAAGTCTGACTTTATTTTATTTATACATTTTTTATTTTACTTGGATATTATTTCCCAATATATTAATTTGTATGTCACAAAACTCGAAATATTTCAAATAAATATTTAGAAGAAATTCAAATATCAGTAAAATGCAAGGAAAAGTTTTAAATTCTCTGAGATTTTGAACATCCGAAATTTAGGATGTTACACTCAAAAACCCTCCGGTTGTAATACATATACTTTTTCGGAAAGATCTCCATTTAATAATGCAGTCTTGACATCCATATGATGAACTTCCCATCCAAATTGAGCAACAAGAGCAAATATCAGTCTCACTATTTCTAATCTTGTAACTGGTGCAAATACCTCTTCATAGTCTATGCCTTTCTTCTGAATATAGCCTTTTGCCACAAGTCTTGCTTTGTGACAAACAATGTTTCCATCTTCATCTCTTTTTACTTTGAAAATCCATTTTAACCCTATTGTCTTTTGATTATGAGATAAATCGGTCAAGCTCCATGTTCCATTCTTTTCTGTGGAGTCAAGCTCTGCCTTCATAGCATCCTTCCAATGCCTTTCTTTTAAAGCTTCCTAAAATCCCAATGATTTATTAGCAGTGACCATCAGTAATTCTTCTGCCATCTCAATAGGTTTGGTTTACTCATAAATTTCAGCAAGGCTTCGATAAACATTTGTTTGCTCGGAGGAGTTTCTACCTCTTCTTGTTCAGTTTGAGAAATGGATGGAATATCCTCTGCAGCCTTCTATGGACTATTAGATGTACTTGTCATGGGTGTAACTGGTTCTTGAGGATGATGATGTCCTATTTCATCATTGCTTTCTCCTTCAACTGAGAATGGAATCCACTTCTGCAGATTGTTTTCTTCTAATGGCTTTGCCTCTCACTTCCATACTTTATCTTCATAATAGATCACATCTCGACTCACCACAATTTTGTTTTTAAGTGGGCTATATAATCGGCTAGCTTTAGTTCCTGGTTCAACTTCTAGATATATTAGTTCCTTTGATCTATCATCTAACTTTTTTAGATGAGTGAGCACCTTTGTATAAGCTAAGTAGCCAAACACCTTCAGATGTTTTAGATTTGGTTTTCTTCCACTTAAGGCTTCATATGGAGTCTTCTCTTCTAGAACTTTTATGGGTACTCGATTGAGAATATACACAGCATGTCTAACGACCTTAGCCCAAAAGCTTTCTGGTAGTATTCTGCTTTTTAGTAGACTTCTAGCCATGTTCATAACTATTCAATTTCTTTGTTCTATTACTCCGTTCTATTGTGGACTACAAAAGGCTGTGAAATACCTTCTGATTCCTTTCTTTTCATAGATTGATTCAAATTCTTGTGACAAGAATTCTCCTCTACGATTAGATCTTACTGACTTAAGCTTGTGATCAGTCTCCTTTTCAACTTGTGTCACAAACTTTTGAAACATGTCTTTGGTTTCTAATTTCCTTTTAAGTATATAAACTCACATAACTCTAGAATAATCATCAACAATAAGTAAAAAAATACTTATTACCTCCATTTGACTTTGGAGTAATAGGACAATGGAGATCAATCGGAAGCAATTCTAGAGGATGTGTGCTTATGTATTGTACTTGTTGAGGAAATGAGAGTCTTGTTTGTTTGGCAATAATGCAACTTTCACATATTTGAGATGAATGATTGATTTGAGGCAGTCCATGAACAAACTCTTTCTTTGTCATCAACTTAAAGGCTAAAAATTAACATGACCGAGTCAATCATACCATAGCCACGCCGTTTGGTCCACCATGGCACTAAAACAAGCTAGATTGGCTTAGTTGAATTCAAAAGTGCTGGTCGGGATAATCGTGAGGAGACAGTTGGCTAAAAGACGATCGACTACTTCTACTACACCGATGTAATACCCGTAAGAAAAGAACAGCAAAGAATGAGGCAAATTAAAGAAAGAGAAAGAAGTTGCCATCAGAGCCCTAGAATTTATTTTCGGGCGGGGCATTCCGTTCACGGAGATACCTAACCGTCCGGGGGCCAGTCGGCACCTCTCACAACCTTAGGGTCATCATCCGGCATTAAACAAACCTGTTTTTTTATCCAAAACACTGTAGCAAAGACCAACAGGTGTCAAAACAGCCACCAAAGACAACAAGAAGATTAAAACCTCCCCACGTGATAGCGAGCCAAAGATGACACACTCCAGAAGGCTCTCACAGCATAGAGTGACCACCAGGCACGGCCAGCACAGAGCAGAGGGATTAAAGATTGAAGCCAACAAGACACAGAAGAGGCAAAGTCTCATTTAGTCTCCCACCACGGCCAATAAAACCACAGCTAACGCCATCCTTCCCTTCTCACCAAGGCAATAACCCAAGCCATCCAAGAGTAGCAGCTCGATGACAAAGACAGGGAGGAGGAGAAGGCACCAGTGACTGAGTAGGCAAGCCCCAAGAGGAGGGGCAGCACGACCTGGAGGTCACCAGAGGTGATAGCTAGCACATCCAGTCGACTTCAACCCTCCC
The DNA here is from genome assembly GCA_036346265.1 of Melocanna baccifera. NCBI lineage: Eukaryota > Viridiplantae > Streptophyta > Magnoliopsida > Poales > Poaceae > Melocanna > Melocanna baccifera. The sequence continues at coordinate 8,246,747 of CM070702.1, forward strand.
AAGCTGAGAAAGTGATAGCTTACTTCACCTTCTCTTCACTCTCCCAACCGAGCTGACAAACCACCAAGGTAAATCACCATGCATTAACCATTTACCATTGATTCATGGGTATCGCACCATATGAACTGAACATCCAATCATAGCTCGTAGTATCACCCAGGCACCCAGGGGACATAAGGAAAAGTAGTAGGGGGGAAGAAGTTTACTTGGACGGGTGTAGGCGACGGCGCGCTACCGGTAGCTGGGCACTCGCACCTGAGAGCCACCGCACACTCCCCCGGCATGCGGGTGGCCTCGAGCTCCGCCGTGCCTAGCCACAGCAACGCACCTCCATGCCATCCCTCATCCTAGATTCAAAAGCAAAGTGATCAAAAGAGAGCGATTAGCAACTAGAGTATAGCACAGGGGTAGAGGCAGCTGATGAAAGGGCACCAAATCCGGGCTCTAAGCCACAGATCCGGTAGCCGGAAAAGGCGCAGTAGATCAGCGCCGAGTGGTTGGCGTAAGGGAAGTAAGCCCCAGGGCGGCGGCAGGTAGCGCAGAGGCCAGAGGCCGTAGCTCAGCTGCGCAGAGGCGCGGGTGTGCCAGCAATCGGGCGGTCAAAGGAGGCACAGGCCATCGAACCCCGAGGGGCGGTCCAAGCGCAGCCACTGGGTAGTAGTGTGCGCGAGGGAGAGGGGGCTTGGATCTGGGCCTTAGGCCCCGGATCTGGGGATCGGAGGCGCTTCTGCGGCGTCGCACTGAGGGCCGGCAGCCATATAAAGGGGGAGATGAGGAGGGGTGGCGGTGTAAGGAGGAGAAGGGAGGAGGATAGAGAGAGAGGTGAGGCAGCGGCCGGGCAAAAGAAAAGAAAAAGGGAAAAAAGGGGCCAGGCAGGAACAATGGGCCGTGGGCCGGCCTGGTTAGAGAAAAAAAAGAAAAAAAGGAAAAGAAAAGAAAAGATGAGAAAAAGATTAGGAGCATGTAAATGAGATTTACCTGCAAATACAGTTGGCGTAAACCTTAATTCGTGGTCGGTTAGGTACCAGAGCATTAGAAAGGTATCTGATGTTAAGAAGGTTGTTGGTTCGAGTTGAATGCAAGAACGTTGTCGGTTGTCTATACGCGTAAAGCCGATGTCATTTCCATACTTACGTGTATTGCAATAGTGTGTTAAGACGGATGATACTTACAGGTGAAGGCCCTGGGCTGGCGCCCTTCACGCATTGTCCACAGGTTTAACCAGGCGGAGACCCTGGTTTGACACCTTTTGCGCGTCGTCTGCAAGAATAATTAGGCAAGTACATGGTAGAATAGTGGATTGGGGTGAATGCCTGCTATTTATTTGGGTAACCCATGCTTTATATCATTTTATGAAATGATATCTCTGCTTATTGTTGATTATATTGCCACAAGAGGTGATTGTGATTACGGACAGGTTGTTGCATCATTTTCCTTGCAATCATCATAACATAAGCTGCATAAGCTAAACCGGAGATGAAGTCATGTAACTATTCCAGTGAGGTCGGTGAGAAAGATACATGACTAATCCGGGGTGCTTACAGAGAGACCTACTTCGGTAGGTATTCCATGGAAGAGGAGTTTGTGGCCCGCGTGAAAGAGAGCGGGGCATGAGTGGGCCATCGACGGGTGGACGCTTAGCTTTACCGGTATGAGCTCAGAGATTGCATCTGGACATAGCATTGCATTGCAGTGCATTGTGTTGCACTGCATGAAAGAAACCGGTGATTACAGAACAGTTGCGGAGATTATATTGTAGTTGTGCAAGATAAGTGATTATCGATACATACAAGGATTGTGTCTTGCCTAGACAATTGAATTATTTTTGTTGTCGCCATTATTTAATTGTGTGCTTGCGGGGTCTTCGGACTCACCCTTGCTTTGTTGTGTTTTTAGGCAAGTGGTGAAGGCGACATGCACGGGAGGGAATAGCACAGTTATCCCACGTACAGCAGTAACTCACATATCACTTATAGATGTCATATTTTAGCCTGGTGTAGCACAAATACATTTTGGTAGTTTGCAATTTCATACCTCTGATACGCTTAAGGTCAATTGGTTGACAATTGCCCTGAGTACTATTGAATAAGAGGAGGTGCAACGCAAGTCTAGCCGTAAAAGCTGGAACTTGTAGCACTTAGAGTAGGTGGTAGCACTTTGGGCTCAGACAAGGGGCCGGGGTGTTACAACCGACACGCTCTTCGTTGAATTGGCTGCTTCAACTCTACTTCCGCTGTACTGCACTTCTAGTGGTAACAATCTATGATCTATTACTCGTATGACTTCTTGATTTGCACGGTAGACGAATTTAATCTGTGCTAGTGTATCCTACCCATGTCCCAGTATCTCATAGGGGGCAGTCTAACCACCACGTAAAAATCGGTCTGACTAAAAAGACTAAAAAAATTAGGATATGAATAGTATTTTCAGCGCTACTTCAAATCTAAAAATCAATGGAGCTTTTGATCTGTTGATCCAAATAGTATGAAATTTTATAGAGATCTTCTCTAGGTAATCAAGAATCTATTCCAATAAACGATCATGAAAATCATGGTCAAAGTTGATACCTTTTTAGTTTGAAGGAAAAGTGCACTGAAACTGAGTAAAAACCAAAATCTGTGAATACAACTTACTAGTGGGTAGATGATGACCAATATGGCTCTAGATGTATTCCCATATATCATAGCAAGTTTGAACACTAAGAAACACGACCCAAAAACCCTTGTAACAAGAAATCACTTGGTGAGACCAAAAGCAAATAAAACTGGGTTTCTTGATAAAATTGCTATCGAAGTGTCTAGATAGTAGGAGATTGATTTCAAGAGGTTATCTCTATCTCATTCATGTTCTTGGCACAACAAGATCAAGAACAAAGAAGAGGAGAGATCAAAACCTACCAAAATAAGAGAAAATCAATCAAAACATGAGAGATCCATAAAGCTAATCAAAGATTGATATATTACTTATTTGTGGAGGTAAGTTTTGTAGCCACTTCACCCTGAAGGATAGAGAGTACAACGCACTCAACTCTCAAACTCTAACACTAGACATGAGAGCACAAGAGAAATAGATTAGATGGTTAACATAAGTCTCCATCTGAATCCCTCTATATGATGGGCTAACCAGCTGTTCCTAACCCTTAGTAGATACTATCCACTTAGCACATTGAGAGAAACCCGATAACCCCACACACAGAGATTTTACTCACACATGTTCACTTATGTATTCTTTTCAAAGCATATAAGCCCGAATTCGCTAAGTCCTTTACCCTTGATCTATCTTGATCAATCCAGCTTCTCCATGACGTAAACCGCTCTCCAAGCACAACTCATGCACCACAGTTTTGATCAAAGACAGATTTTGATATTTTGGTCAAACTACCAAAATACCCTTTCTTGATCGGGTCTTCATCTTTCATTGCAAGCAACCGCTATGTTTTTCAAGTGTAGGTTCACTATTGGCTTACCACGTGTTGGCAAGTCTTTCCCGCTTTAGTTCTACTAGACCACGCCTTACTTAGACCGACCAAACCATATGGTGCAAAACCGCTGTTAGAACTCGCCTTCAACATTTCCCACCTTTCTTGAGCTATGCTTGAGCTCACTATCTCACTCGATATTTTTGATCGTTTAGGGCCTCAGCTCTTCCATGAGTGTAGTCCTGATCATCGCCATCGACCATGGTGACTCCAAGCGTCCCTACACATTTAAAGACAAAGAAATTATTTTCAAACACAAGTTCTTCATAACTTGATCCACGTTAGCCAAAACATGCATCATGCAATCTTAATGCAATAATCTAGGTCACTCAAACTCAATCCATAACACAAATACCAAAATCCTTAATTTCTGCTAAAACTGGTATTACTGCTCCTCTCAAGCCGATGCTACCACTTCTCTTGAAAATTCCAAAAAATATCCCAAACAAAATTCAATCTTTTGCAAAATCGAATAACCACCCTAGAAACATTGCAATAGTTCATCACAACATTAAACAGGATCTTCTCACATGGTCTTTCAATTCTATATCACCTAATATGTCATTTATCATAAATTATCATATTTGCATCACTCTTTTAAATTCCATTTTCCTTTGGATTGTCCTATCACATCTGCATACATACCATATTCCACCTAACAATGTATGGGTAAGGCCATACATTCTCTTTGTTGGGATTTCACACTTGTGTGAATCATGTTCACCATTACATGTTCCCAGTATGTGACAATTTTACAAGTCAGCACCACACCTTACTTTTACACATTTACCATATTCCATCGGATGCCATTATCACATAAATTATCTCTATCACATGATCCTTTAATGTATTACATCATTGTCTTTGATTATTGTGCCTGTAGACTGCATTTATCTTGTTGTTACCAGTAACCCTTAATTTATCTTATTTCAATTGTTGATTTTACTGTTGGATGTGACTTGTTGAGATATTTTATATCTCACTCTTGCTTTTCTTTTTTGTTCCAAGAGACAGGTCATCATAGGCATTGCATGTGCTATCGAATCAATACAAGGAAACCTATTTATTGCAACAAATTTATTGTTGCATTAAGCTCAAAATCGTTGCAGTATGTATATGTTGCAACAAAATTAAATTCATTGCCAACCGTTGCAATAAACACCGTGGCAATAGCATATTACAACAAAAATTAAATTGTTGAAATAAAATAAGATATCATAACAATTTTAGTGTTGTGATAGCATTTTATCACCACAACGTGAAAAAGTTGCAATACATACATATTGCAACGAAACCTATTTCGTAGCAATAGTCTATTGCAACAATCACTTTTTCATGGCAATAGCGTATTGCAATGCACTAGGTTTTGAAGTAATAACTTAGTGCAAGACGCTAGATTTCGTGGCAATAACCTATTGCCATGAATTAATTTTTACATTACCATACCTATTCACATTAATTATTGGCATCATCTTACAGTCAATAGTACAAACAATCCACATTTAATCAATAGTAGAAACAATTCAGGAGCACATTCAAAGCATTCATAATAATTAAATGATCAAAAGTAAATATCCAAGGTTACGTGTTAAAGCATTCATACAAATTCTGTAACAAGAAAAACAAACTTCCATATGTTCTACGAACAAACATCCATATGACTAGAAGTTGAAATGTTGATAGTGCATTCTTGATGACAAGGGTGCCTTCCAAATTAGCAATAGAACTTCAATCCTTTTGATCTTTACTTCCTTCATAGAAAACCATACCACAAGGCAGGAAGAAAAAACCATTTGTAGTTAGTTGAAATCTCAATGTAAAAGAAATGCTTATAGATACTTAAAAGTAAACTACATGAATAGTAATGATTACATGAATAGTAAACCATTTGGGTTAATGACTATATGAACAAGCAGTCGACAATAACTATAATCAAGAGGAATGGTATGAATAGTAATCATCTCTTCCAATTAAATTCACCACTTTGGAGTTAAAAATAAATATTGAATAATAGAAGTTCAAACTTTGTGGTGGTGTAGAAAAGCTACCTTTACTGAATTGCACATGATCATTGGATTAGAGAATAAGAACTCCTCCTTCACAACTGTGACTTCAGGCTTTCCTGGATGATGGTTGTTGGCTTTGTTAGACCAAAAGTGAGATAGAGAACAAGTGTATATACCAATCCACTTGACAACTATAAAAAACATAGAAAGCAATTATTACTTGATCAAAATCTTCTGGATTTCATTGCATTCAGAAACTTAGTAAATATTACAAGAAAATGGATTTAAGGGGTTCATTAGAAAAAATGCAAAATTGAAGGGGTTCGTAAAAAATTAAAAATGGAAGGGCCTCATATTAAAAAAACACAAGTATGGTACGAATCAAGTAAACACAAGAGGGTACTAAAGTCGAGCAAATTTTTAAGAAAAAACATACTAATTATGATAAGAGCCATTAATACCATTACCTCTTTAGGGTACCATGAGTGCACACTGATGCTTAACTTTCTCCCATTATCCCTCTTACTTACATGGTAAAAAAGGGGTAGATAATTCATCTTCAAAAAAGGAAAAAAGAAATAAAACCAACAATATTCTCTCAAGAGCTAGATGATTACTAAACCCCCAAAGCAGTAATTCACTAGTTCGCTGGATCATGCTATAATAGTAGGCAAAAAAGGTGTTGGGACCCAGATCATTGAATACCCAAAGTCCTCTTGTGTGTACTGTACTGCTCCCATGATTTGTGGCTAGTACACACAACCACAACATTGAGATCATATCCATACACATCGCATACAATTAATTTATAACAAAAAGATCAAGTACATAAGCGATGTATATAAAGTTTACAACGTAAGGGCCGACTAGCCAAATAAATATAAGTATCAAGAGTGAGATCACAAAAAAAGACAAGTAATTAAACCAAAGTGTCCAGTGGTATGCCATCCATACCCCACAAGCAACCAATAAGGATTAGGCCCTAGAATAACCCATCGTTGTATTCTCCAGTACTGGAGGAAAATAATTATCATCGAGCATAATTTCTTTATCATTATTTGAACAACAATTTAAGTAACATTGAGTACATTGTGTACTCAGTAAGACTATTATTGTATCACAACATATATATAAATGCAAGGCTAATAATGGATAAGGATCTATGCTACAAGTTATTTTCAGCATGAAACAAGTTTGCATATGCAATATCGATAAGTAAGAATTTGCAACATAATTTTTAAAGAGTAATTGACATTTGCAATATTGATAAGTAAGAATTAGCAATGGAATTTTTAAAGAGCAATTGACATATAATGAAATAATGATTGCACAACAATAGTATTAGTAAATCATAGCCCTCCTTGGCTGCGAACATTGAACAAATCTCAACTACAGACATGCACATACGTCACATCATACCAACTCATCATTTTCAATGAAACCATTTTGTCAAAAATAAAAGATAAACCCATTATGGCTACACCCAAGCATGCTCATGACCATGAGAATGGCTATTCAAATAGTTTTACACTCCTAAAAGGTTGTACTGTTTTACCCACATGAGATAATCAAATTCACTATTAGCAACTACGTGCTTCCTTAGACATGCGACGAAGTAATTATCATAAAGTCTTTACATCATCTAGTCCTAATATTGCATTAGTACAATGAATGACATACCCTCACTTAGGCATGTCCATCCCCAAATGAGCATTCACCATTCTATTAGCAAGCTTTGGTCTCAATGCCTCGATGAAGGGAGCCCCTACAAGCAAATATTCCTGGAATGCCATCCCTACTTCAGCCAAAATGCAAGGCTAGCCCTAGATAACTTAGTCAGCTAAACCCAGAGCCTATATAGCATATGTAGTTGCATGGTTAGAATTAGATGTGCGGTAATAGAGTCTGGTTCTTAATTAACCTGAGTGAGAATCTCTCCCTATCTACATGCGAGATACACCCTCATATTTTTTTAGTTTATCATATCATTCGCCCATGTCTAAAACTACATTTTTTATTTTATTTTATATCAAACTAATAGAGGTTCCTCCTCTAGTCCAACTTTTCAAAATTTCCCATATCCACGCGCGAGTTTTTTCGGATGTTCAAACTTAGCGAAAACTAGTGTGTGGCTAAGCATCTAGACAATATATTCAATATAATATACCCAATTTTATATTAGCTACTATCTAAACCATGTCCTGAAGGCTACAACACTACAACAATAAGGATATTAATGTCACAAGGAGAATCGATGCATACGACTGGATATAACTACCATTACCTACAATTATAGTGAATTTAGTGAAACATACACACATGCATAATATGTTTCACACAAAATATATAATAATTGAATTGTTAGGATAAATATGGTGACTAAGGGTGCTTGCCTTGCTCTAATTGCGCAGAAAATAGTTCAGAAGTGCTCTTGTAGATTTTGGCCAAATAATTTCAAAAGAGACTTAATTCAAATATTTTCACTAATATGAAAGTGCATGATTTTATTAAAAAAGTAGAGACAAAACCATTTAATTTGGAGTTCATATGCAAAAGTTATGGCCATTTGAATTTTTTTGATTTATAAATCTGATAAAAAGAAAAGGGAATACAAAATTGAGTAAAATTTAAAAACTTGTGGTTGAATTTTATTTCCTTGGCTTTTTATTGGAGTTTCTTTAAAAAATAACTTGAAAATACAAATTTTGGAAAGAAATGTACGATGGGTATAATTATGTTAGGATTGTAAATCAAATATGAAAAAGATGATCTATAAAGTGGCATCAGAGAATTCATAGTAGAAACTATTTAAAAAATTCAAAAGTAAGCTCATGGCACTGGAAATAAAAATTTGAACATTTTTAAGCATGTTCCTAAAACTATTCAAATCAAGAGAGTGTATGTTGCATAAAATGGTAGCCTTCAAAGAATTTTTTGAGGAAAATCTAATATAGATAAAATCTTGGAAAAATTACACAATAATTTAAAAAATGTTAGGAGTGTCCACAAAAATGTTAATAATTTTAGGAGCTCGGTTGCTATGTCTAAAAATTCCTCAAACCTCTCAGTTGAGGAAATATGCTTCAAAAATGTGTCTTCCCTCTATTAAGTTAAAACCTATCATTGATGAGTGGGACCGGACCCCACCCATCAAGTCTTCTTCCTCCTCTCACTGATGCGCCGAGCCCGCATGTTAGTGGTTTTCTTCCACCTCTTGCCAACTCACTAGCAACCATGGCACGAGAGCGCCAATGCCCTTGGAATTTGGTACTACTCCCATAGCTTCTCTGTTGTTTCCCACACCTACTCATCACATCGCGACGTGAATCCCTCTGCCCATGTCTTCTTCTATGCATCGCACTCCAGGAGAAGGAACCCAAACACTCTGTCCCATTGAGCTCACGAGAACTCACGAGCCATTCTCGGCCATCTCATGCCCACAAAGCCTCATCGACCATGTCATCATATCCACCAAAGCACACCACCCCCATTTTCTACTTTGGCCAAGCTTTCCTCTCCTTGTTTCGCCCAGAGCATGCCGTCGCCACTAGCGCTGGTGAATGCACTTTGCTGTGGCCCGAGCCTACCCAGTGAGTCCTCAGCCTTCCAACCGCATCTTATGCCATTCCACTCCTATTTTGTTTCTCCTCACCAAATTTTTCCTCCCCTACAGTGCATCGCTAGATCCACACCATATTCACTAGCTCTAGTCGCCACCATCGCTTGAGAAATAGCCCCTCACCGGTGAGCTTCAGACCTTGCCGTGGCCATTTTCAGCATCTCCTCATCTCCCTAAGCTCATCCCTTCCCTTCTTTCCAGTTGAACTCCACTGTGGGAAGTCGTCGCTATGCATGTTGTTGCCTTTGTCACACTTTGTTGCCTTCCGACCTCCTCAAAGCTACTCCACCATTGCCATCCTCTCCACTACCCTCCTGGTGAGCTAGCAGTGCTCATGCACACCTTGTTTTGGCCCAACGTACTATGTTGCCATTGTCGTCATACCTCCGCCTAGCACCGCCGCTCCTCTCCACCACCAGCCTAACCCTGGTGAGCTCAAGGCTTGACGCCACCACCAAAAGGGTCATTGTGACCTCCTCTGTCCACTTTGAAGGTCACCTATGCCCGTCCACCGCTCCCTCGCACCAACTACTGTTGTGGCATGCCTTTGCTCACTCTCTTTATCTGGCAGTGGACCCCACATATTAGAAAGGTTAAATTAGCTCTAATGACATGTTCAAAACTAATGCATGTATGATGTGCGGGCCCAAGTCAATTAAGTAGCTAAAATTATATTTAAAACTGAGTTTAAAATATATGAGTATGACATGCCAAACCCACATGCTTGTTATGTTTAAAATATGTGAGTATGATATGTAGGACCCACATGTAAGGAAAAAATAGCACTAATGACAGATTTGAATATAATAAGTATATGACAAGTGGGCCCAGCCAAAATCAATTAAAAAATTTTAATTAAACTAAAAACAAAATATGAGTCATTGACATATGGGACCGACTTGTTAAATCAATAATTAAAACATAATTTATAACATGTGAGATCGACATGCATGGTCCACATGTAAGAAATTTCAAAAAATAAATAAAATAGGAAAAAGCTAATTTTACTTATGTGAAATTTCATTTTCTCTATTAGAAAATGGTAGCAAATGGCATCAGGTGTAGCACCAATCTTGAGCTTCTGAAACTTAGATTTGATACTCGAGATCTTATTTTGAGTTTTTCCCATGCTCTTTCTTTTGCTCAAAGCCTCATGAATATTTTTTTTTGAAGTTGGTTGTATTATGAACCATCATCACATGATTAGAGCTTTTCTTAATACTCTCCTCTGCTGACTTGAGCATCCCATGAACTTGGTCATTGACTTATCAATGCCATTCATATGAAAGTTTAAAATGACTGGCATAAAGCGTGGAGCGGGCGACTAGAGAATCATATCAGTAGCCAACTCTTGGCTAAGGGGAAAATCAAGCTTTTCCAAACTCTCAATATATCTAATCATCTTGATCATATGAGGACTGACCGAACTTTCTTCAGCTAACTTGCATGGAAACAACGACTCAGAGGTGTTGTACCTTTCAGCTCTTGCCTAGTTCTCAAACATGCTTTTAAGACCTACGAGCATATTGTAGGCATCCGTGTTCTCATATTACTTATGAAGCTCAGAATTCATGGTGGTAAGCATGAAAAAACTAACATCAAGTGAGTCATTGCAATGTTTCTCATACTCAATCTTTTGAGCACGAGTAGCATCTTCAACTGGTTCATTTGGATATGGAACTTCTTGAACATATTCCCTCTTTTCTTGCTTAAAAACAATTCTCAAGTCGTGAGAGCAATCGATGAAGTTTGTTTCATTTAGTTTTTCCTTTCTCAAAAATAGATCATATGTTAAGCCTAGGTGTAGAGGAAGTAGATGGTGGCATTGTCTATAATATAAAAAGTATATGCAAAAATTCAGCACTATGTTTATGTGAAATCTTCCATTAAATAATTTAATAAAATATACTCCTACTATATATTTAAAATCATGTACCCTCTAATAACATATAGTGAATCAAGATCCATATGTCACTAAGTCCTAGTGAGGTTTGGCATCACTACTAGAAACCTAGCAACATAGGTAAGCAACTCCTTACTAATTGCATCACATGCAACTGTTGTTTGTTGAGTAACATCCATATGTTCCAGCCTCTACACAATGCCCCTAGACCCAAAACTATTTTGATAGTCTAGTCAAGTTAAACCAATATCATGCATGAAGTGTCCAACACTTTACGCTATCTCATTGATATAGTTAATGGTACCCTACTTTAGTAGACCTACTAATTAATGATCAAAATTGTTGATAGATGCAACTATTGGAAGGGTATCTAGTTTTACTTAATTTTTCTAGAGGGATACTATTATATCATGTTAAAAACACCAAAGATACTAACAACATGAATAATACTATAACAGGAATATAAAAGCATTCATAATTAAATCATATTAAACTGTGATATAGTATGGCCCTTAGCTATTACTACTATAACACGGCTATCTCCATCATCACGCTTCCTGTCCACCGAGCCATCAATGCTTGATTTCACCACATTTATCCACTTAGCTATTACTCCTAACAGCTAATAATGAATTATATATGAAAATATCAAGCATCACAAGTCGACACGCAGGCCATTATACAATAATATGTAACCTATGGCTATAAATCAACATGGCACACAGACACATTGGGCCATACTGTTGATGATAGTTAAGAATATAACAATTCCCGTAGTGTCTCATAGTGGGTCAATCCAACATCGTGTTTTCTAACATATGTCCAAATTATTGATTTGATATCCTATATCTATGATCCGTGAAACATGATCATCAATCAATACATATGCTGATCTGTAAATCATAATTGTCCCACATAATGATATAAGATGAGGGATAATTTAGAATAACATCAAAATATAAATAAAGAGTTTCAAGAAAAAGTCACATACTTGTTGATCAATATGAAAGATATTTATTCAAGGGACAAAATAACATATTATTCAAAAGATCATAAACATAGAAGTCATACAATCATCTCCATGATTGCCTTTAAGGCATATCACTAATAGATACTCGCCCAGGTCAATTAAGGACTGAACGCTATTGCCACACATCTAAGTCTAACTATGCAACCATATATGCTATATGAGTTCTGGCTTTAGTTGACTAAGTTATCTAGGACAAGCCTTGCATTTTGGAAGGCCGAAGCAGTGACGGCATATCGGGTAGGATGCTCATAGGGGCTCCCTTCACTAAGGTATTAGGACTAAAGCTTACAAATATAGTGGTGATGGGAGTTCAAGGTGGGCAGTGAGCATCATGGCTTTGGCACAGTGTGGCGTAGAGCACTACAGGCAATCAACCATGGCACCGGTGGGAGGTGGACGACGTTGCCTGACGCACAGGTTTGGTGCGTCAGTGAGAAGAGTATAGAGGTCCTGACGGATGGGGTCCAGTCCCACTCATCAATGATGGGACTTAAGTGGACAGACAGAAGATGCAATTCATGATAATACACCTTCGCAAGGTAGGAGGTGGAAAAGAGTAAGTAAATAAGGTGGTTTGACTTAGCTGATTGCTTTGTGGAATTTTAAAACATAAAAAACAAGCTCTAAAAATTATGAATTTTTTGTGAAGCCTTCTAATACAGTATAGAAACTTATGTAATTTTTGTAAGATTTTATATATTTTAAATGTTTCTTAAAAACTCTTTAAATATCACTATTTTTATTATAAAACACTATTTTGATTTGATGAATTTTAGAAACATGTTCAAATCTTTATTTCTAGCACCATGAACTTATTTTTGAGTTTTTGAAATGGTTTCTACTATAAATTCTCCCATGCCACTTTATGAATCATCTTTTCATTTTCGTTAATTCGAACTGAATTTCATCCATTGTACAATCCTTTCCAAAACTAGTATTTACAAGTTATTTTTTCGATGAAACTCCAATCAAAAGCCAGGGAAAATAAGATGCAAGCAAAAGTTTTAAATTTTACTCATTTTTTAACTTTCTAGAATTTGGGATGTTACAAAAGGGGTAGCAAACGTAACTAAGAAACATCCCAGTTGTAGTTGGTGTCTGTCAGTCAAACAATAGAGCAGAAGAGAAATGTGCACAACTCTATTGTATAAAATAAATATAAGTTATATGCCCATTTAGCTAATTATGCAAAAGCAAGTAATATACTAATTAACAAATGATCAAAATATTGATCAACTTTAACATGTAATTATCTAATTCACTGTAAATTAAAGAAGGAAAAAAGGTATTTCTAGTCATTCAAAGCTTTTAACAAAACCAGCTGTGCAATTGATAAAAGAAAAGTGAACAAAATCCAACATACCCATTACTACCTTTTGGCTCCACAGGCAACCAGTGTGCTTCAAGAGAAGAGAGGCATCCTCAGGTGAGATGGTAATTTGCAAAAGAGGGATCACTTTAATATACCAAAAAATTTATTTACATTTATTGCATTTATTGGAATTTATTTGGATTTTATTTCAAAGCCTAGAATAAGAAAACTTAATTTATCTTTTTTATAAAAGTAGAAAATAGTCTATTTTATTTTCCTGAGTTCTCCAAGATTTATAGGTTTTTTATGAATTTGTTTTGGAATTTTTTGAAGTTATTTACAATTTTCTAGATTTTCTGAAAGTCTAAAACAAAATTTTAAAACCAAATTCTCCCTGAATCAATCTTAGGCGTCCATCCACACTTAACCCAAGCCGATGGCTGGGATTCATTTCCTCGCCACATGGCTTCCATACGACCGCCGCTCGCCCCCTCTCTCCTCTCACCGGCCGGTGGGGCATGTAGCTCTTCTTCCACCTCCCCTTCTTCCCCATTGCGCCAGTCGCCATTACCGCCCTGCCAAAGCTCTTAAAGGCCTTCCTTACTTCCCACTACCCCAGGCATTTGCTACCATTGAAAGCCTAATCACTTGCCGCATTCATCTTGTCAGTTTCCTACACTTAAAACCTCATTTCCTTCACCTTTTATTAACTTCACTATCGGCCATCACTCCAGCGGGCCATTACCCCTTGAATGCTCCTCCTCGGCTCTATAAAATCCCTTCCCTTCCATTCTCAAGCCCCACTCCACATTTCTCCACCTCCAATTTCCCTCTCTCCATGCCGAAGACACCCCAGTGCCGTGTCTCCAATTCGTCGAGCACCAAAGGTCCTCCGGCGAGGAATTGCCATCGGTCGGAGCCGCGTTGAGCCACACCGCTGCTGCTTTCACCTCTATTGGACCCGTGCGAAGCTCCACCTCCTCTCCATTGAGCAGGTCTACCACCGAAAAGTCCTCGCCACCGACACCTTGCACCGCCCCTCTAACCCCTCGTCGCTGGCCACCACCAAGCACCTTCGAGCACCATGCAAAGGTGAATCCAAGTCCCCTTCGCCTCCCCTCCCCTTGATCGATCGAACCTTCCGAATGTCTTCCCCTATCGATCGGACCATCCAAACATCTTCCCCTACCGATCGGACCGTCTGAATGTCTTCCCTTGTCGATCGAACCGTTCGAACATCTTCCCTTGTCGATCGGACTACTCTGAACTTCTTTTTCAATACAAAAATATATCTAGAAAATCCTCTTTTTCCTTTTTCTTTAGTTTCAAACTTCTGAAAGCCTGTATTTCCTCATCTTAACTCTTATTGGACCTGTTCAAATTTGTAAATTCTTCTAAAATCCTAAACTACCCATTTCCAGACTCTTTTTAAATTCTTGACATTTATTTAAATTTTGTTTGAATTTATTAGCTAGAAATTTTATAGAATTGCTTAGCCATGTTTAGAATGATTTAGGTGGGAATATGTGTTTCACATAAAATGATGATTTCTAAAATCTATTTTTGACTTCGATGAGTTAGGACGCTCTATGAAATTTTGATAAAACAAAATTATAAAATCTGGTTTAGACTTAGGCATTGGTATGGTGGTGGGTGCTTGCTGGTTCTCATTGATGTTCAGTGACAGAATGACAAAACTAGGCACAAGGGATATGCGAGTAGCGCCTAAATCAAATTAAGGACCGATCTGTGAGCTACTGTTACAAAGTCACATTGTACTACCATAAGTTTTGTATAGGACAGACTTAGCTAACTAATTTATGAAGTTCCAACTTAGTTCGCTATAGGCTAATGTGAGCGTGGCGTAGGCTGCGAGAAGTCTCACATAGCACAATATAGGGTCCCAATTTGTGGATTCATGTTATGATAAAACCTTAGTGGCAGCATAACTAATTTGGCAACGGAACGTTTAATAGGCTTGTCTTGAACTCTTAGCCGCACACCTAAGGCAGTGTCCTAATTGCGTGGTACAACGAGAGGACATATCTTGTGGGTAAAGTTATACACCTCTGTAGAGTAACAAACTATCCTAGATAGCCATGTCCACAGTCATGATATGGTGAGTATGGTTTTCAAAGATTAGACTTTGGTTTTGTAAAATCTAGTTTATAGACAAATGTGAAATCTTTTGGAAAGATAGTTTAGGTGGGATACTTGTGGTTATGTTAGTGTTACTTTACGGTATTTACTTGAATATTACTTTTTACACAAATAACCATATTATGCCTTCCTTTGATAATAGTCATGCATGCATCACATCTGTTAATTCTCCTGGTGTAACTTGTGGAGTACATTATGCACTCACCTAGCTTAGTTACTATTGCCAGAGGATGATTTCATTGACTATGGTGAGGATTGCGATTGATAGGTTTGTCTTACAGTCATTCTCCTGTGGGTAGACAGGATGGGCTGCTCCTTTATAATTTATTCTCTACTGATTTATCTTTATGTTTAGCTTTGAGCTATGTTATTGTAAATGTTGGCCATCAGGCTGTACTCTTTTAATTAATAAAGTTTGGTTGTTATGCATGATATGTATCCCTGTTACCTCTGTGTGCACTAGCTTTTTCTGGGATAGTGCGATTTACACAGAGGATTCCGGAGTTGTTGTTCCGAGATCCGACAGAGATGGTATCAGAGCATTATTGACCCTAAGATGCGATCGTAGATAGAATAGAATGGATAAACCTTAAGAATATATTTTAAAAGATAGCCATTTTAGAAAAATTTTCTAAATTCAGTTTAATTTACTCTCCCACTTAACTATATTCTTTCTCAAAAATATTTTACTAACTCTTCTCCTTTTTAAAATTGTAGATGGTCGAACGTCCTACCCAAGTCACCCATGGAATCCTAGCCAGACACTTCGTTGATTATCTTTGGGATCTTCTCCAAGAGTTGGACTTCAAAGCACACCCTGTTTATCAGGGATACTTGCACATCTATGGAGATCAAGAATGATGGAGGGCAGAAGTGTTGATTTATGCCAACATTGGAGATGAAGCCGCATTTCACACCTTTGATGCCCCTCTACCACAGGACACCTTCTTCAACAGTATCCAAGATGCAACCTATGAAGTGATCTACCAGATAAGGGATATCTACACATAAGAGCTACGATGCACCATATTTCACTACTTCCCTGGTAAGTTTCCTATCAGCTCCAGCAGCATCTTATCTATGGAGTATGAGAGTAACCCACGACTCGTTCAACAGGTGTAGTACGCCAAGTCCTTGGACTATGTGCACCAAGCCACCTTGGATGACCTGAGCTCATGGCACAGACACTTCATGCAGCAGAAGAAGAGTTGGCCAAGTACTGTGTAGAAGATGAGGGTTCCTCTGTTACGGGACTGCCCCTAAAGAAACGTAAAGTTTAGATGAGTAGTAGTAGCACCAACCCATAGAAGCCATACATTTAAACCAAAGTTGTAGAATGATACTTGTGAGCTATTATTCCTTTATCAACAGCCTTAAGGTTATAATTATAATATTCAATAAAGGTGTTTTGTTGGCTATTATATGATATTATTGTTTTTTGTGTTTTGTGATGGGAATGTTACAAAAACCTTCTCCTAGCTCTCTCTCTCTCTTTCCTCTATATCTGGAAGAATCCGGTAGATGGTGAAAACAAGGAGGAACATCAATGACAATACCAACACTGGGGCTCATGGAACTCAGTTCACTCCTATCCCTCTGCCTCCGCCAGCAGTTGGACCAGACTGGGCTCAATTGATGGCAAACCGAAATTAGTTGATTTAACTACTAGCTCAAGCCATCAACAATCCAACTCAGCATGCTCCTCCACCGCTGGCAGCTCAAGCTCCTCAGACCAGATTATTAGAATTCTTGAGGATAAGGCCTTTGACCTTTTCAAGTAGTGTCAAGCCAATGGATGCTGATGATTGGCTTTGTGCAATTGGTAAAAAGTTAGATATTCTACAATGCACTTATCGAGAAAGGGTTCTGTTTGCTTCACACTACTTGAATGGATCTGCATCTGAGTTGTGGGATAGATTCACTACCTCTCATGCCAATCCCTAAGCCATATCATGGAATGATTTTATGCAGAGTTTTCGCAAAGCTCACATTCCAACGGGCACCATTACACTGAAGAAGAAGGAGTTCAGAGCTCTACGACAAGGAAGCCACACAGTGAATGAATACCTACAAAAGTTCAATCAACTAGTGCATTACGCACCAGAAGATGTGGCTACTGATGAAGCAAAGTAGGAAAGATTTTTGGAGGGCCTAAACGACAACATTTTAGTGCAGTTGATATCAAGTGACTATGCAGATTTCCATCAATTGGTTAGCAAAGCCATTTGCCAAGAGGGCAAGTTCGTGGAAATGGAAAACAAGAAGAGAAGAATGGCTACTCAAAAGGTCAACCTAGAGGTTTTTCCAAGGCCCGTAGTACTCCACCTCAGACTAGCAAGTTCAGGCCACAGTCTGGCAACTTTAAGCTGTAGTCAAGCAACTTCAGGCCAGCACCTAGCTACCCATCTTTTCAAACTAATCACCCTAGTCCCTAGGCAGCTCATATTCCCCTTGTTGGTGGTCAAGTATAGAAGAGTACCACTGTACCTGATGGAGTGACCTGTTTCTATTGCAAGAAAATAGAGCATTTTGCTAAGTCTTGCCCCAAGAAGCTCCAATCAGCAGCTAATGCAAGCGCATCCGAAAGCCAGAACCAAAGTCAACTGTCCTAGAAGTCACAAAACTTTGTCAAAGGATGTGTGAACCACGTTACCGCCGAAAAAGCTCAGGCTACGCCGGACTTCATACTGGGTATATTCCTTGTAAACTCAGTACTCACTTTAGTTCTTTTTGAATCTGGAGCTTCCCATTAATTTATTTTCAAGGCTTTTGTGGTTAAGAATGTGTTGGGTATGGTTCCCTTTAGCAATTCTATGATAGTTCACTCCCATAGAGCAGAAATAAGAGTATGGACTTTATGCCCAAAGGTAGAGTTGCTCATAGATGGGACTCTTTTCATAGCAGACCTTATGGTGTTGGAATCTTAGGGATTTGATGTATTCTTATAATGAATTGGTTAGCCAAAAATAATGGTCAAATCAATTGTACTACCTGATCCATCACCCTCACCAATGACCGAGTAAAAGTGGTCTTCACCCCTGAAATCACTTTAGAAGGAGAGTGTGTTCTCAATCAACTTTAAGTGCTAGAAGAAGTACAAGTTGTGCGGGAATACCCAGATATTTTTCCAGAAGACTTACCGAGAATGCCATCGGATAGGGAAATCAAGTTTGTGATTGACCTAGTCCCTAGCACTGCTTCAATCTCGAAGACACTGTATTGTATGCCAGCTAATGAGTTAGCTGAGTTGAAGAAGCAAATCAAGGAACTAGAGAATAAAGGATATATCCATCCAAGTTCATCACCTTGGGGAACACATGACCTCTTTGTCAAGGAAAAAAGATAGTGATGTGGATTACAAAGCACTCAATGATTTACCATCAAGAATAAGTATCTATTGCCCAAGATCAATGATCTGTTTGATCAGTTGACTTGAGATCAAAGTATCACCAGTTGAAAATCCATGCCGAAGACATTCCCAAGACTACATTCTACCCACTAAGGACAATATGAATTCACTATCATGTCCTTAGGACTGATAAGTGCCCCTGCCTATTTCATGAGCATGATGAACAGTGTATTCATGGAGTATCTGGATAAGTTTGTAGTAATCTTCATAGATGACATTCTTATATACTGAAAGAATGAAGAAGAGCATGAGAATCATCCAAGATAACTTTGGAAAAACTTAGAGAGCATCTGCTTTATACCAAATTTAGAAAGTGTGAATTCTGGCTAAAGGAGATTGCTTTTCTTGGGCATATTATAATAGTCGAAGGTACTGCTGTAGATCCTTCTAAAGTAGAAGCTGTAATGGAGGAGAAGCAACCCAAGTCAGTAACTGAAGTCAAAAGTTTTCTTAGAATTGTGGGTTACTATCAACACTATATAGTAGGATTCTCAAAATTAGCGAAGCCCATGACTCAGCTTCTAAAGAAAAGAAAAGAAGTTTGAATGGACAAAAGTCTATGAGCAGAGTTTTCAAACTCTTAAAAACAAGCTAGTCTCAGCGGCAATAATTGTATTATCAGATGTACATAAAGACTTTGAGGTTTTCTGTGATGCCTCTCGTCAAGGTCTAGGCTGCGTTTTAATGCAACAAGGCAGAGTGATAACCGTAGTGCAATTATCCCACTCATAACTTGAAATTAGCAGCCGTAGTGCATCTTTGGTAACTGTTATGAAGTATACACAGACCACAAGAGTTTGAAGTACATCTTTACTTAAGAAGAACTCAACTTAAGGCAGCGAAGATGGTTAGAGTTGATCAAAGATTATGATATTGGGATTCATTATCATCTAGGCAAAGTAAATATTGTGGTGGATTGTCAACAGTGTTTTGTCAAAAGAAGACCAAACTCGACTTCAGGAGGGAGTCTCCTGGCTGAGTCTAAATCTGGTGAACTAGGGTATTCTCTCAACATTAGAATTCAGCCTACTTTACCTAACTAGATCAAGAAAGATTAGAAGGTTGATGAGGATATTCAAGAAATAAGAAAGAATATGAGAAGAGGTAAAGCCCTAGGATTCAACGAAGATGAGTATGAAACTATTTGGTTTGAAAACCGCATCTACGTACCCAATAATTAGGGAATCAAGAACATGATTCTAAGAGAAGCACATGAAATTTCATACTCAATTCACCTAGGTCGTACCAAGATGTACTAGGACCTTAGAGAAAGATACTGGTGGGTCACTATGAAAAGAGAAATTATAGATTTTGTTGAAGCTTGTGACACTTGCCAGAGGGTCAAGGCAAAACATCAGAAACCTACAGGATTTTTGCAACCCTTGCTAATATTAGATTGGAAATGGGAAGAAATTGGTATGGATTTTATAACTAGACTTCCTAGATCTCAATCTGGGTATGATTCAATCTGGGTGGTAATCAACTGATTAACTAAATTAGCTCATTTCATCCCCATCAAGATAACTTACTCTGGAAGTAAGCTAGCAGAATTGTATATGTTCAGAATTGTGTGCTTACATGAAGTTCCCAAAAAGATGGTGTCAGATCAAGTTAGTCAGTTCACTTCTTGATTTTGGCAAAAACTTCATGAAGAATTAGGAGTAAGCTTAATTTCAATACAACTTATCATCCCCAAACAGATGGCTAGACAGAGCGAGTTAACCAGGTACTAGAGGATATGTTGAGAGCCTATGCTCTAAATTTTGGGAATAGTTGGGATCGTTCTTTACCCTATGCTGAGTTCTCATACAACAATAGTTAACTGACCAGGCTGCAGATGGCACCTTTTGAAGCATTGTATGGTAAGAAGTACAGAACAACTTTACTCTGGGAGCAGCTAGGAGAGTTTCAAGATGCTGGACCAAACCTATTTCAAGACACTGAAGAAAAGTGAGAAAGATCAAGGACAAATTGAAAATAGCCCAATCTTGACAGAAAAGTTATGGCGATAATCATCGTCGAGAATTGACCTTCAAGGTTGGAGACTATGTTTATCTTAGAGTATCTCCACTCAGAGCAACCAATCAAGATTCTTGAGATAGCAGAGTGATAGACCAGGAGAAAGACCATCAGATTTTGTAGAGTCAAAAAATAGTTTATTTTATTTTCCCTGAGTTCTCCTAGATTTATAGGTTTTTCATGAATTTTTCTGAAAATTTTCAAAGTTATTTGTTATTTTCTAACGACTTTTGAAGTTTCTAAGATTTTCTAAAAGTCTAAAACAAAATTCTCCTTGGGCTGACACGTGTCAGGCCTAGATCGAATCCATCCCACCCGAATCAATCTTGGGCATCCGTCCCCACTTAACCTGAGCCGATGGCCAGGAATCATTTCCCTACCACGTGGCTTACATCGAACCGCCACACGGCCCCTCTCTCCTCTCATAGGCTGGTGGGGCTCGCACCCTTTCTTCCACCTCCCCTTCTTCCCCATTGTGCCAGCCGCCATTGCCACCCCACTGAAGCTCTTAAAGGCCTCTATTACTTCCAGTTAGCTTGGGCATTTGCTACAATTGAAAGCCTAATCACTTGCCGCATTCATCCTGTCGATTTCCTCCACTTAAAACCCTATTTCCTTCACCTTTTATTACCTTCACTACCAACCATCACTTTTGCGGGTCGTTACCCCTCGTGTGCTCTTCCTCGGCACTATAAAACCCCCTCCCTTCCACTCTCAAGTCCCACTCCACCATGCTCTACCTCCATTTTCTCTTCTATTCTATGGACCGAGACGCCCTAATGCCATTTCTCCTATTTGTCGAGCACCAAAGGTCCTCCGGTGAGGA
This sequence comes from Melocanna baccifera, assembly GCA_036346265.1. Classification (NCBI taxonomy): domain Eukaryota; kingdom Viridiplantae; phylum Streptophyta; class Magnoliopsida; order Poales; family Poaceae; genus Melocanna; species Melocanna baccifera. Next base: position 8,268,509 of record CM070702.1, read on the forward strand.
ATTACCATTGGTTGGAGCCGTGCTAAGCCATGATGCTGCCGCTTTCACCTCCATCGGACCCGTGCGAAGCTCCACGTCCCCTTCACTGAGCAAGTCCACCGCTGAAAAGTCCTTGCCGCTAGCACCTCTCACAGTCCCCTCTACCCTCTTATTGTCGGCCACCACCAAGCACCACGCCAAGGTGAATCCGAGTCCCCTTCACCTCCCCTCCCCTTGACCAATTGGACTGTCCAAACATCTTCCCTTGTTGATTGGACCGTCCAAACATATTCCCTTGCCGATCAGATCGTCCGAATGTCTTCCCTTGTCGATTGGACCATTCAAACATCTTCCTTTGTCGATCGGACCATCCGAACGTCTCCTCTTGCCAATCAGACTACACTGAACTTCTTTTTCTGTACAAAAATAATTCTAGAAAATCCTCTTTTTCCCTTTTCTTTAGTTCCAAATTTTCGAAAGCTTGTATTATTCATCTTAACTCCAATTAGACCCGTTTACATTTCTAAATTCTTTCCAAATCCTAAACTACCCATTTCTGGACTCTTTTTAAATTTTTGAGTTTTATTTAAATTTTATTTAATTTCTTTTCTTTGATTCTACGCGTGTAGACTACAACAAATCTGGAGAGTATAATTTTGATGATTCACAGCAAAAAAAACTTTGAGCATGGCAATTTACACCTTTGATCATGTTGCTCCTAGTAATTTAAATTATTTATATTGTTTTTGAATTATTATGCATGCGTACTTTTATTCAAACCTAATTTAAATTTGATTTAAATTCTAGTTATACCCAATTTCTTTGTATATAGCCAAATTTGACATTCAACACAAACATGCCTTGTACCCCTAGATAAAAGCCTGGTTAGTACAATAATAATAACTAAAAATTTTATAGAATTGCTTAGCCGTGCTTAGAATGATTTAGGTGGGATTATGTGTTTCACATAAAATGATAATTTCTAAAATCTATTTTTGACTTCGGTGATAAAGAAGGTCTATAAAATTTTGATGAAACAAAATTATAAAATCTGGTTTAGACTTAGGCATTAGTATGGTAGTGGACAATTGCTGGTTCTCATTGATGTTCGGTGACAGAATGATGAAACCAAGCACTAGGGATATGCGGGTAGTGCCTAAGTCAAATTAAGGACGTAGTGCCTAGTATGGTGGTGGACGCTTGCTTTGATTCTCCTATTACAAAGTCAGACCGTATTACCACAAGTCTGATATGGGACAGACTTGGCTAAGTAATTTATGAAGTTCTAATTTAGTTTCACTATAGGCTGAATGTGAGTGTAGCGTAGGCTGTGAGGAATCTCACATGGCACATGAGGGGGCCCCAACTTGTGGACTCATGTTGTGGTGAAATCTTAGTGGTAGCGTAACTAATTTGGCAACAAAACATTGTAATAGCCTTGTCATGGACTCTTAGCCGCACACTTAAGGCAGTGTGCTAATCACGTGACACACAAGAGGACATGTCTTGTGGGTAAAGTTGTACACCTCTGCAGAGTAACAAACTATTCTGGATAGCTGTGTCCATGTTCATGGACATGTTGAGTATAGTTTTTCACAGATTAGACTTTGGTTTTGTAAAATCTGGTTTGTGGACAAATGCGAAATCTTTTAGAAAGATGGTCCGGCTGGGATACCCGTGGTTAGGTTAGTGTTAGGTTGGTGCATATACTAACGATATTATTTTAACTAAAGTGTTGTTTCTATATATTATATTAAATATAGCTTTTGTAATTACTTTATGGAATTTACTTTAATATTGCTTTTCACACAAATAACTATATTATGCCTTCCTTTGATAATACCAATGCATGCATCACATTTGTTAATTCTTCTGGTGTAACTTGTGGAGTACTTTATGTGCTCACCTTACTTAATTATTGTTGCTAGGGGATGATTTCATCGACTATGGTGAGGATTGTGATAAATAGGCCACATCTTACAGTCATTCGCCTATGGGCAGGCAGGATGAGCTACTCCTTTATTATTTATCTTTCGCTGATTTATCTTTATGTTTGGCTTTCGCTGGTTGTACTCTTTTAATTAATAAAGTTTGGTTGTTTTGCATGATATGTATCCCTATTAACCATATGTGCACTAGCTTTTCCTGAGATAGTGCAATTAACACAAAGGGTTGCGAAGTGTTGTTCTGAAATCCAACAATCACTAATGTCATATTCGTGTCAATAATCACTTTTCAAAAACTTACCAGCACACTAGTATAGGCTAGAGATATTCTTCTTCTTACAAGCCCTATGTGGCATGTGTGAAGTTTAGTGAACACAAGTGACGATGAGTGGTTTGCACCTGCAGAAGTGAAATATAAAAGGATCACCTTATGTTACCCTTGGCAAATTATTCAGTTGTACAACTATCTCACCTTCAACACCATCTTCATTAGGAGAGCTGCCCTCAGTTTCAACATAACTAGGGCTGCTACCATTGTCATCCATTTCATCATCGTTATCCACAACTTCATACTCTTCATCCATCACTATCATCTTCCCTTTTTTCACCTTTTCCTTTCTTCCACCAATACGACACTTCCTCTTTGGTGCCCATTTATATATCGACTCGTCAAGGACTGCATCACTTGATTTCTCATGATTTAGTTCATTAGTAATGACCTAGAAGGACTACCCCCTAGTTCATCTATCAATGGCTTTGATTCGCTACTTGACTGACCTAGCCAATCCTAGATTGGGGTGTCATTATCAAAGAGTGCTACATCCATCATCAGCCAAAATGCATCCATCTCTTTTTCTTGCACATCTTCTTCGAACTTTTGGATCCGCAACTTTAAATTATAATAGACAAAGACCAACTTGTGGAGATTCTCATAGTTGAGTAGATTTCTCACTTGCGTGTGAATCAATGCAAATGTGCTCCAGTTGCACTCATAGCCACTTGAGGATACACATTGGAACACAATCCATAGCACATATTTCTATTGAGTTTTGTAATCTCCTCCAAAAAACATCCACCAAGATGTTAAAACAATGAACACAAGGCTAGTCATTGGTAAGAAGCAATACTAATGAATGATATGTTCAACAAAGTGTGTATGTTCATGCACCAGCTATCATACATGTAGCTCTAATTTGCCCCTCTTGCGAGTCAAACAACCCTCCATGACAGCAGTGCACATCAAACTATTAGAATGCATCCACTGCACTCTTAGGAAAGTCTGAAATCCTTCTTATTGCACATGTGAATGCCCTAACGAATTCTAGATGCCCACTTATGTCATGCTTGTAGTGCGCAGCAGGATCAAGCACACCGACCACATGAAGGCAAACAACATTGAGTTGAACATTGTACTAGAAAATGGTAATGGACTTCAACAAAAAAAAATCCGTAACCTTGCATGGTATAGTAAATTACCTTCCACCATAAGTGTCTCCTTGTAGAGATAGTCAACGCTTTTGGATATTACTCCCAAGAATTTGTCATGATAGGGTGTCCCCTCACCAAAAAGAGCTTCCATTTTAAAGGCAACTTCTATCATTCTAGGCATAAATTCAGAAATTGTTCCAATCTTTTCTTGATCAATGTACCAAACAACTCCATACAATGGCTTCACCGCATCTAGTACCCACTCCAACTTGGGCCACCATTTCCTACCTATCAAGCAGTCATATACAAAGTCATACTAATGGTTACTACTCCACTCACTATTCTTCCAATCATTCGACACCATCCACTGTCAAAAACTATCTTTCGTATCCAAGAGGCTTTGCAAGAATATGTACTTAGCATCAAGTTGCTTAGTACTTGAGACAATATCTGCCACAACTTCAAAGCCTCTAATGTCCTTTAGCATCAAGTTGCTGAGTACTTGAGGCAATATCTGCCACATCTTCAAAACATTTTTCGGGAACTCATCAACAATCATTAAATATGCTTTCTTGAAATTAGCTCCATTATCTGAGACAAGCTGTACAACATGCTTAGGGGCAATTTTGTCCACCATCTCCTCCTGAATGTGCTTCCACAGATATCTAGTATTTTGGATGTGCCCTATTGCATTGATGGATTTATGGAAGAACACCACTCATGATAGTACACCATAAAACTTATTATGCTAAACTAGAAGGGTCTTAACCATGTGTCACACATGACGGTAACCGCATATCTATATATGCCAATCTTTCTTGAACTCATCAACATACTCAGTTAGTTCATCAAAATTATCATTCAAGTATCTACCATCCATAGCGATCCCTTTAGGGAGTTGCACTCCCTAACCAAGTTTCTGTGAGAGCATCAAGGCTCCTCAAAACCAGGGGCAATTTACTTTCTTTCCAGGGATGTCATTGGCATGGAACCATTTGGCCTACGCTTTGCCATGCATTTGCATTTCTCCATTGTCCTTTTTTAACATTGTGCCCACCCGAACTTGCACTGGCGCCTTTAAATGGGCCAAATGAGAATCGAAGCCTTTTCCCAATCGAAGCCTTTTCCCAAGCTAAACTGGAGCTACCGCTCCAACCACCATGCTGACTCTAATAATACCTCAATGATCCCCACATTACAATTTGCATTTGCTTCTCTTAATCACTAGGCAATTTGCATGATGCAGATGCACCATACTCCATTCCTTGCATCATCTCATGTTAGATTCTTGGTCATCTCTCCTAATTTTGCCTTCTTTGCTTCCCTTTCTTCAACTCAATTCTTATTAATTCCCAAACCGCTATAGGCACATCCAGGCATGACCTAACATCTCCAGATGCCCCTGCTAGATGCTGCTTTAGTCAAGTTGCACTACCACTTTTCCCATACAAATGCAATATTTGCATTTGAAACCAATGCCAATGGAAAATCCACGAGTCTATGCATAGCTGATGCTTCTGTCATGTACTGATCTTCTAATTCCATGCATGACAGCAACATTTTATTAAGTTCAATGCATTGAAATTCAATATGTTAAACACACGCACAAAAGAGTATCATGAAGCATCAGATTGCACAAAAGAACATCAGTATGTGAAGCATGCACAAAAGAGCATCAAGAAGCATGCACAAAAGAACATCAGATTTCAGAAAAAGGGATTTTGAAATCCAAAAAACTAATTAAATTAAATAAATAAAATACTAAATTTTTGGGATGTTATAGTACTGGAGGAGATGGGTGTCAACATGAACATTGTGTACATAGATAGGTCCGGCCAGCGAAACCCTAAGTACATCTCCCTCGTCTGTGATGCGTGGCTGATGCTCAAGGGTAGGACCCCCCATCCAGGCCTACTCTGACTACATGCACAGCTTCCGCGATAGGTTCCGTGATTATGTCAGCAATGTCATCATGGTAAGCATCCCATCCATCTCCAAACATTGCAATTGAAATTACACTTGGGCATATACATGTTGCAATCTGATGATGTGCGGTTAATTGTTTTATTTAATGTAATTGTAATGTTCTTCCTACATTTAGAACTAACTTAAACCATTGCTTTTGGTATTTACTTAACAGAATATTTTTTTGCTTATATGCTTTGAATTTAAGTTTGCATGCTTGAGAAAGTGAAATGATTCAACTGTGTATAGTGCAGTTTATCTTCCTTTTGAACAAAATGTAATTGCAAATAGAAAGTTGTTCATCAAACGGGGAGCCTCATGTTTTGGCGTCTGTCCCTCTAATAGGAAGCGACATCCTGCATGCTCGTGATTTGGTAGAGGTAAAATCTTCAACTCCCTATCCTATTAGCCTTTTTCATTGCTTGTCATCACGTGATATACTTAAATTTTCTTGTTAATCTACTAATGTATTAATGTAGTTGTATTTTGGACATGTAGTATGATTGATTGATCCTTATACGTCTGATATATGGTTTTTGTTTTCGCGCATTATCTGACTAAATATTTATGACTAAGACTAACCGTATTTGGAGCAACATGTATTCACTCTGCATTCGTGTTTGAGACTATTCGCATTCGTATTCGTATCTGGCATATCCATGTCCAACTTCGATTCCGAGAAAATATGGAATAAGATACGGGTTAAGGGAAATATGTTTGTATCCGCTCTGATTGCACCCCCTAACGTGGAGGCTAAGGCTTGGGGCTAGTAGATGGGGTTGCTAAATAGGGTTAGGAGAAAAGGATAGATGAACTAGCTCACTAATGTCCATTAGACCCTAAAAGCATAACATAACTAATTTAATGTACTTATTTCTTACTTGAAATTTTAGGGATGTTACACACGACCTCTCAGGTGATACATTTCTTTTGTATTATAGAAGTACTTTTGGAGGTAAGTGTGCTCATGTCATTTTCATTATCGTACGATCAATTGAAATATTCACGACATATTGTTGGACAAAATTCTGATAGTTTGCCTGCACACTTGTGACACATTTGTTACTTTCTTCGCGAGGAACACACTTTTGTTACTAGAAAGAGTACTGCATAATACTCCCTCTAATTCCAAACGAAAGTCATCTAGAATATGTGCAATCAAAAAATTTTAGTCTATACCAGCAATATTACAAAATTAATTATTTAGATGACCTAACTTTTATCACTAGATAAATTCACCGCAAATATACTTCAATGTAATACTCCTCCTATCTTTTCTAATTTGGTGTTATTGAGATGTGACTTGGCCATTACTCACTACACACATGTGGTCATCAAAGACAGTTCATAACCCTCATCAGAGATGATTCCCAAACCGTCTGTAATAAGTCACAACACAGGCAGTTTTTAAAAATAACCATTTATGATATCCAACATATCACAGATAGCTAATACAAAAAACTATCTATGATGATCTACATATCACAGATGGTTTTGTATTAGAAACCATCTGTGATAGTTTTTTGTATAGCTAAGAATATTTTTGTTTTTCAGCTAGCCTCAAGAAATGCTAGCCACGCCCTCTAAACACAAACAAGCAGATTATAGATAAATGACAAAATATTTTTTGTTTTTCGACTAGCCTCAAGAAATGCCAACTGTGCCCTCTAAAAATAAATAAGCAGATTATAGATAAATGACAGATAAGTGAATTACTGAAAACATCTAGGCCCTAAAATTTGGTTTTGGTAATTAATGATGATTTATGAATATGAGACTAATATGTGTGTTGAGAATTGCATAGGCTAAGTCTCACAAGTGCGTAAAGGACAAAAGCAAGTTGCATGAGAAATGTACATCAAGATGGATCAAAAACAAGGTACATGAAATATAGAATCTTTATTAATTTTTACCGGTCTTAGGAGAAAGGTTGGAAGACCAGATTATAGGATAGTCACCGTATTATTAAGAGGGATCATAGAAAGTAGCTTGACAGCATGTTCTTGTGCCATTTAGATCAATTTAGAATCATGCATGCACATGAAATTAAGTTTGAAAATAAACTGTGCCCTCTTAGGAAAATCGAAAGTACCGCCGTATTAACAGTAGAACTACCAGAGTCTGGTAGTACCGCCATGGAAACTTCGGAACTACCGGACAACAGTAGTACCTGATTTTGAGCAGTACGTTTTTTCCAGAGAGCACCCTTGCTGGGACTTGGGCGTGCCGAAATCAGTAGTACCGAAAATAACACGACGGAACTACAGCAGTGCGGTAGTACCGCACTAGATAGTGGAACTACCGATGTTCAGAAATACCGACCTGTTCCAGCGGTACTTTTTTCAGAGAGCACAACTGAGAAAACTTAGACTGGCAGAAATTGGAAGTACCTGAAATTGCACGGCGGAACAACTGTGGTGTGGTAGTACCGCACCGACATACGGAACTACCACAGTGCGGTAGTACCACAGTTATAACGGCGGTAGTACCGCACTATTTTTTCAACGGCTAGTTCTGACATTCTGACATAACCATTACTGTGTGCTACAGTGAACTGCGGTAGTATCGCACTTTGAACACTGATAGTTCCAATTTCCCTGAATTTTTAGATTTAATTTCTTGTAATGGCTAGTTTTGGTTGGTGAGGGTATAAATACCCCCTCACCAGCTCAAGGACTGTGTGCTGAGCTAGCATTGGACATTTTTGAGCCTTGAGCATTCATTTCACACCTATATTTCTCTTGAGCATTCATTTGAGGTGTTGTAAGCCATTTCAAGTGCATACATCCATTAGATTGATTCTTGGCACTTGAGTGTCGTCAAGCGAAGTGTGATATTTTACTCTTGGTGCTTACCGGCACCTAGACAGCCGGGTGGTTGATCGCGAGGTGATCTCTTCAAGAAGCTTGTGAAGAGGCCCGAGCAAGATTGTGAGTGTCTTGGTGCTCGTCATCTCCGGAGAGGAGCAAGAGCATCCAATAGTGATCGAGGAGTTGAGGCTTAATTTGTGGAGCCGGTCCAAGAGCGCTTAGGCTTTCCTCAACATGGATCAGTGAAGACCAGCAAGTCTTCGATACCACGGGAAAAATATTGTGTGTCTACTTGTGGTTATTTCTTATCTCTTTAGTGATTACATTTGTAGCTTTGTAATTATCATATATTATTGTGCTTGTAGTTTATTGCAATCTCTATTTGGAGTGATGCCTTAGGATTACTAGAATTGAATAGGTTAAGTTCATCCAGTATATTTGACTAGCGATTAATTATTATAATTTATTTTTAAAAGGCAAGAATTTTATAACCTCCTATTCACCCCCCCCTCTAATCGGTTATCCTTGATCTTATAATTACAACTCAATGTGATTTACAACTCAAAATCTATTATAAAAGAATGTTCATGTATTGTTGCCAGAGTTATAATTGAATTACAACTTAAAGTGAATTACAGTTGAATGAATTACAATTGAATCAAATATTTGAATATGTATTAATCAATGTCACTAGAGTAAAACTCTCCTTTTGAGTCAATGACCTCTTTCATTAAGAAGGTGGAGAGCAATCCTCGAACGTCTGAGTGTTCGTTTAGATCTAATGTACTTAATTTGTTTATCCTCCCTGTCACTAGGAGGAGTAAAATAGTGAGTATATATATTTAAATTGATAATTAGGAAATAAATATTATGAGATTGACAAAACTTTGGCTCATTCGTCTTAGCACTCATGATTTCCTATACATGACGGCAAACATAGAATGTACATAGGTTGCCTTGTAGCAGATGATGGCACTACGAAAATATAATTACATACATAGGTATAATCAGTTTGAGATGCATTATTACGAAGTGTGAAATAGGATTACTGTGTTGTAGCGGGTATCAAAAATCATGTCCTATGTTGTAGTGTAACACTTATTCCTTGTATCTCCCTGCCCTAACAACATAGGCGTTGAATGACTTACATGATTCCAAAATGTTATCCTTGGCCATTGCAAATGAAGGGAAGACTAAAATAGAATTATCTATGGAGAATATAAGTATACATATTGAGTGTTTGTTGCACAAGGGTGAGGCCATCTTGGCATCTTGTAGCATTGTCCCTTCTTGGAATGGAAACACCATCCCCCGTCCAACCTCAATAGTTATGGACCCAACCAGCCTCACTTGGAGTCTGTAAGGTGTGGGCTCCTATAAGATGATACATAATTAGTGAAGGCATCCTATAGATCTATCTTTGGAGCATTCCAGAGATTCCAGATATATTCATTACCTGGATTTCGTCGATTAGAAGTCAAACGTCGATTTGGTTAGATTGGTGTGTGTGGATGCGCAGTTACTCTAACAATGATGTAGACTTGCTTCCATAATAACAGGGGTGGCTTGTGATTGGCTGAGCACTTGCTCTAGGCTTTTCTCCAAACGTTCTAGCTTCCTAGAAAATTATGCATGAATCTCCTCTGTTATGCGCTCCTCACACTTGGCCTTCAATCTCTTCTGACTCCTGTACGAGTCAGAGTCATCTAGGAATCCCTGCCCCCAGGAAATGTAAACCCCCAAGGCCTTGCATGTGACCCGGGTGCTCCTTGTTTCCTAGGACCATGGATAATATTTCCCTCTCCCTGATGGCCTGGAAATTGCCTTAGTAGGATTCCGCAGTCAACATTTCCTGCAAGATGCCAACATGTTATTTTAGTTATTATGAAGTTATGAACATATTACCAGCTAGATAGTTCAATAACTTACGCAGGTTCTTGAAGGATATGGCGTCCAAAGACACGGTAGATGTCCTTGCTCTTAACCAATTGTGGGTGCGCTTGTCTATGATCCTGGCAAATTGCGGGGGTGGCCTTCGACATGATTGCCTCCTCATCCTCTCTCCTCCATTGCAGAATTTTACCAGCATACCTAGTGGTGCCAAGTCTGTAGGGGTGAGTGTTCTGGGCCTGGATTGCCTTGTGTTCCGCGCTTTCTTCCAAGAATTCGACGGTCATCTTCATGCCCATCCCATATATCCAAATGGAGGAAAGGATTTTCATGAATGGTGTCCCATCCTCATTCATGTACTTCATGACAAGCGTGATCTTGAAGTTTTTCCAAGTCTTGCCTATCGCCAGCAACACATATCATCGCACGAGATCCTGGACTTCTCTGATCTCGAAGGACCTTGAGACTTCCTCCCAAAGCTACTCTTTCTCTTCACTCACCAAAGACCTCCAGCTCAGTGTGGTGATGGGGACTTGTTGCTTTGCAACTAGCCCATAGGTGGTTCGGAATGCGTCCGCTGCTTTATTGGGATGTAGAGGGACCTCAATTGGACAAACCTCCATGATGGTCATTCGCTCTTAGGAATTTTCAATATTCCTTAGCCCTCTTGCTTAGTTGCTCCTTTGGTCTGGTCATCAGATACATTCGGCGAAACTGAGCCCGAAGGTGGTGTGGACACTATTTTGCTTAATTACTATCTATGAAGAATTCAAATTGCATTTTAGTATGGGTTATATAAAGCACAACCTAAATATCATGGATGAAATTTTATTGCTCTCAGGTGTCAGCTGCACTCTACTATCATAATAAGGCCACCTCAACACGATTGATCCAAAGACTATTTGTGACAAATATGAAATTATCTTTTAATAAAGTACTAACTAGAAGATACTCTACAGTAATGTACAGGATAACAACACATATATGTATAGGATGGTGCTAGTTTGTGTTTTAGTTTAGTCTTATAGGAATTCTAGTTGTCTTGTGAGTAGTTTGTTCTTGCCAGTTTTATTTTGTGCTTTACTTGGTAAGCTAGGTTTCCCCCAGTTGTATCTCCCTTAAAACCTTGTACTCTTCCTGGCAATGTTGGGCCATGCCTTTGATCTCAAAAAACAAAAAAGAAACTGAGGTATATATGACAACAGAAATTTTAATAATGGTATGATGCTCCGGTACGCTATGCCTCCAAACATGAACAACCACATGCTCACATATGCCTATATATGTCTCTAATAGGTCATTTTTGTTTACAGGAAAAATGAAATTAAGAGTTACATATATAAGCCCCTAATCCTCTAGCCCATGCCTAATTGTTTGCACAGAGACTACAAGCTGTTAGATGCAATAACCAATAAGCATTATAAGTCAAGCAAGGTTGATATAATGCAGAATTTACAGATAAGTTCAAACACTGATAGTAACCAGTAAGCATCATAAACCAAGCAAGGTTTATATAGTGCAGAATTTTACACATAAGTTCTACTCACTCCAAACTTAGGTAGCAAACATATTACATATGGCAATATCTTTATGCAAAATTTGCTGATGCACTAAGCAAAGCCAATTAAATTTTCATACTAACAGGAGGCACAACAAGATAACTTCGGAATGGTGTGTTATTTGTCAGTGAATGGATCACACTCGGTCTTGTCGAGTCTGCCTAGCACCTGGTCCACGCGTCGTCTGAGGTCGTCCCTACCCTTGCTCTACCGCCTCACCTTCTGCTCGTAGTTGAAGGCAGCAAGCACAGGAAGGAGGCGATAGAGGCCGATGGCGGTGGAGGAAGCTAAGCAGACCCGAATCCAGTGGCAAAGGAAGCTGAGAAGGTGCAGTGTGTTGAGAAAAACTTAAGTGTGCATAGGATCAATGAAATAGTTTTTCACCGTAAGTGTCTGTATATATAGAAGAATATTATCACATACGGCTAATACAAAAAAACATCTATGGTAAGTCACAACACAAAAGGTTTTTAAAATTAACTGACTATGATATCTGACATATCACAGACAGCTTATACAAAAAATCATTTGTGATAGTCTACGTATCATAGATGATTTTGTGTTAGAAATCGTTCGTGATAAGTAGTGATGTATCACTGACGGCTTTTCACAAAAACCGTCAGTGATAAATTCACACATTACAGGCGATTTTTATTATGAACTGTCTGTGATATTTGTAATGTATCACAGACAGTTTGTATTAAAAAAATCATCTATGATAAGTAGGTCATTACTGATGGTTTTTACCATCAATTGCAACATAGAGTTATGTTAGTAAAACCGTTTGAGATAACTACGCTGCAGCTTAACACTGATAGATTCTGTAGAACCGTCTGTGATGAGACGTATAGTATGATCTTCTCTGTAGTAGTGATTTTTTAATAAATATATTAATAAAATTATAATAATATGAATGTGTTTTTATGACTAATCTTGTGATACAGTTTTCATGCGGATGGCCAAAATTTAGAAATCTTGACTGTACGATTCTAAAACATAAAATAAAACCAGAACGGAAGGGATATATAAGTCTTATGATTTATAGCAATATATTGTGATCGAAATTAGCGGGTAAAGTTACCTTATATACCTCAGGCAATGCTCAAAACACACCTACATGAAGATTGGAATGGGAGAAAGTACGTCAGATTTTTAGTGCACCTCTCTCTGTTTGTTTTTTTAATGGAAGATTTTGACTCATTAACGGAACGATGGTAGTGCCAGCCGTATTGCACATTGAGGAAAAGCGAAGACCAGCAGTTGCAGTCATCACAGGGTATGGACCTTCTAAGCGTCACCTCTGGACGGCTAATCTCATTGAAAGTTTCTAAGTTGGACGACTTTGTCTCGGCAATGAAATTAATAAGAATTGAAGTTTTGTACTACGACAAGGCTTGGTTCATGCATGTATGCATATTCAATAAAACATAAAGAGACCATTGAAATTTATGTGTAAAACATGGTCCAGGTTTCATGAGAAGGAGGTCATATCCAGTTAGGTCATGCCAATGGATTGTGTTCCCATCGATGTCAGAATTTAAGTTGTATGTTTAAGCTTTATCAAGTAAGAGGAGTATATTCTTAATACCACGTACTGTGTAGCATTGAAAGCAACAGCACATCAGTTTTGTCTTTCAGTAATTTTTGTTGTTTAAAATTTAATTCAGACACAGTTGTTAGTCACAGTATCTCTGCTATACTATATCTTGATATACTCCTTCTGTTTCAAATTATAAGGTATATTTTGACTCGCATGGGTTTATATTACGAACCAAAAAATGCTTGAATTGGATGCTCGGGATGTAACGCTCGTATGGAGAGACATTTTGCGATTAACCTCTTTTGAGAACAATAAATAATTTGTGAGATATATTCCACCTCGTTACACTCGTTTGAATGTGATCCACCCCTCCAAACTTTATCAAATAGCTCACGTTAGGAGTTAGCAAGTAAACACTCAAAGATGGCTTTGCACTAGATATTTTCCAATTATATATTCCCACTTATAATTTTAAATATATATAGTTTTTTAGGGGAAATATATATAGTGGCTATTGCACCTACACATTAATTTACTCCGCTGTTTTATAATATAACATGAAGAATCTATTGATATTTTATTACAAATATAAATAATTTTGTATATAGTAATTTATAATATGAAACAAATAAAGTAAAACTAAGGATGCCAAGGATCGATGTTCATCCCCCGAGATCAAATGATAAATTAATGAGATAAATATTTTGATATATATGCTCTCAATTAGTTAATACCAATGTTGAAGGACATTTGAGAATCTACAAACGAAATACTAAGAGCACAGAACTGAGTCTAATTGTCATTTTCAAGGTGCAAATGCGATACCCTTGTATGCTTTTTGGGCTGTGAGCGCGCGCTTGATGTGGATATTATTGTGTCGGTAGTGCGCTGGGAGTGTGCGGGTCAGGTACGTCAAACATTACCAACCGAAAATAAACCACTTTTGAGTAATTAAAAATTCCTAAAATAATAAATTTCCTGAAGATTCGACATATTGGCAATCGTTTGCTTTTTTTGGAGAAAATATTATTTTTACAGGGTCAGAAAGAAAAATTAATTAATTGTTGAACACGCCACACAGGCTATGTAGAATTTTTGTCCAACTAATTAATTCATTTCAGGAAATAATATTGGCCAGATTCGCTAATTATATATAGGAGATGCTAGCTACGGTTTCTGCTTCGCTGTAGCCTCCATGACATAGGACAGGATAGCTCCGATGTGTGCTTCCCTGTAGCTTCCATGAAATTCGACCTTCACGTAGAACCTGACTACACAAGACCAAAAGTCTTGCAATATGGAAGTTTTTCTTCCTTTTTTTTTCAAACCAATGGTGTACAAGTTGGGATTTGGATGTGATACATGGTCTTCACAAGTGCACCCTTATAACATTATTAATAATTGTTTATTTATTAATTTAGTACTGTAAGTTGATTTATATATTAAATTAGTGCACTGAAATTTTCCATATTTGAACCGAAACGTGAGAACCATTGAGAGCGCGTAAGTTATTAAGTGCTAACAAGATGTAGCCAATAATACCAAATAGATAGGGGACTATCTATGTATAGTCGATTAGTTTTTTCCTCCACTTTCAATCACTTTTTATCTATTTGATGAACATCCTCCAATGATCCTTTTTTGGAGGGGGAATTTTTTTATAGGAGAAATTAACACTATGTAACTTTAGGTGATCGAAAGTTAAGAAAATTTCGATCGACTGTACAATAGCAAAACCGAATAGATAGAGATTGGGAATCCGAAAAAGCCACTTCCTATAGTATTTCGAAGTTAAAAAAATTTCAATCGACTCTGCAATAGCAAAACCGAATAGATAGAGACTGGGAATCCGAAAAAGCCACTTCCCACAGTATTTCGAGCCAGGGGCTGGGTGAAGAAGCCAACCATTCACTACAAATTTTTAGCTTTTTCCAAAGGTTATTAGTACATTTCCGATGGTGATAACCCTTTGTAATAATTTTTTCAAGTTAGCCATCACTTTGTCAGCGATTTTGTTGTTGGTTATGCATCCTTACCACCGGGTAAAGATCCAAATTACACTAGAAACATTGTCGGCTCTTTGAGAAAATACTAAAGGAGTATTACTATGTATCCAACAGATCTTATCGTTTCCCCTTTTTAAAGGGGGTTCTTATAAATCTTCACGTACCTTTAAAGATCAGAAATTTGAATAATTATTTAAAAGAAAATATCCAAATAATGTTTATAAAAAAACCTTGCTCGATAGCACATACTAGGTATGTGCAGTACTTGTGCACTATATAGGGCCTGTTCTTTTTTTGTCATGGTGATGGCTTTTAGCTACGGCTGATGGTATTTTGGTTGTTTGCGACAGAGATTGCGGAAAGAGAGATACTTGCTTACGATTTTTGATTGTACAGATATTAAGTTTTTAACGTGTACTACAATTAACTTGTAAACCCCGTTTTAAAAAAATATTCCGTTTAAAAGTTAGATACTGTAGCAAAAGCCAAAAGCTAAAAAGAACAGGGCCATATGTACTCCACTAACATTGAATGTGTTGATAGCTTTGATGTTTAGGAAACCCGCATCTTGCTCAGATAATTGGACCACATGCTTTAATCTAGACTGGATGTATAGAAATATCTCAGACCAAGACAAACATATATACCCCAATCCAATCCCAAAAAATAGTAGTCGAAATGGACTCTTCAAAATGTTGTGCCTCCAACCGAGGGAAAGGCGATGTGAACCTGGGACACCAATTCAAGTTGGTTGACCTCGCCAGCCTGACTTGACCCAGGCTACTAATCTTCCTTGAAACTTCTTCACATCAATTAAATTCTTACAAGCTTTCCTTCCCCTATAAATATGTCGAAGCTCTTAGCATCATCCAAACAAAACTCATACCCTCCCATACATACATAGCTGAAGTACATGTATAGCACCATGTCTTCTTCGCATGCGGTTGTGATCTTGTTCGTGTTCCTTCTGGCCTCACCTTCTTGCCTGCATGCAAGGATGGTGCCAAACGATCAGCATGTGCATGGCAAGAATTCAAGCCCAAGTAGCACCATCGGTAGTGCTACTCCTTGTTTGGATGATGCGCGAGTTCCGCCGTCGTCGCTGACGAACGATACACCGGCGGCGAACGACGGCGCCGGACGTAGTCGCGCGCTCTGGTCAACGCCGAGCGATGGCGTTGGCCATTAGCCATATCTTCCTGCAAACCATGGGCTCCTGTTTCAAATTATCCACATTGTGTTTTGCTTTGTCCAGACAATAACCATCACAGCACATGCATTAATTTCACGTACGTGTCTACCAAAGTAAGAGCTAGTGCTCAAGAAGAATATGCAATTAATAATTTCTTGTTCCTCGAACTATTGAGGTTGTGATTGCATACATATAAACTGGTGTACTAGCTAGTGTTCACTTTGTGAGCTCAATGTTACGTTGTTCAACCATAGCTAGCTATTCTGTACTGGTGATGTACTAGCGCTCGAGTGTATGTTTGTGCTTTTGAAGCACGTATAATTATAGTGTACTAGCTAGTGTTCACTTTGTGAGTTCAATGGTACGTTGTTCAACAGATGAAGGCATCAATATTACATGATGGAGAAAGACCGTCTTACTCCCGTGAAGTATTTTGACTGTCCATGAGGTTGTTGGCAGTGATGAGGATTTAATCGCAATGACAGCAATGGTTGAGGACTTGAGGGGTGAATTGGTGAAGGTGTTCCTTGTTGCACAAGCAGTTTAATGGGCAGTAAAAGGCATCAACAATTACTACTACAGAAATCATCATCACACACGATTTTTTGAACCGTCTAAGGGGGCATTCATTTTAGCGATGGCTTCTGACTTTTGGCTGAAATTTCACTGTAGCTGGTTTTTTTACTGTAGCTGATTTAGCTTTTTGGGCATAATTAAATTAAAAAAATGTAAAAATAGAAAAAATATGTTAGCCCATCACAGACAATGCAAAGGAACACGGGAAAAAAGAAAAATACAAAAAAGCCCAAAAAATCTAAAAAAATTCAGAAAAAAATAAATTACTGAATAATGAAAAAAAAGCTGAAGCTGAAAAAAAACTGAAGTGAGCGGGACCTAAATTTATGGGTCAGTGATAATCAAAGGTTATCACAGACGATTTGTGAGCCGTCTGTGATAAATATAATACAGATGGTTTGTAACTAGAACCGTCTGTGAAAAACACTATCACAGACGGTATATAGAACCGTCTGTGATGTGTGAGTATCACAGACGGTTCTATATATAGAACCATCTGTGATGTTTTTCACAGACGGTTTATACTACAAAACCATCTGTGATAGTTCATTCTATACCTAATTTTTTTTTATTTTTGAATTAGCCCTAGAAAATATTAGCTATGCCGTTTGAAAATAAGCAAACACGATAGCAAACATAGCAGAGAACATTCTATTTATATTACAATCCACCATTACAATATCACAATATTACAATGCACCATTACAATATCACAATATTACAATCCACCATTACAATATCACAAGATTACAATCCACCATTACAATATCACAAACTATGCCTCTCGTCCCTGATGCAGCTCGGGTAGTCCTTCTTGGTGGTCGCTTCACTGTAAGTAGAAGAAACAATGAAGGGAGGAAGTCCTAAACACCACAAAATAGCAACACAAAGTTACAGAATCAAATACTAGAAGAAACAATAGAGAGAGAAACCTAAACATACAAAGTAGCAACACAAAATTACAGAATCAAATACTAGAAGAAATAATGGAGAGATCTCTAACTACAAAGAAGTCGATTGAGGAGGAGACAGTAAGGAGCCTGTAGAGATTTTGAGCGTATAAAGGGTAAGAGATGAGTTCAGGTAAGTATTTATAGGGGAGGGAGAGGTGGGACGATCTGTGGGGTGCGGGATGGTCGGTTTCTATTGGCTGGAGTTGGGTTGGGAAGGATTGACGGCCCAATGGTCGAGACCAATTTATCACAGACGGTTCTTACCAAAAACCGTATGTAAAAACATCACAGACGGCTCTTTTTAAGAACCGTTTGTGATATTAGCTATATATATACCGATATAATATAAACAACTAGCCTCAAAATATAAAATAACAAAGTTTTGTATGGCTTATATATACTCATTGAAAAGGTTTCGACGAGATCTACAACTTTGCAATTGAGATAAACCCCAAATTTCGAAGGGAAGATCGAAAATATTGGCAAAAACAGAATTTAAAAACTTACGATTCGAATATGAGGCTATAAATGGCCAATTTTGGGGGTCTTCGAGGGCAACTGGCGCAAGCGGGTTGTTTTTTTGGATCAGGCTCGTCGTTAGCTTTTCAACGAGTATAAAAACGTCGAAAACGGACACCGTATGCAAAAGTTATGTCCGTTTTACTGAAGGTATGTCAAAATGGAATTTTACTTAAACTTAGGCGGAAAATTATGAAATTTTAGGGATGTGTGAGACAAAAAAACATATCACAGACGGTTCTTAATCAAGAACCGTCTATGATATTGGCAATATTACAGACGGTTCTTGATAAGAACCGTCTATGATAGTATCACAAACACTTCTTATCAAGAACGTCTGTGATTGCATTTACTATAGACGATTTTGATGAATCGTCTGTGATGAGGTGTCTAATATAAACCTTTTTTTGTAGTAGTGAGTGGTGCCAGATGAAGCTGATCAGTGTTGCTCTGATACTTTTTCTTATGCGTAGTAGCTTAGATCGGATCAAAGTTTATGAGATACGACACAAACGTGCATAGTATCGAAAATGAAAAGGATAAATCTTATAGAAATAATCAAAATAATAACATCGAAGTAAGCAAGCAAGGCCCTGAAATCATATGATAAAAAGCTAGAAATTATCACATTAATCATAGAAAATAAAAAAATGAAAAAAATTTCCACATTAATCATACAAAAAGATAAAATCTTGATCGTCCAAATTCCCTTAATAATATTATCTATGTAGAAGCACTATTCAGTTCCATCAATTCGATCCCACCAGATCGCTAGACAAATATGCATGCATTGAGAGGAGAGAGAGAAACATGCATGTAAATAGCAAATAACCCATACGGGAAGTTACTGTCGTGTATGAGTGAAGTTACTACCAACATGCATGCATTGATAGGAGAGAGAAATATACATGTCAATAGCAAATAACTCATACAGAAAGTTACTGATGTGTGTGAGTGTAGTAACTACCAAACACATGTAGAGTTATTATCAATTGTAACACTATAAAACTGTCAGTAACTCTACATATATTTGATAGTAACTTCTAACTTCACTCACACACGACAGTAACTTTATATATCCATACTTTGCAGTAACTTTACACAAAGTTACTGGTTATTGACAACAAAGTTATTTTTGACTGGTAGTAAAAATGATATGAATTTTACAGCGTCGAAACATATCAACATGGATCTTGGTTCTTTAAGTTGATAATTTCAAATACAATGGTACAAACAGATTGCAGATCGGACTTTTGATGAAAAAGTTATTTTATTTTTTAGCTTATAAACAAGATAAAAAATTACAAGTCAAGTGTACTTATTCTCTTCTCTCTCCTGTTGCATGCATGCACACATGTGTTAGACCATAATCACCCACTGTGCTGTTTTTTCTAGGATTTAGTAGGGTTGTTAATTGTGAAAAAGTTAATATCTTCTGAACATAAAATTATCATTTATAATTCATCAAGTCACTTATATTTGTAAAGTTAATATCTCATACACAAAAAATTATCGTCGATAATTCATGATGTTACGTACGCACCAACCAAATTACTCACGAACCACACCAGAAGCCAGGACACACGTGCAACCAGTGACCCACACGTAGCGTGCGTACATGCGCTCACTAGCACAGCCATTATCCATGTCTTAGATGTTAGGAATAATCCCACATTGGTTGTGGGAGAGGAGAAAGCACAGCTTATAAGTATGAGGGAGTCTCCACCCATTGGACTAGTCTTTTGGGGGAGAAGGCCCAATACCACTTATAAGGTTGTTACTTCGTCTCCGTAGGCTTAGTTGTGTTAAGCCCATTTGGACCTGTGGTCCGGAGAGTAAACCTGATTCCAACATTTGGTATCAGAGCCTAGGCGCCTAACATCTTCTTGGACATCAAGGTTGCAGATGTGTCCAACCAATGTGTGAGAGGGAGATTGTTAGGAATAATCCCACATTGGTTGTGGGAGAGAAGAAAGCACAGCTTATAAGTGTGAGGGAACCTCCATCCATTGGACTAGTCTTTTGGGGGAGAAGGCCCAATACCACTTATAAGGTTGTTGCTCCGTCTCCGTGGGCTTAGTTGTGTTAAGCCCATTTGGACCTGTGACCTGGGGAGTAAATCTGATTCCAACATTAGATTTGTATGTACTAGATAATATGCAATGGAAAAGAAGTGTCAGAATATGATACTAACAAAACAAAATCATGGTCGGCATGCATGCACACAGCGAGATTCATGCATGATCGAGTACAACTGTAGATTTGTATGACCAAAGAGCTCTTGACGTTGGATTTTGTCGACATCTGAATATACAAATTTGGATTCTTTGTGTATTTCGTACTAATCTATAATCATACTGGTACATATAGTAGAAACATAGATGAAATATCGATCATAATCACGATTAACTAAAAAGATTCAAACAATATTAATTATTAGAGTTGCAACCTATTTTTCAAAGTTGATTTGAAGCTTTTAAACTAAAATTCACTATTTAGATTTTCTAAAATTAATTAAAGTTTAAATTGAATTTTTATTAATTAAAAGGATTTAATGTGACTAAGTTAAACTTCAATATTTGCTGAAAATACACTAACTAGGAAAACCGTTATTAACGACATGACATGTGGTCATTAAAAGTCGAGATGTGGTTGTAAAAAGTCATTAACGACCACAAAATTGTGGTTGTTAGCCATCATTAAAAGTATTAACGACCACTTACAACTTCCGGTCGGTAATTCTTTAACGACGGGACAATGTGTCATCATTAATTATGTAGTATCAACAACCACATTTCTAGTATTAACGACCAATTTTTAGTCATTGCTAACATTGCAGTGGACACTGTTTGAGCATTAACGACCACTTTATAGTATAACGACCATCTAATTCATCGTTATAAAATTGTACATAGGGCACTTCCATGATATTAACGACCACATGTTTTGTTTTTACGACATTTTGTTACCACAAAAAGCATTGCAATATGGAATTAAGAATATAAACAATCAATAACATATCTGTATAATCCACCTTTTATTTATTGAAAACAAATAACTTGAAATCGTTCTTTGCATCTAGTATGAAAAATATAATACAAATCAAGGAACATTCATGACAAAAATAATTCAATGCTAACATTATGGACATGGTGGCTGACCTAATTGAACACCAAAACTACAACTAGAAAATATGATAAATTTCCTAATCTTCATCTTAGAGGCAAACTATATATAACTTTATTCTTAGTGAATTAATGCAAAACATCGCTTCATCAAAGTACTATTGGCTCATTGTGCACATACTGTACTTCATTGGGAGCCCTAAAAAAGAACAATGGTTATATTAGTTAATAGATATAAATGAATTGGCATAGATATAGGAAACTATAAAAGCATATATCAAATCATTCTAAGTGAAAAGCTTACATAGGCACGTTCAGATTCATGTGGGCTGGTATCAAGGTTCGAAATCCCGCTACCGGGGTAAATCCGCCGCCGCAGGCGTCTGAATAACCGCCGCGATTCGCCGTGTGGAAATCTCGAATAAAAACTGGATAAAATTTGGCAAATGAATTTTGTGGGCGGGGCGGAAGGAGACTGGTAACCGGCCGGTTACCGAAAAAACCGGTGAAAAAACCGGAAAAAATGGTGGAACACAAAGGCTAACAACTAACACCAGACAAGAAGGAGGATTGAACAACTACCGCTGCTGCTTGCTGCTGCTGCGCTCTGGCATTTCTTTCTTTGCTGCCTTTGCCGCTCTGCTGCTGCTTTGCGGTCGATCGATGATGGCAGGAGCACCTCCGATGCATATCTGCGTGGACTCCAACTGGCTCAAAGTATGCTATGAGATGATCATGGCAAGCACTTATTTTTTGAATCTCATGCATGCATGCATGCATGCATGCGCATATACACTGATCTGCTGCACGAATCTCTCTCGTCTTAATTTGTTGTCCCTTCATGTTCTCACAAAACAAAAGTATACTTGCTTCCTGATCGTGTTCACATATACTTGCTTCCTGCACTGTGCATGCAATTAAAGCTTATGCATCTTGCTGCTTTAACTGTCCTTGGGACTGAGGGCTTAGCAATTAAGACTCGAGATTTAGGGAACCCAAGGCGCATCCTGCTGCTTTAACTGTCCTTGGGACTGGGGGCTTAGCAATTAAGACTCGGTAGCAACCAGCAACCCAAGGCGCCAGCTCCATGCAACGCATGCAAGAAGCAGCCGCCACGGTAGACGAGGCATCACCAACGGCAGGCATCACCACGGTAGACGAGGCATCAAATTTGAATTAAATAAAAAACCGACGATTTTTTATCTCCCGGTCGGCACCGGTAAAACCGGTTACCGGCGGTAACCGGCCAGTTACCGCCGGGATTTGGAATCCTGGCTGGCATCACTACCATCATCATGCCTACCAAGAAAATAACACTTCATTTCTGCCCATTCTTCCTACACTTGGCTCATTTGACCCATGATTTTACGATTTTGTTTTTCAAGTTTCCGATTGTTTTCCTCGGATGCTTGAAGTTTGGAAAGCAATTTAGCCTTAGTAACTACTGGACCTCTCAAATCTCTTGCTTTAATGCCACCACCATATCCTCTACATGATCGTGTCGCTTTGATGGGTAACACTTGTCCATAACTTCAACATTTGAAAGACTAGGATTAGATTTGACTACATTCTCCAGTTGTTCCTGTAATGCAACATGTCAATTATTATTACTTAACTTTACCCATAAATACATATTATTTAAATGTAATTGTAACAAAAAGTTTTCACATTACATGCTTGCTGGAGATTTCAGCATCCACCAAAGTTCCCCCTTCTTGTGAGTATGAAAAAAAAATAATTTATCGATATTTGGTGGCATGTTTTCATTTCCTTCCTATTGGAATAGATAACATTATGTAATGTGATAGCTATAATTTGAAGATGAAATAGGTGATGAAGTTCAGTATATAGCATGTCCCAAATTATTTGTCTATAGGGTTTGCTGCCAGTGCGATGATGCATTTTCAAGTTAGATCTGTTTTTTTGAGTTTCTGTAATGTGATAGCTATAATTTGAAGATGAAATAGGTGATGAAGTTCAGTATATAGCATGTCCCAAATTATTTGTCCATAGGGTTTGCTGCCAGTGTGATGATGCATTTTCAAGTTAGATCTGTTTTTTTGAGTTTCTAATGTTCCTTGCCTGCATATAATTTAATGAACTTGCTTGCTGTATTCGCCTAAAGGATCACATGTCAACTATAAAAAAGAACTTATAAAAAAGAGTCATGTGGTAGGAAGTCCTTGCAAAGTAACTCCAACAACATGGTGAAGGACTTATTGCTCCACTTTTCCAAATTCTTAGTATGAAGCAAGTTTACTATAGCAGACAATTTGGAGGTATTGGAGCCTTGGTAAAGTGGCTGGTTGTAGCTGTCAATTAAACTATAGAACTTTGCAGCTTCAGCGTTAGGTTCCTCTTCGAATCCCTCATCAGTAGATGGTGGACTCATTGATTGCCTGATTGGATTGTTCTGCTGAGGAAACAAATCCATCAACTCTTGCATTCCATCATATCCTTCTTCACTAACTTCCTGCGAGTCATCCTCACCTTCAAGTCCTAAATCTATTTGAGGTTCCCTGAAACTTCACCATGGTGGTACCAAAAGGTATAGCACTCAAGAATACCATATACTTTTAGATGAGAAGACACTACTTCACGAGACCTAAAGTTTGTATTGCAGCATCGGATGCATGAACATCGAATTTCAACCCCACCACCCAATCTACTAAAGGCATAGTCAAGGAAATTATCTACCCCATCCAAATATTCCTTATTTAGTCGATCATCAACCAGACCCATCCATGTCTTTACTCGGAGCCATCTTGACATATTTCTTTTATTAGGTAAATAATCCTGTGCGAAGTAAATTTGATGTAAAAGTAATGACAAAATATGCACTATCATCATATCATGTCTAGTTGGCATAAGTAGTAGGACTATCTCGGGTAATATGCACTACCTGGTCAAGTTACCTTAAAAAAATCATATCAGTTAAGGAATCAATAAAGATTGAACCCTACAACTGAAGTACTTAAGGAGTTAGCTGCATGTGGAACTTAAATTTCCTGAAGTTCATTGTCATAATAGAGTTGAAAATATCTACATTTATCATCCCTTAAGTAAAGGGACATGTGTTGATATAAAAATAAAAGGAACTCATGAAGCACTAATGATTAACAACAACAATCTATTTTTCAGTCCAATAACAGAGCAGGTACGAAGCGACCACTGATGTAGTAGATTAATTGCTGAATAAATAGCCGTATGATTAATCTCAAATTTACCCAAAACAAGAACAACGCATTCAGTGCCAACTGCAATCAGGCAAGTAAGCAATTCATCATAGGTACGAAGCAAGCTCCCTTAAAAAATCATATCAGTTAACAAATCAGTCAAGTTTGAACCTAAAACCATAGTACAAGCTCTCCTTTTTTTGGTTTCGCAACCAAGATGGGAACAAAATTAGGGGATGTGAACAAACCTATAGCAGCACCGTCAAGTGGCAGTCTTGGTGGAGGGGCGTTGGGGATGGGGCACCTGCGATGGAGGAACACCACGACAGCACACACTGAGGATGGGGTGGCTGGGAGGAGCACCAAGACGGCGACACCTGCTGGGATGGGTGCCTGGATCAAGGGAAAAGAGGAGAGGAAGTAGATTGGTTTTGATTAGTTAGAAAGGGGGACTCAATTTTAAGTAGGTGCATAATCCTTTCGGTTTGCGCCAAAACAAATTTGCCATCCCGCTCTTTTTTTTTCAAAACCATCCCGCTTTTTGTAATGTTCACGAAGAGGGTATTCTTTACCAAAAATAGTAAGGCATTAGAATATGCAGTTATAACGACCACACTCTGGCTTTTGATAACGACGAGAAGCATTGTGGTTGTTACGCACCTGTTTGCATCATGAGATCGCCCATAAAAATAGATTAACGACCAAAAGTTTTTCACGGTCGTTATTTTTTGGTTGTTAATACTCTGTATTCTAGTAGTGGTACTTTATTTGGGTTCCTTGTGCTTTAAGGAATTTTTCTAATTTTTTTAAAGAATTTTAAGTTTATTTGCTATTTTCTAGAGTTTAATTGATTTCTTTTAATTTCTAAAATTGGAAAAATTCCTAAAACTCTGAAAAGCTAAATGGGCTGAAACCCATTTCTCCCGTCTGCTCGGTCTACCTCGGCTCGCATCGTACCTGTCACGCGTCGAGCATCCAACCGCTGCCCCGTCCGCTAGATGGCTACCACGTGTCACCATCTGAGTCATCTAAGCCAACCAATCTGATAGCCCTCGTCTGTCTCATCTTTAGGCGCTCGCGGAGCCACATGTCGCCATCTAATGCCCCTAGCACTGTTCAACGCCTCCGTCTCGGACTCTCATCGTGTGCACTACTGTCGTCCCCGGCATGGAGTTGGCATCTATGTCGCTACCGCTCCAGACTCTATGCCCGTGTCCGAGCCACATTCTTGATGTCCGCAGCCGCTCGCTCTCGCCCATGCTCTGTCATCGCTTCGCTGCTTCACAGTGCTGTTACCGTCTTCCACTCTGACTATCGTCATCTTCGTTGATGACCAGTCGTCGCTACCGTCTCTGTCTCCACCGTCATTCACCACCGCCACCGTCTATCTTGCCGTCGGTGAGCATCACCGCCATTTTGCCAACCTCATTGTCAAACCACTACAGCCCTGTCGCCTACCGCTCACCGTCTTAGTCGTCGTGCCCCGAAGCTTCGGCCAAACGAAGCGCCACTTCAAACTGTGCCCCAATGAAGTCAGTGCCAGCGTCACCCCGCACCCACGCCTAGGCGACGCTTCACCTTTTTCATGAATCTCATCCATGTGCACCGAGAGACTGACATATGGGTCCTACTAGTCAGATCTACTATGTCGTGAGCCGAACCGAGTTAGCCATCCATGCCAACTACCACCTTAGCCCTAATCCGACATGTCTGCCACGTATCATGCCATGTGGGTGCCACGTCAGCACCTGAGCCATTCCACATGCCACATGGTAGTGCCTCATCAGCACCACGTGTCATGCCACATGACCATGCCACCTCAACAGCCTTATCAGCCCTAAGTGTTCACCATGTCAGCCCTAGATGCCTAGTTAGCCACCATGTCATCCGAGCCATGCACGAGCACTGTTCCATGAGTTGAATGCAATGTAGACCTACCATTCCATGCACATGGTCTACAGCATAGTAGGCTTTCTCAATTTCTAGTATTTTCTAGCTATTTAAATTTTTCAAGAGCTCGTTTTTCTCTGTCCAAGCTCTAATTGACCTGATTTTTTTTCTAAATTCATCTAAAATTGAGCTCTATATTTTGGTTCTAGTTTTTAAGTTCATTTTAATTTTATTTGTGTCTTATTTCATTTTCTCTCTCGTTAGATAACGTCTTCGAAGGAGCTGAAGCAAGATTTGAAGATCAAGAGTCATTAACTGAGTAAGATCAAGGCAAATCATGTCATTTGATCATATTTAACCTAGTTTTTAAATTTATTTATTTATTATTTTATTTTAAATTATCATGTGTTACTATTTTATTATAAACCTTTGTACCTAGTAGTTCTTGTCCAATTTGTTTAATCCCTCACTTGATAATTAGAACACCATGATTCCATTGTCATCATAGTATGGACAATTATCTAGTGATGCAGTACTAGTTGTCACATGGGTTGTACGTCCAGTATACTTCGTCATGTTTATAGTTATGTTGCGCGAGTGATCATGAGTAAAGGGGGAAGTATGGTTAGCACTTTGAGGAATGTGGATGTCTCACCTAGGCAATGTCTAAGGACTTAACTTTAGCACCATTGATCTGAGTCTTACCGTACAAACACATGTCTAGTATGGGATAGACCTAACTAATTAATTTTTGATATTTCAATTTTGATTTTTGCCATTGTGATGAACATGTATGTTGGTTAGATATTTTCACGTGGTGCAAAGAGGGGGCAATTATCGACTATGTTGTTAACCTACTTGACGGCAAAACCTTAGCGGACGAAATTAAGTTAAGGTTGAGTATTGTAAAAACCTTGTTGTATTTTCTTTTACATAGAGATGATCACATCGTGTGGGTAAAGTTGTGCAATCTCTGCAGAGTGTAAAACTATTCGAATAGCCATGTCCCAATTATGAACAATGCTTGGTGATTTCACATGAAGGGTAGAGATTTCATAAAAATTTGGTTGGGATAACTTTGAGGAGTGGACGGTTAGTTCATTAGTGGTTCATTACATGAATGGTTAGTTCACGGGTGATTCATTGGGTGAATGGTCAGATCACTTGTGGTTTATTCAATTCCTTTGATTTTTTATTTCTTAGTCATTTTCTACTATTTGCTTTCAATCTATTTATTGTATTTACTTTAAATTATAGCTTTCTAGAAAATAATCACTTAATTATTACTTGGTAAGCCTTGTATTCTATATTGCATTCTTGTTGAGGTCCTTGGAGAGCCTAGGGGCTAAGG
The DNA here is from genome assembly GCA_036346265.1 of Melocanna baccifera. Classification (NCBI taxonomy): domain Eukaryota; kingdom Viridiplantae; phylum Streptophyta; class Magnoliopsida; order Poales; family Poaceae; genus Melocanna; species Melocanna baccifera. The sequence goes on from CM070702.1 coordinate 8,296,414, forward strand.
TTGTTCCTGTCCCATCAAGGGTGATGAAACTAGAGGTGTGGATTTCCCTCCTTAAGGAACGAGTTGATATACTTGCCAGAGCTGCCGAAGACTAGAGTCAGTCCTTCACCACCGCAGCTTTGACCATCGGGGCCCTTGCCATCTCTCGTCGCTGTGATAACTCAAGCAAGAGGCGGTGCGTGAGGGTCTCCATAACCTTTTCACTTCTACGGTGGAGAAGGCGTCCTCAGATGAGCGAGCAGTGCTGGAGTTCGTTAAGAGCATTGCTTCATCTATGGCTTCAAGAGTTTCTGTGCCTTCACCGGCAGATGGCGAGCCCTAGCCAGTGTATGACTTATGTTGCTATGTTATGTTTGATAGAGATCTTGTAGTGACATTAGGCAGACACACTTAGGATCCTCTTTTTTGTTAGATGGCACATGCCTGAGAGCTCGTGTTACATTCAATGCGAGAGCATGGTTATGTTTTTGTCTTATTCATTATGAAAATAATAGGATGACGTTATGCTTCATTCAAGGAGTGTTTACAAGGGTGATTGGCATCAAATATAAGCGATGTGCGCAAAAGGGCCGAGCACATAGGCAATCGCACCTAACCTAGGAGGATATGCTACGAGAGGTGAGTGGTTTAGTAGTGAGTATGATCACCAAGGGCGCTCGGTCCCGTGTAGTTTCCCTTTTTGGCCTCAATCCTAGCTAGGCGAGGGAACAGAGACCCTAAAAGAGGCAGGGGCCTTGCTCGCGAGGCCCCTAATAATCTGAATGTAATAAGAGTATATTTTCGTACCCAATGAGAAGGGATGTCTCACAAGACCTGTTAAGGTTCATGATTTGTGTAACTATTTTGTCCATAGAGAAGTGCTCTCGAGGGGGATGCGAATGTGTTAGGCACTGTTGGCCCTTTGCCTACGTCGGGGCGAGACAATGGGTGACCCGGAGGTCTTAAAGAAGGGCTAGGACTTAATCCTGGTGGAGTAAGGGGCAAGCCACTTCCTGACCAACTGGCCACTGGCTAGCTCCTACAAAAATGTAGATCGAGAGACAAAAGAATTTGGGTGGGTTCTTTTTTTTACTATGGCTGATGGCTTTATAGCTACAGCTAATAACTTTTAGCTCTAACGTATGTGCTTATGTAAACAAACTGAAAGCTGATAAGTCGATAAGCCGTTTTCAAGAGACGGTCTTGATAAGGTACTTTAAGAAGACAATAAAGAAACTGTTCTATTTGTTTGTTTTAAAAAGTTATAAGCTTTAAGTCGAAAAAAAAAGACAAAACCTAGACTAGAGGGAGGGAGAGAGCTTCGCTTTCACCTTTTCTGGAGCTGGAGACTATCTGTTGGGAGCACAACTCTACGTGCAATATAATCAAACGTTCAGAAGTTCGATTAATCTCCCAAAAAAATTCGTACTTTTTGAGAGAGCCAAAAATTAATTAGTAGAGTAAAATATAACGAAAAATCCACTAGGTTCCAGGAAACGACAAACACCTAGGGTTAGGCCTGATCTAACATCGGGCTACTAGCCAAGGCCGTAAGTCCGGCCCACGATGGCCACAGACCGTAGGCAAAAATCGGGCCCTAATTCCTTGACGACACTGGAGAGAACAAATATAGTCCAGTCGTGGCGGCGGAAGGGCTTCGGCGTTTGTTCACGGAGTGTGCCCCACCAGGGTCTTGAATCTGGTTTTGGGGGAATTTTGCTCAACTAGTTTATGTCGAATTTGAATTTTAAACTTTAAATTTAAGGATAAAAGAATCTTTGACCACTATATAAACACATGTATGAAAAACCTAGTGGATAGGAGCGTACATGTGCGTGTGGCGGATGTGCCTTCCTTGCTCCCCTCTCTGTATCCCGATGTGTTCTCCCGAACGCGTGACATCAATCCGTTGGATTTTGCCTTTTAAGTCCTCACTAAGAGCATGTAGTATAGGTAATGGTTGTCTGTAATATATCTCTATATTATTTATAGATAAAATTAAATATAATTTATACAATAGATTATTTATATATTTATCTGTAGCAGCCTCTATAATTAATAGGTTATCTGTATAATGGCATACATAGTAGAAATTCATCTATAAGAGTGTCCATTAAATAATAGACAATATTTGTCTCTCTCCTCTACATTACCTAAAATTCTATGTGACATATAGCTACCATATACCATTGTACGTACCCTAACTTCCCCCTTCCCCATTGGCAGCAAATACCTAAATTTTTTACTGCAAATACGGAGTATGCTCTATTGGTGCAAAGGCTTGTGTTGCCCTCACCCCCGCCCTGCTATCTGTGATGGGCATCGCGGTTGCTTATCGTCACCGTAAAAATGAAGCAATTTGATGAGGGCATTGATCCACGACCATGTAGTTTCACTCCGTAGTGCAAATTCACGTCCGACCAAAGGGCGAGTGGCGGTGACATCGTAATCGAAGACCATGACTGAGCTGGTACTACTACAAAAGAGGCTATACTAGATGGATACATCACAAACAATTTATACGGAACTATCTGTGCTGTAATTATCACAGACGATTCATACGAATAACCGTATGTGATATTTTTACAGACAGTTATTTATACGAACCATCTGTGATAATGTAAGCTATCATAGACGGTTCCTATTAATAACCGTCTGTGATAATTCACAGATGTTTATTTATACAAAATATCTGTAATAGTTTCATATCACAGATGGTTGGTGGTTGGAACCGTCTGAGATACGGCACGTTATTGCTATATATCCAATGTGATCTCGACAGATCTGTTTCATTGCGCTGCATTAAAGGAGGTGGTCAGCTTTGGGGAGTTAGGTGAAAACATACCGCTTGTAGATCAATTTGTTCTTAGTGATTAGATGTTAGTATTTGCTTCTAGTAACTTATATGCCTTGTACGTAATAGAGAGATGATAGCTAGGTTTTTAGATCTAGCTATGCACCTAGCTAGGTTTAGAGAAAGATGGTAATTTGCTCCAATTTAAGAATAGATCAGTATTCCTAGTTTACTTCAATATATTCTTACTTGATATATATATATATATATATATATATATATATATATATATTGCTTCATGAATACGTGCCTAGCTACTTAATTTAGATATAGATAATTTACTATAAGATGAATGACAATTATGTGCGCAGGTAGCTAGGTTGGTTAGATATAGTAGCATTAATAATCCAAATTGACACTAGCTAATTTGTTATATATGTAGTGTAGATGGATTGAAACTAGATGTACGTTGAGAACCGTGTGAGTGAGGAGTACATTAATGGTGTGTCGGCTTTAGAAGAGCGGCCGAGTAGGATATGTTGAAGAAAGGGATAAAATATATGTATAATCTATGCATTGATTACGATAATCTGAAGATGTTTACCAACTCAGCGCTGACCGAAATTCACTTGATTCGTAGATGTTTCAAAAAGAGGAATACATGTTGAACTAGTCAGGTGAAGAGAAAATTATACAGGATAAACCAGTTGTAGATTGTGCTTTCAATGAGGATAGGTCGTAGGATGATAATCTGAATTAGTTGTTACATGATGCAGAAGAGAACTATAGTGAGAAAGAGTTTGGTAAATTCGAGAACTTGATGAAGAACTCAGAGAAACCTTTGTTCCCGGGCTATGAACCGCAATACACAAGTTTGTCATCCATTCTTGAACTGCTAAAATTGAAGGTAAGTAACGGTTGGTCCGACAAGAGTTTCACGATATTGTTATATCTCCTAGTGAACATCCTTCCATAGAGAAATGTGTTGTCGACAACCACCTACCAAGTCAAGAAGATTCTTTGTACATTGGAAATAGAAGTAGAAAGAATATATACATGTCCAAATGATTGTATTCTCTACCGTAAAGAGTATGCAAGCTTACATGTTTGTCCGATGTGTAAAGCATCATGATACAAGTGTAAAAATAGCTCCGATGATGGGGAGGGCATCGAGGTGAAGCAAGGACCTCCTGCTAAGATATTGTGGTATCTGTATATAATTCTCCATTTGAAATGTTTATTTGCAAATTGAAAAGATGTAAGATTGTTGCATTGGCACTCGGAGAAGCGTAAGAAAGATGGAATGATAAGACACGCTACTGATTCTGCCCAGTGGAGAAACATTGATAATATGTTTGTAAACTTCGGTGTGGAACTGAGAAATATAAGATTTGGGTTGAGTATAAATGGAATAAATCCTTTCGGTAACATGGGCAGCTGACATAGCACCCAGCCTATGACTGTATGCATGTACAACCTTCCTCCTTGGCTGTGTATGAAGCGAAAATATATTTTTGATGTCACTACTTATCTAAGGGCTTAAGCAACCTGAAAATAATATTGATGTGTACCTAGCACCACTGGTGTAAGATCTTGTGTACTATAGAACGAAGGTGTACATGTATAGGATACAGACAGACGAGAGAACTTCACTCTGCGTGCCATGTTGTTCTGCACCATCAATGATTTTTCTGCCCTTAATAACTTGTTGGTGTTTAGTACAAAAGGAGTCAAAGTTTGTCTGCACAGCTTAGATTATATCAAGAGTATGTGGTTGAACATCTCGTGCAAAATTGTGTATATGCGTCACCGTAGGTTTCTTCGAAGATATCACCCATACCGCGAGATGAAGAAACAATTTGACGAAAAAAAGAAGATGACTCAACACCAAAGCCTTTTAGCGGGAAAGAGGTTTACGATATGATCAAGGATATTGATGTTGTGCATGGAAAGAGACGTAAGTTGACGACCCGTCAAAGAATATGTGGAAGAATAGGTCAATATTTTGGGACTTGCCTTATGGGAGCACTTAGAAGTTCTCAATTACATCGATTTTATGCATGTAGAGAGGAATGTATGTGATAGCTCGATTGATCTCTTACTGAACATTCATGACAAAACAAAGGATGGTGTCCACACACGTCGTGACTTGGTCGCTATGAACATCAGAACTGAGTTAGCACCGATAGAGACTGATAAAGGCCAAACATACCTTTTTTCAGCTTACTACATTCTGTCTAAGTCCAAGAGAACTGAATTATACCAGTGCTTGCACGGTGTGAAAGTTCCGTCAGGTCACTCCGCCAGTATGAAGAAACTTGTTTCTATGAAAGATTTAAAATTAATTGGCATGAAATCTCATAACTATCATGTGCTAATGATACAAATGCTTTCTGTTGCAATTAGAAGTATTTTGCCGAACAAAGTTCAAGTGACAATCATGAGGCTATGTTATTTCTTTAATGCAATTTCTCATAAGGTCATTGATCTCGATGGACTAGATGCTCTGCAGACTGAGGTGGTGACGACTCTATGTCATCTTAAGATATATTTTCCTTCGTCCTTTTTCAATATTATGGTTCATCTCATTGTCCACCTTGTGAGAGAGATAAAAATATGCGACCCCATGTTTCTACGTCATATGTATACGTTCGAGAGATACATGAGAAATCTTAAGTCCTATGTACGCAACCGATCTCGGTCAAAGGGTAGTATCATCGAAAGTTATGCAATCAAAAAAGTCATTGAGTTCTATATCGATTACATGGCTCAAGTTGAACCGATGTACCTCTATCTCATCACGAGGGGAGGCTAAAGGGTATCGGGACCATCGGAAGAAAAACAATAACTCTATATCTGGATACATATGCTCAAGCCAATTTCATAGTCTTGCAACACATGACTGAAGTGTCCCCGTATATTGAAGAATACAAGAACATGCTATGCCAAGAGAATCCAAGCTAGTCAGAGGTTTGGATCACCAGACAATACAACCGTCAATTCAACGAATGGTTAAGGTGCGATTGACTGAGAGATCATCAAGTGAAACGCTGTAATGGTTGGCGAAAGGGCCAAAATTTACATTTGTGACATGGCAAGGATACGCTATTAATAGGTACAAGTTTTATACAATAAATCAAGATAGAAAGAGCACAGTGCAGAACTCAGGTGTCCGTATAGATGCATTTCATGCACACTTCGGCACTGCTGGCCCAAGCTCGTACTATAGGCTTGTAGAGGATATTTGGGAGCTTGACTACGTAATTTTCAAGATCTCTCTATTTCGGTGCCGTTGGGTCCAACTCTCACGGGGTGTAAAGGTGGACAAGTATGGCATCATTACTGTGGACCTCGAACATGTAGGATATAAAGATGAACTGTTCGTACTTACAAGGCATGTTGTTTAAGTATTTTATGTAACCGACTAGGCAAATAAAAAGCACCACGTAGTTCTTCATAGAAAGAGAAGGATTATCAGAGTTGAGAATGTCATGGACGAGGAAGAGTACAATCAATTTGACAAGTTGCCTTCATTCGGAGACGACATCAGGCTTGAGGAGGAACAAGATGATGAAACAAGCTATATGCGTGTCGATCATCGTGAAAGGCTTTATTTAAAAGAGAATAGCCAAGTGTAATCAATGATCCTATATATTGACACGTGTTATCATTTTATCAAGCAATGTGTAGAGGAAGGAAGCATCGAGATCTGTTTTGTAAGTTCAGAAGAACAACTTGTAGATGGACTCACAAAAGCACTTGGGAAGGCTCGATTCCAAGAACTAAGGAGGAGATTTGGGATGGTGGAAGCTTTGGAATTCGGTATGTAGTAGAGTTTAGAAAGATCTCCGTTTATGTTTCCTGTTCGGTTGAGTAAACGGTTCAAAATATGTAATCTTATGTATAAATAGGAGAGAAAACCAATGGAAAAGCATGGCAGTTTGCACATGGCAAAACTTAGTGTTTCTGCATTATCTTGTAGTCACTGCAATCTCCATCTGGAACAGAAGAAGAGCCTTCGATCGAACACAATCCGAACGATCGAATCGTCGAGAATGGCTGAGATGTAATGTTCAGACTAGTCCAAACGTAATCAGATAGATTGGAATAATCCGATAGCCATCATGCAGAGTGAGTTCGGAGCAGTCCGAACAAGACAGCATCATGGAACCTTCCGATCGGGATCGTCTGCTCGGCTAGAAGCTAACATTCGGACCAATCCGAACAGGTAGAAAATATGAGCCATCTGATAGTTCGTGCTTAAAGGAAATCAGACTATCATAGGCGGTTTAGCTGAACAAACTATCTGTGATAATTCTATTATAGACGGTTCTAGCATGGAGCCGTTTGTGATATTCCACTTATCACAGACGGTTCTAGCATGAAATTGTCTGTCATATGTGGCATATCACAGATGGCTCTATACTAGAACCGTCTGTGATAGAATTATCACAGATGGTTTGTTCAGTGGCATATCACAGATAGTTCTAGCATCAAACTATCTGTGATATGTGAAATATCACAAACGGTTCCATACTAGAACCGTCTGTGATATGTCTGATATTATTATCACAGATGGTTCCATTATAGAACCATCTGTGATAGTGTTTCTATAAATAGACATTGTTAGGTTTTGCTCCTTCGTTTGTGGTTCCATTATCACACTCATGCACTTCTTCTCTGCCACCCCTACTAAATTTTGCTAGATCTAGTACGCTGCCTCTCCTTCCTGATGCCGCCTCTTCCTCCAACATCGCTTCTCCCTCCGACGCCGCCTCTCCTCCCGACGTCACTCCTCCCTCCTGATGCTACTTCTCCTCCCTAAGGTATAAATCCTAAATCCCACTTCTTTTGGAGATAGATCATGGTGACTTTGGTAGATGAGCGATGTGGTGGCTCTGCACGTGAGGAGAGATATCTGTGGTTTATCACTGATTGGAAATTGCAAAGAGATATATGTGTGTGTTCGAGATTAGCTCGATAATGATACCGGTCTAATACTAAAATTAGATATTCAAGCTTAAACTCTACATTGTTACTATTACTGTCATTTGTTAATATTGTGATCTGTCACTTTCGGCATAGTTAGTTAAGTTATTTGTGATCTTTAGTACTTTATGAGTTTGTTCTTTTTTCAATTTAAACTTTATGAGTTGAAAGTTTTTGAGCTCTAATTGAAAATTTTGAATTACAATCAAAAGTTTGAAAAATGGAGTTTTGGTTCCAAAGGGAAATAACTAGAATGAGAGAGATGGGTGGGAATAGATGTATAGTGGGTCCCAGTATTGACAATGACGAACATACGAGGTCCAGTCCGAAACGGCTTTTGCATATGGTTTTTAGTTACGGTTAATAGATTTTTATTAAAATAATATATGAAAATAGAAAAATTTATTATATTTCTATAAATAATACAAATAAAAAATTATATTAAAAAATTAATACATTCAAAATAATTTTTGGTTTTTAAAAGGTAGAAACCAAAAATCGTTCTGAAGGGCACCGCATTCATGTAAGGCGCAAAGTGTCCATCGAAAAGCTTGGCGACGAGCGTTTGTGCATTAGAATTACCCTTTCATTAGTTTGGTTGGTAATTGTTCCGATTAACATTGGCTGGGTCATATAAGTTCTGGATTAATAGCATGTAAAAATAGATGGGTCAATAATTATTAATTTTTTCTGCCCTACAAATTAGACTTATTAAGCCGACTTATGATTAAAATTTCACTATAGCTGTCTTATTTTGTATTGTAATTGATGGTGGCTTATTTAGTATAATTAAATTTAAAAAAAAATAAAAAATAGAAAAAAATAGGTTAACCCATCATAGATAATGCAAACAAATATGAGAAAAAAAGAAAAGACAAAAAAATCCAAAAAATAGCCAAAAATCCAGAAGAAGATGAAATTTAGGAATAGTAAAAAAATAAGCTGAAGCTAAGAAGCTGAAACCGAAATGAGCGGGACCTAAAAAATAATTTATTTATTGACATGCTGCTAGAAAATCTATTTTTGCATCACTCAAAACAAGTGTTGTCAATAAAAACGCAATAATTCCCTCTTCGTAAAATAAAATCTACACATTAATCAAACTTGAAGGGATTAAACAAATATTTTCTATAGATTACAAAAAAATGTTCGGTTCTTTCTCAAAGAAAAATCAGGGCGCTGGTCATGTTGATGAGAAAAAAACAGAGGCTGCCGCTAGGATGGCAATCTCCTTGCGTTTTTTTAGCTATGGTTTATATCTTGATCCTATTGTAAATGTTCATGCGAACGAACTAAAAGTTGATAAGCTATTTATAAAAGATTAGGTCCTGTTCTTTACAGCTTTTAAAAGCCGCTTTTGGCTTTTGCTACAGTAACTAACTTTTAAACGGAGTATTTTTTTAAAGATGGGGTCTATAAGTTAATTGTAGTACACGTTAAAAAACTAATATCTGTATCATCAAAAATTACAAGCGGGTATTTCTCTTTCCGCAATCTCTGTCACAAACAGCCAAAAAGCCATCAACCGCAGCCAAAAGCCATCAGCCGCAGCCGAAAAGAACAGGCCCATATCGATAAGCTGTTTTGAAATAACGATATCATAGTCGTTATGTGAATTTATTTAAAAGAAGCTATAAATCATAATTGAAAATGATAATTGAAAAGAACGAGATCGCCTCCCCAGCGTCTGCGGGCCGCGTCTCCCTTCCGTAGCGGCAGCCGTCGCACGCCGCTGGATAACCTATCCTGGGCTTCCCGGCAAATCAGGCAAACCACTCCATGCCCGTGAAATGTGAAGCGCTTCTTTAAAGATCTCGTCCGCGAACGCCGGAGCAGTACCTCTGAGGAGCTGGAACCCGTCGGTCCGGAAGAAGGCAACCACCCTCGCAGTGCTCCCGCGCCCGACAAACGTAATACAGGAATCCATGAGACGACAGCAGCCGTTCCGCTTCGCGAAGGCGAAGGTGTCAGCCACCGTGGCCATATCCAGCGTCCTGGTCAGCTTATCCTCGCAGACCAGCTTCAGCCTCTCCATTCCATGCCGATCCGCCGCCACGAACAGCTGCCGCACCATGCTTCTTGCCTCGTCGGTAGCCTCGCCCTCGTGCATGAACTGCGGCAGGGTGTCGTTGTAGATGAAATGGAGCATGGCCTCGAAGACCCTAGGGTCGGTGTAGTGGATGTCGATGCTGTACGTGTCGGTCTTGGACTTCTTGCGCTTTGACAGTTGACGGCGGAGCACCGGCGACCGCGCGGCGAGCACGCACCGGTGCGCCATGAAGCTTCTCCGGCCGACCGTGACGGTGGTGTCCGCCCCGACGCCTGTCTCCAACAGACGGCCGATGTGCTGGTGCAGGTCCGGGTCCGGGGCATCCCCGTTGTCGTCGACGTGGACGTCGACGGCGCACTTGATGACCAGGCGGTCCTTTCTAAGGCAACACGACGCATCCAGGTCGGCTTTGCTCACGTACTGGGAATAGCCCAGGCATGGTTTCTTGGACGAGAACATACGTGTTGTATCTCTAGTACCTTTCTTGTGCTTCTCCATCGCCGGCAACTCGGGGTCTTGGAGGCTGAAGGAGAAGGACACCGGGAACTCCTGCTCGCCGCCGTTCCGCAGGCGAAGGAAGACGGAGATGTACTCACCGGCTGCTCCTTCGTCGCCGTCAGGGTAGTACAAGATGTTCCACTCGTAGCCACCCACGGCGAAGGTCATCGACATGATGCACGCGTTCGGGCCTTTGTGCAGAGAGTGCCTGACGACGGTCAACCGGTGCACGCCGCTGGTGGTGGCCGCCGTGGCGCTCGCGCTCGCCATGGCCGGCCAGCCGTGAACGATCGGCCGGTGTTGATAGTAACTAGATTGTACTACTGGACGGATCAGTGTCTGCGACGCCTGCAATTTAAAGCATCTTAATCGGGTCTCTACAAGTTTACTGATTTGTGTTCGCATTCGGACAGCATCTTTTTCCTTTCCGTATACGTATCGGTTGCAATTGCAACATGACATGCATGATTCAGATATATGTGCACACGTATGTACCCATAAATAAGTATCAAGAGTACAAGAGTACTCGAAAAATTATTAGTTGGAATCTAGCCACCGGCGACCATGGCAAACGAGACCTCCTCCATGCATTGCTCGACGGCAGCGGCCGGCGAGCACAGCTTCATCGTCTCCGTCAACTCTGCCCGCAAAGGCCCGCTGGACCGCTATCTCCGAAGTGCGGACACCTTCGCCACGGGGCGCTATGAGTGGGAAGTATCCTACTACCCCGACGGCGCCCCGGGACGCGGCGAAAAGGACATAGGCGTCCACCTCAAGCTCCTCAACCCCCGCGAGCGGGAGGTGTTGCACGCATCCTTCAGCATCACCCTGCACGATCCGGCGATGTCGGTGGAGGTGGCCAAGCGTGAGTTCTCCCACACGTTTACGGGCACAGCGCCGAGCTGTGGTGCTTGTCAGTACATGAGCAAAGACCAGTTGGTCGCCACGGGGTATCAGCAGCTGGTCGTGAAATGCGTCCTCGATGGCGTGGCTTCACGGCTCTTTGCCGGAGACGCCATCGTGCCGCCCTCCGACTTGGGCCAGGATCTCGGCGGCCTGTTCGAGAAAGGCACTGCGTGGGACACCACCATTAGGATCGCCCAGGACACCTTCAAGGTGAACAAGTGCGTGCTCGCCGCCCGGTCGCCGGTCGTAATGGCGCAGCTCCACGGCCCTATGAAGAAGAGGAACAAGAGAATCTTCCGTCCCAAGGGCTTGGACGCTAGGGTTTTCAAGATCCTACTGCATTTCATGTACAGCGGCTGCCTGCCGAAGTCGATGGACGATGACGGCCGGGAAGACGTTGCCGCCAGGACGAAGGATCTGCTCGTGGCGGCGGACCTCTATGGGATGGAGAGGCTGAAGCTGATCTGCGAGGGCAAGCTGAGCAAGGCTTTGGAAGTCGACACCGTGGTTGACAGACTGGAGTTCGCGGACAAGTACTGCTGTGAGCATCTCAAGGATTGTTGCATCGAGTATATGCTGCACCATGATAGGCTGTTCGCCGTCATGGAACGCGAAGATTTCAATTAAGCAACTGACAGGGAGCAACCCAGAGGTTGCTGGAATTTTGTGAGGTTCTGATCATTTCGAGGAACTAAATCCAGCATTGTTTTTGTGCTGTTGCTTATCATCCACTTCGTACTGAACAGAAAATTTGATGCTCTTAGCATTCATGGGTGCTGCTGCGTACACACACCCGTGCCGTCAGCGGATCTTTAGCTAGCATTCCGTTACACTCTACAATTCATGGATAAGCTTCCAACTGCTGGCAAACCAGCAAAACAACGGACGGAGATGTGCGGGGAGCCGTCGTTCTCGCGGGCTCTCTCGCCGCGACTCGGTCGGTCGCGTAGAACCAGGGAAAAATAATGTGGAACAGGACAGATAGGCAGGATGAGCGGTTGTACTACTATAAAGAGTGATCGGAATACTTTTGGCTTTTGCTGAAAAAATACTGTAGCTGGTTGAAAAAACACTATAGCTGAGTTGGTATATTGAGTATAATTAAATTTTAAAAAATATAAAAATAAAAACAGCACGTTAATCTAGAGCGGACGATGCAAAGGAATACAGGAAAAAAGGAAAAAAATTTTACTGTAGCGCGTATAGTGCGCGCTACAGTGTTCCAAACGCTGGTCGCTGGCGATCGCAGAAGCCAAACTGATCGCTGCCTAAAAAGATTAATACTAAACATCTCATCTCAAACAGTTAACCAAAATCGTTACTATTAAATACAATTACAGACTATTTTGGTTTAGAAATCGTCTGAATTGTTGTCAGTACTAAAAACCGTCTGTGACGCTACTGCAGAAATCAACATCACAGACGGTTTAAAAACGACATCACAGACGGTTTTCTAAACCATCCGAATTTATGGGTCAGTGATAATACGAGATCATCACAGACGGCTTTCGAACCGTTTATGGTGTAAATATCACAGACGGTTTTTAACTAAAACCCGTCTGTGAAAGCTGATAATCAAATACGGTTTTTAATGACAAACCGTCTGTGATATATAAATATCACATACGGTTTTAGTTAAAAACCATCTGTGACATTCTTTTTTACCTCTAAATCTATTTCTATTTATTGGCTAGCCTCAGGAAATGCTAGCCATGCCCTCTGAAACAACCAGATCAATATGTACATGTATACATATAATTAATATCTTAATTCATTTCACAAACATAAAACATCTAATTCACATCTCAATTCATTTAACAAACATAAAATATCCATTTGGCAAATCAATTAATTGAAATGAAATAAAATATCCATTAACAAATACACAATGACAAAAGATCTACATTGCATTTGCACTTAGATGGTAACATTGCATTTTTGTTACTCTATCACTCCGGAATCGAGATCTCGCGAAAGAAACAATCCATAATCAACGACTTGTCAGGCTGCACAAGTAATAATTGGATGGCAATCATGCGCCATCCAAATATTGCTTGTGCAACCTGACAGGCCATCCAAGTATTATTTGTGCAGCCTGACAAGTCGTTGATTATGGATTATTCCTTTCGCGAGACCTCGATTCCGGAATGATAGAGCAATAAAAAATCATCCTTTATTGTGGAACTGTCCTTCTGAGTTTATGACTTCAGCCACTGTAACATCCAAAAATTCTATTCCTTTAATAAAGCATTTATTGGATTTTTCCCTAGATTTTATTTAAGCCTGTTCTGAGGAAAAATTTAAAAACTTTGATTTATGAAAGCCAAAGTAAACTTATAGCATTTCATGAAAGTCAAACAAATGTATTTCACCTTCCTAAAGTCAAATCTACAAGTTATATTATTTTTCAAGATTTTATAAAGATTTAAAATTATCCTTTTAGAATCAATTTGTGCTTTTGCAAAATATAATTATCAAATTGGGTGGAAAATATTATTATTAAGACCCAATTAGTCCCAGGAGGTTCTCTGAATTTTCTGGATTTTTCAAATTTTATTTGGTATTTTTCTGAGTTTTCTAAAGCTTAATAACATTTCTGAAAAATCAAAAAGAAAGAAAATCCAAAAAAAACCCCTCCCGGCCGACAGGTGTCAAGCATCGGAGCCCCTCCGCCCGCCGGATTCCCCCTCAGCCGTCCGATCACACTTAAACCCTCTCCCCCGCCTTCCCTCTCCCCTCGTGCGACGCGTGTCGCGTATCTAACCGTCCGCTATCCCGCCCGGTTCAATCCCCGCCGCTCCCCGCGACTTACCGCTTCGCCCGCTTCATTCCCCCTCCGATCGACGCGTGGCTTAATCCACGCCGTCCACTGTTGCCGTACCTGATCTCAACCGCCCCCTCCCACTTAACACCCTGACCGGCTCCGATCCGATTCCTATTTCGGATGAAATCTCGGCCGTCCCCATTCACTTACCCCTTCGCAACGCGCCAGCAGTCCCGATCTCTCCCCCGTGCCACCCGTCAAGCATCCAACCGTCCCCCTCGCTCCTTCCTTTTCTTTCTCTCTCTCTGATGTGCGGGCCCCACTCGTCAGACCCTTCGTCCCCGCCCCTTTCCTTTCTTCCTCGCGCGATCGCCGCCGCTGCCGCCGCCATTAATCGGGAAACCGAAGCTTTAATAACTTCGGTTTCTTACCAAATTACTCCCCCGCGCCCCGGCGCATTCAAATCGACGCCTCCCCGCACCCATCTGAGGCATAATCAGCCCTAATTGCGGCCGTTTCCGTCGCCACCTTAAACCTCCGAGCCGTTGCAACTCCGGCGAGATTTGCTCGACCGTTACCTCCCTCCTCGGCCTATATAAAGGACTCCCCGAGGTTCCCCTCCCCACACTGCCACCCCCCGAGCCTCCAGAGCGCATAATCAAGCCCCGAGGGTCTCCCTGCGCCCGAATCCCCGCCGCGGCTTCATGCAACTCCGGCGAGCAATCGCCGCCGGCTCGAGCTTCCCCGCTTCTCGCTGGTGCCTCCCCGACCTTGCTGGTGCCCAGGCGAACACCGGCGACCTCTCCCCCGAGCTGCTGCGTCGCCGGAACCTCTCCGCCGCCGTGAAGCCTTCTCCGACCACCGCCCCTCTCCGCCGGTTTTCCTCTCCGGTCATCCTCGGCCTCCGCGCAAGGTACCGATGCGATCCCCGCACCCTCCTCTTCATTTTGGTGCCCTCGGCCGGCACCGCCACCCGCCGGAGCGTCGGCGACCATCGGTCCCCGTGCGCCACCGCCGCCGCCGCCGTCGGCCCGCCGGCCGAGGTGGCAGCAGCGTGGCCGCCACGGCGCCACGCGAGCGCCACCTGGCGCCCCGCCACCTCACGCGTGCGCGGCCACGTCGGTATAAAGCCGTGATGTGGCAGCCACGTGGCGACCACGCGGCAGCCCCGTGGCACCATGTCAGCGCCACCCCGCTCCCCGCGCGCCCGCCTGCCACCTTACCCTTCCCTCGGGTCCATGGACTCGGTCCATGACACCCGGGCCCCACCTGTCAGCCTCTTCCCGATTATATTAATCCTAGGGCTGACGTCATAATCTATAATTTCCTTTAGAAAAATAATTCGTGCTGACGTCATAAATCCTTTTCGGTTTAAAAATAAATCCAGAAAATACCCTTTTTCTTTTATTTTGAATTCAAACTTTGGAAGGCTATAACTTTTGCATTTTAACTCCAAATTGACCCATTCAAATTTCTAAATTTTTGTAAAATCATGATCTATCCATTTATGGAATAATTTTGAAAGTTTGAAATTTATTTAAATTTTGTTTGAATATATTTTGTAATTCCAAGGTTTAAATTTAAATTAAAACTTCCAATTTCTTTTAAAAGCCTCAATTCCTTTCCAAGAATTGTTGGTCCACATCCAAAATTCAAAATTCTATCTCCTAGTTTATTTTATAATTTTTGGAAGTTATTTGGGTTTCGTTTGAATTTCGGTTTGAATTGGTTCTTTCGTTAGATATTGACGATTCCGGAGAGTTTGAATTCGACGAATCGCAGCAAGACTTCGATCAAGGCAAGTTATACCTTTGACCATATTGAACCCAGTATTTTAAATATATTTATGTTGTTTTACTGTATATGCATGCGTACTTCTACTCAAATTAATTTAAAATCCAGTTTAAATCTTAGATATACCCATAATCCTTTGATTATAGCCCATTTGAAATTCTAATTCATACACCTTGTCACCCTAGCTGAAAACTAGTTAGTACCATAGTATTGACTAGAAAATTTTTGTAGAAATGTTTAGCCTGGCTTAGTATAACTGTAGGTGGGACGAACCTTTCACATGAAATGTCAGTTTGAAAACGAAACTTTGACTTCGGAAAGTCAAGGGTGGTTTATGGAAAATATTTAAAAATGAAAATAAAAACATGTTTTGGACTTAGGCTAATGGTTAGGTGGTGGGTGCCAGATGCCTCGTGTTTGGTGACACTGGTTGATTATCGTGCACGGGGTATGTGGTTGAGCCTAAATCAACTTAAGGACCGTTTTCGTGAATTATTTTACGAAGTCACTTCAGACTACCACAAGTCCGGTATGGGACGGACTCGCTAAGTAATTTGTGAAGTTCCAACTATAGTCTCGCTATAGGTGAATGTGAGCGCGGCGTAGGTGTGGGAAGTCTCACATGGCACCGAGGGGCTCCAACTCGTGGATTCGAGTTGTGGTGAAACCCAGTGGCGGCGTGATTATGTTGGCTATGAATCATCGAAACACCTTGTCATGAACTCTCCGCCGCACACCTAAGGCGGTGTGTTGATCGCGTGGCTCAAGTGAGAGGGAATGTCTTGTGGGTAAAGTTGCGCACTCTGCAGAGTAACAAACTATCTGGATAGCGGTGTCCACGGTCATGGACATGATGAGTAGAGTCTTCACAGATTAGACTTGAACTTTCATAAAACTTGGTTTTGGCAAAACAAACGTTGGATTTGGTAATGGTCCGGGTGGATTCCCGTGGATAGGTTAGTGTGGGTTGGAGCCTACACTAACGGTATTACTTGTTAAAAACAATGTTTCATATACTGTATTAAAATTCAGCTTTTCGTATTTACGTTATTGTACTTAAATTCAAGTATTGTTTTCCGCACATTACCCTATTAAGCTTTCCTTTGAAATCCCTTATGCATGCATTAACTCTGTTATATTTCCTGGTGTAACTTGCGTAAGCATTTACTTGCTTACCTTGGGAGTATACAGACTCACCTTGCTAAATCTGTTGCGATTTGTGGCGACTACGACGGTGAGGACTACTTCAGCGAGTAGGACGCGTCTTACAGTCATTCGCCTGTGTTATTGAAGAAATATTACTACTAACTGTTGCATAGGATTAATTAATGTGCACTAGTGAATACCAAAAATTTTTTAACATATTTCAGGCGGTTGGCCCCTTACGTTGAGGGACCTGTTTTTTCAACGTACAGGACGAACGACCTACATGATTTGAAAAAGTTAGCCTTAGTCATTCGGAAGGAAAGAAAGTGTACAATATAGTTATATATGGAGAAAATGTACTTACCTATCGATTAATTGGCTGATAACTGTGTAGTCAGTTTTATTCTTACTTAAGGAATCAAGGTATATTGCCTTGTTCTATTTTGGTACAATTATTATCAAATTCCAGTGGAACCCCTGATTGTAGGGCATAAGTACGTATTCCTTATTGCGGTGAGCCAGCAGTGCTACTGTAATGTACCTCTCAACGAATAATGCATCCTCGGTGATGGTATGCATGGCGACCAACTGTGGGTTCAGGAAACCAACCGATGATTTGGATGATCTAGCTTCAGTCAGTATGAATCTATATTTGTACACACAAAAGAAACAAATTATATATGACATTTATCAGTATGACATGAACGGAGACTGTGATTGTACACACTTACAGCTTCCAGCATCGAATGAGTGAGGCGTTGAGCGTGTAAAGATCGAATAAATCTTCAAAGGTCACCACGAAGACACAATCCTGAATGTTGTGTTGTAAATGATCTGGCTTGAATTTGACAGTGATACCTGAGCGCCGTTCTTTCTGTGGCTTATTGGCCTGTTTCATATACTAAGTGTGTAATCTCTGGCAACTAAGTCCTAGGAGTAGGAGACGTTCTTCCGGGACGATCAGCGGCTCACCTAGCACGAATTTGCAGGCCAATGGCAGGTACAGAATATCATCATCGGCCTTCTTTAATTTGCCCCTGCTACCCTTGCTGCCTCGGCTGTAGGTCGACTGTAAAGGTAGCACCGGTGGAAGTTACTGCACCGAGAATAGCTCCCGTAGACTAAACACCGGTGTAGATAGCGGGGTAGAGATAAGCTTTGTGGAGATGTCACCAGTGCATGTAGCTCTGGTTCGGATTACCCTTGTGGACCTGCCACCGGTGAAGAAGCCTCCAGGCAGATATCGCTTTTGAGCCACTGGATGAAGGTTCTAATGGCTTACCCTAGAGTCACGAGCTCGTCGTTAGGAGGCTTCGATAGTGGGACGATCTCGAAATTGGCATGTATACCATCCACATTCACTTTTCCGAAACCTGGCTCTAAAGGTGCACAGTGCACCAAGGCTCCGGGACCGGACGGATATGCCTGGCCCCAAGCAGTGCACAAGGCAACGGAAGCATATCTCACTTGGAGCTTACACTTCGTAGTCTCATACATAACGATACAAAATTAGCTACTCCAATAGGCCTATCAACAGATCGAGCATTCCAGAGATAATAATTATTACCAGGATGTCGTCCACAAGAAATCTGGCCTTGCTTTCCGTCGTAGGATTGGATGCACGGCTACTCCGATGGTTGGGGAGGCTGGCTAGCACAGGAACGGCGGCGACGGTCTACTGATTTTCTGTAAATCTTCGCATCCCATCTCTGACGTAATCAGCAAGCTCCTCTCTAAGAAATGCCTTGATCTCCTCTTGTAACCGTGCCTCACACTCAGCTTTGTTTCTCTTCTTACTCCGATACAATTCAGAGTTATTTGAGAAACTATATTTCTAAGGAACATAAAGCCCAAGGCTTCTCGTACGACCTGGGAGCACCTTGTTTCCCAGTGCCGCGGAAAGTATGTCTTTCTCTCTAGTTGACTGGAATAATCCTTAGGAAGATTCTACACTCAGTGCATCCTACAAGAGCCCGACATGTCATTTAACTTAATTCCTACGAAGTTGTAGAGTAATTACAAGCTACGTAGTTCGATATCTTATCAGACGGTGGGAATTTCCTGATCTGCAGGGTTCTGGAAGGAGATGTTCCCCGACAACGTGGTAAATGACCTCACTCTAATCCAATTTTGAGCGCGCTCATCCGGGATCGTGGCAAATGGCGGGGCGGTGTCCCGCAGGATTGCCTATTCGTCCTCCTGCCTCCACTACGGGATTTTACCCGCATACCTAGCTGTGCCGAGTCTGTGGGGGTGTGTGTTTTTTGCTTGGAGGGTCTTGTGCGCCGCACTTGCACTTCTAAAATCTTCGGTCGTCTTAATCGCCATAAACTCTTCCCATAGTGGTTCCAGGAATGGGTACTTATGAAAGGGCGTTAGATCCTTCTCCACAACTGCTTGATAAGCATGCTTTTGAAGTTCTTCCATGCTTTGCGCACCGCTAGCAAGGCATGTCGTTGCACGGAGTCGTGATGTTCTTCTGGGATCTCGAACGTTGCAAAAATCTCTGTTATCAGCTCACGTTTCCGACTCTCACTCACGGTCTTCCACGAATCGAATGTGATCTCACTTCATTCTTGTGCAACTATTCCAATCGTTCTTAGAAATGCGACGGCTGCTCGGCGAGGAAGGAGAGGGGTCCTAGATCCATCGACCTCTGTGATGGTAAATCGGCTTTTAGGTTTTTTCGATAGTCCTCTTCCTTAGCGTTTTGATTTTGGAGCCGTCGCATCCGGCGATGATGTTGAAAGAATGAGCGGATGACATGTTAACCTTCTCATATATGAAAATCAAGATTTAACATATATTCATATATTCATAGGTATATATATTCATAAGTAACTTATATTCGTAAGTTAAAAAAACAAAGCAAGAGTTATCAAGAGTTCTAATAAGCCAAGTATATGAATATGAAAAGTACATATATGAATATGAAATTTGATTTTAATTATTGCTCTCAGAAGGCTAGTTGCACAAGAAATATTCTTGGCCGTCTCATACAACAGATATCAATCTTATATATATATATATATATATATATATATATATATATATATATATATATATATATATATATATATATATATATATATATATATATATATAAACTCATTGTATACCTTCATCATAGAGCTAGGTCACAGTGCAATCTTTGCAATTTTCAGGTTATGAATCACAGCATCCATATACTAACTTATACATGGGTATCGCAAATATATACTAACTTCTACATGGGTATCACAATGGGGGTAGCATATATATACGACACGTTGCGAGGGGGACAACACAACGGGCTCGGGGACAGCGGTCAGCGACGGCAGGCTCGGGACGGTGGCGTCGGGCTCGGGAAGGCGGCGGCGACGGGCTCGATTGCGAGAGCGAAGACAAGTGTTGGTTTGTATAGCTATAACTAAAGTGTACGCGTAAAATCCTAGCTTCCGGGTATTTATGGAAAGCTTATTACAGACGGTTCTATTTTAGAACCGTCTGTGATATTTATATGTCATGGACAGTTCTTAGTTAAGAACCGTCTGTGATATTTCTTATCACAGACGGTTCTTTGTTAAAAACCGTCTGTGATAAAGATATTACAAATGGTTCTAAAATAGAACCGTTTGTAATAAGCCTTTCCTTCCCAGGCGCTTGAGTTATTACCTACACCAACTAGCAGACACTGTAATAAGACCTCACAGAGTGTATTACTTTACAACAGCCCAGTGTATTTCTTTACAACAGCCCAATGAACATAGAGATATATATATGTATGACTTATTCTCAAAATTCACCGATATATTACATATTTTCACATATACATAAATGCAAATTTACAAATACATCACACACATGCATTGACAAATTCACAAATTCACACAAATTCATAAACATCTTTAAATTCTCGCAATTAGTGTATGGACAATACATATATTCCACCCTCTTATTCAACATATTCTCCTTGGCAGCTCTTGTAAAAGCAGTCATGCCATTAATGTACTCTTCACTCACACGGTTTGCAGTATACATCCAGCTTCGGTCCTATATTATGCCACATATATAACAACTTAATTAGTATTAAAAATCACATGCATTGAGGCTAGCTAAATCTAAATTAGCTAGATCTTCAAAGTATATATATATATAATAGATACCGAAAATTAGCTAGATCTAAATTTTGATGCAATGAAAAATAAAGTTCATTACTAACCATATCTAGGGTAACCAAGAATTTGATGAATCTTCAAAGCTCTCATGCCAAATAAGCCTTCTCCCACCAAATTAAATGGCCTGAAAGCCTTGCCGCTTCGAGCTGCAGCACCGGCTAGATCTAGATCGAAATAAAGACAGATACGGTTCTGACGCGCACAATAAATACCTGGTCGGAATATCACAGACGGTTTTTAACAAAACCCGTCTGTGGTAATGGAATATCACAGACGATTTTTAATATAAAACCGTCTGTGATATTCCAGTATCACAGACGGTTCATCAATAAGAACCATCTGTGATACTCCTTTTTTCCGTCACAAACACCACAGACGGTCCCAAATTAAAATCGTCTGTGATAGTGTACATCACAGACGGTTTCACAAAACCGTCTATGATTTGACATCTAGTATTAGGCTTTCTGTAGTAGTGTGTCGGACCCCGGAGTAACGACTCCTGGATCTTCTGTGTAAATCGCACTAGTCCAAGATCAAACTAGTGCACACAGTGGATACAAAGATTTATATCATGCACAATGACATTTATTCATTAACTAAATATGGGCCTGATGGCCAAACATTACATCAATGGTTCATAAACAAAAAATAAATATAAACAGCGGAAGAAAACTAATGAAGCAAAGACCCATCCCGCCGCCCACAAAGCGAATGATCGAAGACGCGCCTAGTCGCCACCATCCTCACCAAAGGTGTTGACGTCATCCTCTGGCAACAGATTTTAGCAAGGTGAGCACATAAAGTACTCCCAAGGTAAGCACATAAAGTACTTACGCAAGTTACACCAAGAGTTTTAACAGAGTGAATGCATGCATAGGGATAACAAAGGAAGGCTTATTAAGTTTATTTGTGCGAAAAACAGTACTGAATTTAAATACAATAACATAAGTGCATAAGCTGAATTTTATACAAGAGATAGAAATAATAATTTAACAAAATAATATCGTTAGTGCAAAGCTACGACCAAACACTAACCTAGTCACGTGTATCCCACCGGTCCATCTTTTCAAAAGGTTTCACATGGATTCCATCTATCCATATGCTTTTCAAAATCTCTTATGGATTCATTTTGTTAGTGCAGTTCACCAAACACCAACTTATTCACGTGTATCCCACCGGTCATGGATTCCATCCATAAGCCTTTTCGTAAACCATTTTAAAACCAAAGTCTAATCCATGAAAAACTTTACCCAGCTTGCCCATAACCGTGGGCACGGCTATCCAGGATAGGTTATACACTCTGCAGAGGTTGTACAGCTTTACCCACAAGATATGATTATCTCATATTGTCGGCCATTACACGCTTTCGTAGGCGTGCGACTGAGAAAATCATAACAAGGCCTTTACAATGTTAAGTCTTCAACTTGGTCACGCCGCCGCTAAGGTTTCACCACAACTTGAATCCACAAGTTAGAGCCCCCTCTTGTGCCGTGTGAGATTTCTCATGGCTTATGCCATGCTCACATTCAACCTATAGCGAGACCAAAGTTGGGACCTCACAAATTAGTCAGCTAGGACTGTCCCATACTAGTCTTGTGGTAGTACGATATGGCTTTGCAACAGTAGCTCACAGACCAGTCCTTAACTCGACTTAAGCTCATTCCACATACCCCTTGTGCCTGACAATCAACATTGTGTCACCGAACAACAATGCATGCCAACACCCACCACCTAACCATTAGCCTAGGTCCAAACCAAGTTGTATATTTTATTTTGAAACATTTCATACACCTTCTTGACTCACCGAAGTCAAGAATACATTTCAGAAAATCATTGTTCTAAAGTGAAACAAATATTCCCACTTAAATCATTCTAAGCATGGCTAAGCAATTCTATAAAATTTCTAGTCAATACTATTGTACTAACTAGGTTTTCATCTAAGGTGACAAGGCATAAGTAAGTTCAATATCAAATCTGGCCATACACAAATGATTTGGGTATAACTAGAATTTAAATCGAATTTAAACTAGATTTGAATAAAAGTACGCATGCATAATAATTTTAAAAACAATATAAATAATTTAAATTACTGGGAGCAATATGATCAAAGGTGTAACTTGCCAGCTTCGAAGTTTGCTGAGATTCGCCAAAGTTATACCCTCCGGATTAGTAGTAGTCTACACGCGAAAAGTAAGAACAAACTAAATTCAAATAAAATCCAAATATTATAAAATATTATCTGAGAGATAGAATATGATTTTAGATGATTTTAGGAATTTGAATGGGTCCAAACGGAGTTAGGACAAAGGAGAACGGCTTATGGTAGTTTGAATTCCAAAGAAATGAATAAAAAGAATTATTGGAATTCTTTTCTTTGTGAAGGAAAAGTAGTCGGAAGTTACAATATTTGTGTATGGTCGAAGCCATGATCGAATCAACGATTGAAGTTGCGAAGGTCAAAGTCGAAGACGGAGACTCCAAATATGGGTGAAGCCGAAGTCGAAGATTTAGTTGTAGACCCAGTCGAAACTGTACAGTGGTCAAAGAACACTATAGCAGTCGAGAACAAATGGCAATCGGAGTCGAGTGGTCGGGACGACAATGAACGCCGGTGGTGGAAAGCGAAGGTACTCAGAGTCGGCTACGACTTTCACTACCGAGTATTCTTCCAACTACTCCTCGCTGAAAAAGCGAAGGTACTCGGAGACTTAGAGCGAAGAGTGACAGTGGTCGGAAGCGACTATGGTTGGAGGTAGACGGAGACGACAGTGGTTGGGAGCGACTGTAGTCGGAAAAACAATTGTGGTCGAAAGGATTGGAGTTTATGCAGAGTGATCGAAAGAATCGAATGGGTTAGAGAGATCGGACGGCTTCGAGTAGGCGGAGAGATCGAAGGGTTCAGAGAGGTCGGAGGGTACGGAGGTTAAAATGGTCAAACAACCATGGTCGGTTCGAAGACGGAGGTTGAAGTCGAAGGCTCCGAGATTGAAGACCGAAGTCTAAGTTTTCGAGGTCGAAGGTCAAAGGGTAGAGTCGAAGTCTCCGAAGGTCAAAGTCTCTAGGGATAAAGATCGAAGTCGAAGTTGAAGGCTCCGAGCAGTCGGAGTCTAAGAAGCTTCCAAATGGTCGGATTCTAAAGAACCATTGGACGGCGGAGTCTAAAGAACCATCGGACGTCGGAGTCTTATGAGCCTCCGAACGTCGGAGTCTAAGAACCGGATGGCTGGGAGAAGTCGGACGGCTTCGCGTGGCAAGATCCGGGCGATCCAACGGCGGCGAAGACCGGTGAGATGTACAAAAGAGGGAGAAGAGCATGGGTCCTGTTTTACCTTGGCGCAAGGTTCAGGCTGCATAAAGTTGGCTGGCGGCGAGGGTGTAGTGGAGGCGGGGTACAATTATCGACGGCGGGGACTCTCCGACAATAGCTTGCTCGGAGAAGAGCGTCGAAGGTTTGCGCAGGCCTAAGGAAGATTACCGACGATGGTGTACTCCGGTCATGCTCTGGCTTGGGAAAAAGGGTGAAGGAGGTGCGCGCGGTCCCGTCGAAGATTTGGTGGTGGTGGCGTCGGTGTCGGTGAAAGAGACACTCCGGCGGCGAGTTGCTTGGCGGAGGGGTGGCGAGGTAAAGGAAAGAGAGAGTGGATTACGAGAAGTGCATTCGTGCTCTTGTGCATCACCACAAGTGGTTGGAAGGTGGTTGGCGACGAGATGAAGCGGTGGCGCAACTCGGGCGGCGGTGACGACGGCGTTCCGGCGGTGAGGAGACTGAGCCAAGGGCGGTCGAGAAAATCCAAAAATTATGAAATATATACTAAAAAAATAGATTATGAATTTAGATGAATTTACAAACTTGAATCACTTGATTCGGAGTTCGGACGAAGGAGAACGAGCGATTGGAAGATTAGCGGATCAGAAAATTCTGCAAAAAGAAAAATCAGGAATATTCCGAAGGAATATTTCCGCATGAACACTAACGGGCAGCAGCCCTGTTCACTGCTTTTGGCCGTGTCGTCAGCGAGGAAAGGCACGGAAGGTGAAGTCAATGGGTTGCTAATGACCCGAGGCACAAGTAGGAAGTGACGGCACGTCAAACGGAGTACGGTGATGACGTCTACGGTGACAATGACATAGGGTGTGTAGAGAAGAATAATTTTTGGATAAAGAATAAGAAGAAGCACGGTGAGCATGGCCTAGAACGCGGCAAGGCGAAGTTAGAAAAATTATCGGCTAAGCCGAAAACTCACCGGAGGCGACGCAATCGTCGTTTGAACGACGTCGGTACCGAAACACGAAAAATTCAATATCTTTGTGCTCGGTCAGGCGAATCCAAAACCGTCTGAAACGTAGCCTCCTGGGATGGTTTGGCACGTTTTGGCGTGGACGGATCGTTGAAAGCATTCCCGGACAGGCGGGGACGCGAAGTGCCATTTGCGGCCATGGCAAGGTGTCGGGCACAAATATTTGTGGAAGGTTTTTGGACGAACGGAGGGGAGCACAGCGTAGAACACGTCGAGACTTGGTGAAAGGAGATCGTAGATTTGGCAAGAGTAATTGTAGATCCATCCATTTGTTCTTGACTATCTATCGTTAGCAATTTATTCCTAATTGCATTATCTTTTAGATTTAGCTTTTGGTAAAGGAAGAATTGAAGATGGTTTAGATCTAACTTAATATAGAGATAAAAATTATTTATATCTAGCATGGTTTAGGATTTAGAGTTTAGCTAATTCATAGTCTATTTCTACTTAATTTAATTTAATTAGTTATTCTTACTACATATAGCTACTTTAGATCATATATAGCTAGTATACTAATTAATCAATTTAATATTTAATACTAAATTGTTATATGCCCAATGTAGGACCGATGCTAGAGTACGCTAAGAACCATGTGAATGAAGAGTACATTAATGGCATTTCTGCTTTTACAAGAGCCGTCGAAGAGGATATGTTGAATAAGAGAGTGGAATATATGTAATGTTTATGCATTGATTCTGAGAATTTAAAGATATTTAAGAACCGAGAGCAGATCGAAGCAAACTTGATTTGAAGGGGTTTCAAAAAAAGGGTATGTGCAATAGACCAGTGATGGTGAAGAGCAGATTATATCAGATATCACACATGACTTCTACTACAAACCATCTATGATAGTGAACTATCACAGACAGTTATGAGTTAATAACCTTCTATGATAGTCTGTATCACAGACGGTTCAAAAACTATCAACGTTGACCTCATATCATTACTGACCCATAAACTCAGACGGCTCATGAAACCGTCTGTGATGACCTTTTTGAGCCGTTTGTGATGAGCTTTTCTGTAGTAGTGTTGGACTCGTGGGAGGCTGTTAGGGAATACCAGGGCGTTTGTATTGGCTTCTGCTGATGTTTTTTACTGTGGCTAATGGTTTTTGTCTGAAAATACGTAGCAGCTGAAAAAATGCCTTTTAGAAGGAGGGGCGAGTGGTGCAAAAAGTGAGTGAGAGAGAGATGTGTGCATGAGACAGGAGCTAGAGAAATAGGTACGTGATGCGTATGTGACCCCTGACTTATCCTCGGAGTGAAATGAGAGCAGGAGAAGTGGAGAAGCCATTTCGAGAAGCTAGGTATAGGGGTGAAAATGAAGCCGGATTTTGATGTTTGCCTAGCGCAGTCGCAGATGTCGAATATGAATCCAGTATGCCGTGAAGCGGATTCGGAGTCGGATATCCGAATAAGATCCAGACTCTACCTAGCTAGCCCACCTGGCCCACCCCAGCACGGTGGCACCCTACATCCACATGTAACATAATAACTGAGATAACCCTAACCTAAGCAACGCAATCCCCCAAATCCCGTCCAACCCTCGGCACCAGCGCCCTAGCTTGCTCCCCCGTCGCTCTAAATCTCCAGTCACTCATATTCTCTCTCATCGCAGTAACAGCCTTCTTCCCCTAGGATCCAGTGCTCTAGTGATGCCACTACTTGGATGTGCCACAGACTCGATGTGTTTCTCACTCCCTTTCTCTGTGTTTGGGCATATGGAGGGGGTGCTCAAGTAGTCAAGGATGATGCCATAGAGGAGAAGGGCGGCGAGCACACCAGGATGGTGAGAAACCCTCTATGATCTATTCGGTTTATTTGTTGGTTTCGGTTAGTTGGTTCGGTGGTATTCCCAGGGCTGTTTATTGCACAATGGGGGCCCTGTGTAAAACTAAAATTAGGCCATGTAATTCATAGAGAAATTGTACTGAAAATTTTGCTTTATTGTTCAAACATAAGTACAAAAGTGCACCGTTAGAAGTAATAATTATCATATATAAAGGTGAGCTTGCATAGTGTTTTCTTAATATCCCTCTAATTTTAACTTTGAATAGCCAAAGTTTATGTTCAATAGAACAATGTCCAAAACATCACTTACTTGTGACTGGAAGAAGTAGTAATAACAATTTCAAGTGCTTGTTATTCTAGATAATTTTATATGCATATTGATAATCAGTTTAAAAGTGTTTAACTAACACAGATTCTAGGATGATTTATACTTTCAATAGGAGGGAATATATATATATATGTATGTGAACTCTGTAAAAGGCCTAACCACCCTGCATACTCATACGCGTACACTAACACACAGGGTCATCATAGACAATTCTAAACCATCATCATAGACGGTTTCTAAACCTTCTGATTTATTGCATTTGTGGTAACAGGAGATTCTCACAAATGATTTTTAAGCCATCTATGATAAGTCACATCACAGACAGTTCGTATCAAGAACTATCTACGAAGACCAACTATCACAGACAATTGGTGCATAGAATCGTCTGTGATAGTAGGCGTTCACAAATGATATATACAGCAAAACTATATGTAATGGTTTGCTCTATATATAGACATTTTTCTATTTTTTGGCTAGCCTCAGGAAATGCTAGCCATATCCTCTAAAAACAAGCAAGCAGATCATATATAATTACAGAACTTATAGTACATGACAATCATTATACTAATTTCACATATGAATTACAATTGAACGAGTTACAATTGAATCAAATGTTTGAACATCTATTCATTGTTGTCGCATGAGTTGAACTCTCCCTTCTAGTCAATGACGTCTATCATCAAGAAAGTGGAGAACCATCCTCGAACGTACTTGAGTTGATTGTCATGCCCTGTTGCTAGGAGGAGTAAAGTCATAAACTAGAGAACATAAAGTCACAACTTATTCTTGATTTAGATAAATGATGCCCACATATTTCATGGTAACACTAACATAGTTTTGCACACCCCATAATTTAAATAAAATAGAAACAAAATCAGATCCCATATCATACTTAATAGCTAAAACTATATCAGTCGAAGTAGTACTTATTCTTCCAATGAGATCTTATAGTAATAATATATACCAAGATAAGAAAAATAGAACCAATTATCCACCAATTCTTCTAGAAAGTAGTTAGCTACTCATGTTTGTATTTCTTAACAACTACAAGAGGAACATTAAAGCACTGCACACTTGGACTTCAAAGAGCATGAAGCAAATCACACACTCTAGTGTATCAGTTTCTATAAAGTATGCCATGGATGTTGTCTCTTCTTCCTCATCATGTTGTGTGTTGGACTTGGTTGCTATCTTATGCATACTTGTCACCTTCTTCGTGACTATCCATCGACTTCTTTGCACTCCTTTTCTTCATCTCTAGTCATCGGAGCATACTACAATCTGAGCATAGCAGATTGAATCACACTAGTATACTTCTATACTTAGAATTGATTAATCAATCATGTTACAAAATCTTGATCATAGAGTGATAATTATCTAGGATTATATTCAAGTGAATATTAGAAATTTCATAACTTCAAGGACATACTTGACATAAAAAACCCTATTCATACTAATGTTTGAGCCAATTCTATGATTCCAATTTATAAATAGTAGTAACATTCATGTAACATTTCATTTTTCAAGTTATATTCTCTATGCATGTCAAATATTTCATTTTTACTTTCCTTTTATTAGCAAAGAAATCCCAAATGAATTACCACATGACAGTTTATTAAATTGGATCACATATGAAAATAGAACATCACACTCATGCACATAACAACCATTCATACATGTCATGGCACTCACATAAGTATGGAAATGCATTAGAAATCAATGTGGATATGCATATGATGCATACCTTGAGCTTGGCCGATTGGCAAAAGTGAAACTTAGGTTTCTTTGCTTCTTGATATTATTCTCAATCAACTCTTCCAAACTGCAGCAATATTCTCAAGCGAGAAAGTGAAATAGGAATAGAGAAGGATGGCAAATGTATTAATGCCAGCTGTAGATCCTAAATGCATATAGCGAGCCACACAGATTACCATGCGACGGGAGCGAAGGAGGTGATGGGAGTCGAGGAGAAGCCGTGTGACGGGGAGACGAGGAGGAGGCAACGACGATAGGGGTCGGGAGGAGGAGCTGAACAACGGGTTGTCGAGGAGGAGTTGGCAGCATTGGAGGTGGAGAGGGGGGAGTTGAGAAGGCATGTGGGTATGTTGAAAAACCTAAGTGTGCGTAGGATTACAGTGAGTTAGGTTTTTACCCCTATATATATATAGAAAAATATTGTCATAGACGGCTTTTAAAAATAACTGTTTGGGATTGTTGGATATCATGGGTGGTTCTTGTTAAAAATCATCTTTGAATTATCACAGACGGTTAGAATTAAAAATCGTCTATGACGTCTACAATTATCACAGACAGTTTTGGTTGGAAGTGTCTATGAATTATCATAGACGGTTCTTATTAAAAACAATTTGTGATAATTGCATAAGTCAACATATGGTTTTTAATTCGAATTATCTATGATAATTCACATATGGTTCTTAATAAGAAACCGTCTATGATAATTATGTATCACATACGATTCTAGCCATCACTACTAACATAGACGGTCATGCTTGTAAAACTATTTATGATAATTATAACACTAACGGATTCTGTAAACCATCTGTAATGAGATATCCAATATAACCTTCTCTGTAGTAGTGTCATAGCATGCATACTAAAGTAGTACATAGCAGTCAATTGGTCTAGCATGCATACTAAAACTCAAGTAGTACTATATTAGCTGAAGTCAACTGTACATATATTATATCCGTCCCATTTTGATACGGGGTCGTCCGATCTTCTCAATGTAGGATGAATACTCACGGGAGTCTTGATGAATCGTAATGATCCTTCAATACCAGTGCAAGGGATGAATATTCTTTAATCCGCCAAAACACAGCAAGGGATGAACACTCTTTAATCCGCCAAAACATACTCGTGTCGATTTCGCCGACCACCAAGTAAAGATCTATCGTGCACTCAATTCCCAACGGAAAGACTGAACGATCTTGATTGAAGAACAAGCCTAATTCTCTTTAGAATTTTGGCAATCACAAAGAACTCGAACAAGAACCTTTAGTAGATTGATTTCTATCAAAGGTGATCTTCCCAATAATAGGAGAGTTTATAAGGGTTTTTATAGTGCCTTCCCCTAACACACATAAGAAAAACCTTGGGCGAATCAATCTCTTATTTGGTCAAGGTTTCTAATTCTAATTCCTAAAAGTTAGTTAATCAGTCTCCTTTACTTTTTGGCTAAGCCCCTATCTGATTACAAGACCAAAACTTTAGATGGGTGCGGTCACGTTTTGGCATGCAGGCCACATCCTGCTCATGCCATAAAATTTGTGATCACGTGGCTACTTGGTTTTGAACTCCCCTACCCTCATGGCAATCTAATGAACTCCTTCCTCTAGGTTTCCCCCCAAAACTGTGCTTCCCAAGCCTTTACATGAATCATACCTTAGAATACATAAAATATTAGCATGAGATAGTATCCCAAACTCATCATCAACTAAAGAAACTCCTTAAGAAACAAAAGTACTTGTTTGTTTAAAAGCTTGGCTCTTACCCTTGTCATTGGGCCATCAGGTTCTTGAACATTCTTATATATGCTTGGAGTGGAAGATGTATATGTAATGGGGATGTCCTCATCACATTTCCTTGTGTAACTGCACCACTCTATTAGTATTACTTTTTTTTTTCTATATTTTGAAGGAGTACTTTATGCTTTCTTATGCTAATGTTGAGGCTTATATTTATAGGATTTAATAATTGAAAGCTTGTAGACAAGCGAAAGCTTGAAGCTTACAAAGTATGGCCTCTAATAAAGGAAAAGAATATATATTTTAGCACTTTATGTCCAGTAATTGGTCCAGCCGATTTAAGTTTTTATAATGTAGGATCGTATACCATAATCAGAGGGGGATGAATGATTGCCTCTACTTTCTTGGTACCTGAAAATAAATCTCAAACCAAAAGAAAAACAACCTGAAAATAAATCTCAAACCAAAAGAAAAACAATCTAACTTACAGATGTGGATCTCAACCATGAGATGCTCGTCCGCCAACTCTACCGTCTGCTTGACCCCTGAGCACATGTTCGGTGAAGGTTCTGACCGCTCAGCGTTTGACAGCTCCTTGACCGCTTGCTTGACCTCCTTTGCACATAGTCAAAATCTTCTTTCGCTTGAACACTTCAACTGATCAAATGCTTCGACATCTTGAACGATCACTTGGTTTGCACGTACTTGAGATCCTCTATTTTCCAGGCAGCAATTCGCACATCATCGTAGGCTTCAATCCAACCGCAATCTCCTGCACTTTTGAAACAAATCAAGAACCAGATTGAATCAAGTTGATGTTTATTGCTGGATTATCATGGATTTACAAAGTACCGACACAAGCACCCCTCAAAGCTTTCTTGACGAAAGCCCTCCTAAAACCGCACATTAACCCTAAGCCGCTTCCTGCTTTTATAGGCTAACATACCAAACCATGTCCATAACAAACACAAAATCTTATCTTTTCCGAAAACCAAGGGACCCGAAACCCTTCTATACATGGGTTTTCCAAAATATCTAAACTTTCCAGTTACGAAATCCTTTAATAACGTCTCCAATCTCATCTCATGATGAAACCTCTAAGACCATACCTTCTGTATCTTCATCACGCATCATCCTCACGTGTCAAAGTCTTTGGAACCGCACCTCCCGTATATTCTTCACGCATCATCATCGTTCGTGTCAAAGTGTCAAGATCCGAATATACAAATCTGGACTCTCTGTGTATACCGCACTAGTCCACGATCACACTAGCACACAGTGTAAACATAGATGAAATATTGACTATATACATGATTAATAAAGCAAAAGACTCAAATATTATTAATTAGCAGAGTACGACATTATGGCCAAGCTTACAACTAATTAACCTGAAGGGCTTAAAAAACCAGTAGCGAAAAATAAAAATAAATATAGTAGCCATTCGATATGCCCACAGGCAAACAACTAGGAAACGAAGTCCTAATTTATGAAGTCGTCAAAGTATCCTCTTCCAGGTACCTTCTGCTGATATGGTTCCTCCTCTTTAACTGAGCAATAGTAGATATAAAGCCGTGAGCATATTGGTACTCAGCAAGTCATTTGTAACAAAGATGCAATATAATATACAAGGCTTAGCAATGGATGGCTGAAAGGTTATTTTACAGAAAGTAATAATTTAAAGTAAATACGGTAATTAGATTGAAAGCAAACTTCAAGAAAAATGATAATAAATAACCAAAGGAAGTGAATAGATTATAAGTAAACTACCCATTCACTTAATAAACCATCAGTGAACTAACCATTCACTTTTCACAACTCTCCCAGCTAATTTTATAAGAAATATCACTGAGCATTATCCATAGCCGGGGATACGACTATTCGAATAATTTTATACTTTACAGAGCTTGCACAACTGTACCCACACGATGTGATCATCCCTACACTAAATAAAATCACTATAAGGCCTTTACAATGCTCAATCACAACTCAATTTCTCTCACTAAGGTTTGATTGTCAAGTAAGTTAACCACCAAGTCGATAATTACCCTCTCTTACGCCTCAACAAAATCAGCAACCATGTTCAACTCAATGACAAAATCAAAATTAAGAAATCACAAATTAATCAGCTAGGTCTATCCCATACTAGACATGTGGTTTGTACGGTAAGACTCAGATCAATGGCGTACAAAGGTAAGTCCTTAAACATTATCCAATCCAGACTTCCACATCTCTCGAAATGAATCCACACTTCCCCCTTTACTGAACGATCACAGCCCAAGTGAAAATCAATTTTGTATAGCCAACACCAATAACACATCAATGTCATGGCATACAAATTTTACAACTGTGGCACCAACCACAATTCAATATCTCATTAAGTCAAATTAATTGATTGAATACATGTAATGATAAACCCATAGTAACTATATGCATGGCTAAGCAAATTGATCATACAACTCATGTGACAACTAGTATTGCATCACTAATTAATTTTCCATCCTATAGCGATAATGAAATCATGACATTCAATTTATCAAGGAGGAATTAATCAAATTGACCAATATCTACCATATACAAAAATTTATAATAAAATAGTAATGCATAATAATTTAAAATAAAATAATTAATTAATAGATTAAAAATTAGGTTCAACATGATCAAAGGATATGATTTACCTTGGCCTTACTCAGTTATAAATTCTTGATCTTTTGGTTGTGATTTCGCTCCTTCAAAAACGCGATCTAACGAAAGAGAAAACGAATAAAACATAAAAATAAATTCAAACAATCTCAAAAACTTCAAAATGGGAACCAAAATATAGAGCTCCATTTTAGATGAATTTGGGAAAAAAAAGGGTCAATCGGAGCTAAGACAAAAGAGAACGGGCTTTTAAAAAATCTAAATCTAAATAAATACTGAAAATTCAAAAATTCTATTGTGCTATAGACTCGGCTCACAGAAAAGCTAGTTTACCGTGGACTTGGCTCATAAAACAGTGCGTGGAGCGACTGGGCATGCTGACGTGGTCAGTTAGGGTTGACATGCCAACATGTGGCTGACAAGTGGTAAGGTAGGCTGATGTAGCAGCTGAGCTGGTAGGGTGGCATGGCTGACATGGCATCTGGGACGACTTTGGTGCTGATGTGGCTGACATGTGGATAGACACATCAGATTAGGGCACGTGTGGCTGCTGAGGTGGCAGCTGACTCAGCTGGATTTGGCGCATGGGTTCACGTAATAGTGTTAGCTGACATGTAGGGCTTGCTTGGCAGTGGGACAGCGCACGAAGACTGGGTCCATAGAGAAGGCGAACCATCAAATGGTGCATGTGCGGGGTGGCGTCATGGCTGACATCAGCACGACACAGCGACTAGGGCGGCGCTTCGGCGCATGAAGCGTCGCGGTGATGCGGCGGGCGAGTGGGCACGGTGCAGGCACGTGAACTGAGGATAGCGGAGTGAGACCAGCGGTGGGATGGGGTAGCGCACAGGCAAGAGGATCGGCTACGAAGGTGTCAGCGCACAGGCAAGAGGTCGGCGGCAGCCAAGGACAAAGGTGGTGACTCCGATGGCTTGAGCTCAACATCAGAGCACAGATAGCGCGTGCGGCGGTGCGCGCGGCAATTGGACAAGGGAACCAAGGGGGCGACATAGTTTTGTGCACAGACGTCGAGTCCAGCTTGGAGACAGTGGTGGTAGAGTCCCGCTCATGCACGGACATCGAGACGGAGATGGCACGGACAGCGGCGGTGACTTGAGGCTCAATGGGCTGGGATAAATAGAGATGGGCTCAGTCTAGTACTGTTTATAGGATTTTTGTGAGACCCGGAGTAGAAACTCCTAGACCCCCTGTGTATTACTGTACTAGTCCCAGAGATCAATGCTAGTACACACAGTTCAAACAGAAAAGATGATACATTGCCAACAACGCTTTATTACAATAGTAACTGAAGTTTCACAAAAGCCATAGCCTTACTAAGGTTCACAGAACCTCAAGCAAAAATAAACACAATGAAGCAAAGATAACTTGATCGACCCATCAATGCGCCACGTGCAATTGGTGGGAAACGAATCCTAGGCATCCGAGAATAATCCACCGCATTCACATTGGCGCAGAAGTCATACTCTCCACTTGATCTTCTTCATTCTCTGCTTTTATATTTATTGAGCAACAGTGAGTACAAAAATGTACTCCGCAAGTCTTGGAAAAATGCATAGATGTAAGGTTTCACAAAGGAAGGCTATATGGTTTATTTGCAAAAATCAGCATTTTATTTCAAATTTACATAATTACTTTAAAAGCCATTTTGTAAACAACTTGTTTTTAATAATCGAAATTGGATAAGTACTCTAGTGAAGGTTAAACTACCAACACTAATATCTCAGGCCATCACAGCCAATTTTCAAAACCTCAGGTTACATCCCCTGATCTGAACATCACGAGAGTTATACTACTCCCGAGTTTTTCTCCAATTCATTTTGTTTTGAAATCAAAACCAAAACTTCTACCATGTGAATGCATTCCTTGCCCGCCCTTGACCGTGGGCACGGCTATTCGAATAGTTTTACTCCGCAGAGGTTGTACACTTTACCCACAAGAGATAAATTATCTTAATAGTCAACATGCTTCCTTTGGCATGAGACCCAGATAAATTATCACAAAGCCTTTCGCCTACTCCAGTATAGTTTAAATACCACCCGCTAAGGTTTCACCACAACTCGAATCCACGAGTTGGAGCCCCTCTTGCGCCATATGAGTACGAGAAACCCTGTCCCTCACTATGAGTAACCAATACACACGGCACTCAATACACCACTGGTGATATCTAAACTACACTATTATAGGGTAGTTAGCTAGGTCGCACCATATAGACTTGTGGTTGTACTGTTTTGCTTAGTTTGGACAAACACAAGCGTCGGTCCTTAAACGACCAGGGTGGCTCATTCACAAACCCAACAATTCTCGTGCTAACTGCACCAGCCAAACCTTCCATCCACCCCTGGTCAACTTTTCCCTTTGAATTTCATTTTTATTTTCAAATTAACAGTGGTAACATACGTTACCACTTTTCAAACAAAATATTTAACAATGGTAACATCCATTACCAATGTTCAAACAAAATATTTAACAATGGTAACATCCATTACCAATGTTCAAACAAATCATTCATCAAAACATTTGATAAACATGCTACTCATTTGAACATTATTATATTTATTTGCTACGCTAAGCATTTGCTAGTATTTAAGCATTCAACAATTGTAACACTAACTCATTATTGAGTCAAAGGGATATCCTAAGTTGACAATGGTACAAGGTAAACAATTTTCAATGGAAGGTATAACAAATTGGGTCTTTAACTAAGTTTTCTAAATCAAATTATCACTTGATATAACATAAGCATGCATTAATTTAAAATACTACCTAAACATTTTTCTAAATCATTTGAGCAAGTTGACCAAAGGAAACTTGCAAAACATGGGAGCAAAATGTTCAAAGGAGACTTGCCTTCTGGTGCTGGGTTGAAATCTTCCTGAACTTGATCTTGAGGTTGCTCGGACAAATCGGTCTCTACACGTAAATCGAGAAATCCAAATAAACAAAATAAAATAAAAATTCAAAAATTGAAAATAAATATACCAATTGAAAGATTGAAATTTTAGATGAATTTAGAAATTTGAATGGACCAATTTGGAGTTAAAATGAAAAAGATATGGCTATTTGAAATTTTCAGATTTGATTAAATCCAGAATTCGGAAATCTCGACATGTGGGGTCCATCGGTCAGCGATTTCATTTAAAATGAGTCTCTGACGTATGGGACCCACTGGACTCGGGACCCACTTGTCAGTGAATAGCGCAGAGGGGTGGTCGCTGACGGGTGGGGCCTACCTGTCAGCGCGGATTAAAACGGAGAAAACTCAACCTCAGCGCGCGGAGCGGGGCTCGAACGCGCGCCGAGGAGTGGGAGGAAGAGAGCGGCGTTAGCCAAGTGAGCGGGAGGCACCGCCTACCCCATAAGGGTAGGTAACCCTCTTAAGGATTATCACGGGAGGCCGGCCGAAGCAACGTGGCATACACGTGGCTGCCACCGGTGCGCCACGTGTGTACGGGCAGCTGACGTGGCCGAGGCGAGTGTGTGTGGAGTGCTGGCGTGGCGGTTTTGTGCTGACATGGCATCCCGGTGGCATCCACGTCTGTTGCCACCCGACGCAGCCGGTGACGTGGCACGCCGCCGCCGACGAGGCGCGCGGAGACCGAGGGTCACCGGCATTCCGGCGGCGCGGCCGCCGATGTGCGCAAAAGCAAGAGGAGAGACGAGGAATGTTCGGTACCTTGCGCGATTACGAGGATGGTCGGATCGACGAGGCGGCAAAAAGGCGGCGGTCGGAGAGAGCTTCACGCGGCGAGGGGTTCCGGTCGCAATAACTCGAAGAGTGGTCGCCGAGATCGCTCGGCACCAAAGAACGTCGAGGATGCACCGGTGAATCTCGGGAAGGCTTGAGGCGGCGGCGATGGCTCGCCGGAGTTGAAGGTGGCCGCGGAGGAAATCAAGCGCAGGAGGGCTCTCGGCTCGACAAAGGCAATTGGAGGTGGAGACAAATAAAGGGAATCGAGACACGGCTCGGGCGGCAGGATTTATAGAGGAATGAGGCGGTAGCAGCGTATGGCTCGCCGGACTTGGAACTGCCCGAGAGTGAAGGCGACGGCGCCTGATGCATAATTAGATGAAATAATGCCGAAACGGTTGCGGAAGGCGGCTATTTGAATGTGCATTAGTGCGGTGAAATAATTATTAAGAAGCGAAGCTTTAAAGCTTGTTTTTCTCGATTAATGGCGGCATGGGCAGACGCGGGAGGAAGAAGGTGGCGGGAAGACGATCGCCGATGGGCCCGCATGTCGATGAGAGAGAGAAGGAGAGAAGGCGACGGCGATGGCTCGGATGCACGACGGCGCAGAGGAAAGTAATCAAGGCCGAGGATGATGAGTGAAGGGTAAGTGAAAAGATGCGGTTGAGATTCAATCCGCAATCGGATTTAAATCGAGCCGATGGGGTGTACTAAGTGGCAGCGGCGCTGCGATCTAATACGGCAATCATGAACGGTCAAGATGACGACACGCGTCGGGACGGCGGCTCGGCAGTGGGACCACCGGCGGTGAGTCCACGCACCGATCTATGACAGTGGGGCCCGCTTGTCGCAAATCCAAAAAAAGAAACTCAACCTCGCGCGCGGAGCGGGGCTCGAACGCGCGCCGAGGGAGCAGGGGAGAGGAGAGAGCGGCGGTGGTAACCAGTCGGGCGGGGAGGCTCAGCCTACCCAATAAGGGTAGTTTACCCTTTGAGTATTAGCCGCGGCGTGGATGGCTATTGTCGGATGCGCGACACTTGGCGCCGCGAGAGAGAGGGGAGGCGGGATGAGGCGCCGAAGGCTGGGATCGGTTCGGGCCAGGGAGGAAGGGCTCGGATGCTTGACAAGTGTCGGCGAGGGAGATTTTGATATTTAAATCTTTATATATTTTTTAAATCAGAGGAGACTTTAAAATACTCGAGAAAAATACAGATAAATTCCAAAATTCCAGAAAAATTCACATAATTCACGATAATGTTTTAAACATATTAAAAATATTTCCAACTTATTTTGATATTAAATTTTCTTTTCAACAGAAACTTTAAATTCTGAAAATTCCAGATAATTGGAAATTATTAATTTAAAATTATTTCTTCAAAATAAAAGCAAAAATTGGGATGTTACAATTTTGGGGATTTTCCATTTCAGAAATTCAAATAAAATCAAAATGAGCTCTAGAGAAGAGCAAATAAATCCGAAAAAACATAGAAAATTCCAAAAAGAATTCCTTGAGGCATAATGGACCCAAATAAAATATTTTCAACATATGCTAATATTTATTTTATTTATATTAACTCCTTTTAATTAATAAAAAAATCATTTTATTAAAAACCAAAGTCATTTTAAGCTTGTATTAAATTCCAAAAAAATTAAAATGGAGTATTTTCTTCTAAAAGTTTCAAATAAACTCTAAAAAATCAGGATGTTACATGAAGCCTCCTGAACTGCACCGCCTGTAGCTTCTCCACGAATCACCACGTTTGATATCCTTGTGCTCCAGCGTGAGCCCGACCACCTTGCATGACATTCTTGACCGCCTGGACCTCAGACTTCCCCATCCTAGTCCTAGTCCTTCTTGTTACTGACCATGATCGCCTCCACACCCATCTGCACATGCAAAGACCAAAGAAATGTTTTCCACCGGCACAAATTCATCACTACTTGACCGTCATCATCCCACACACACAAACTATACCGTTAACCATCCAATAATACCAATCATGTCATCCACAAGTACAAATTCCATGGCTATCCAGAAATTAGCCTCAGACTACTCATTACGACCGTTAACTCATCGAGTACTCGAAAACCACAAGTGCTCGGGAAATACTATTGCTCCACTCAGACACTTGGAAATAATAAGTATCGTAGCACTCCTAGTCTACGACTACCAACCAACAACCAATCATTGAGCCATCGACCACCAACCTTCGAGTACCGATCGCTTCCTATCCTCCGAATACCATGTACTCCGACTCCCAAGCACCGATCACTTCCATCTTTCGAGTACCAAGTGCTCTGACTCCCGAACACCGATCGCTACGACTAAGACACCAGATTGCTATCCCAACGCTTACTTGAAGCCTATGAGTACTGATCACATACCACAAGTCTCTGACAACCAATCGCACCTACAACAAATGATCTCTAAACATGATCACAAAAACCATGACTATTGAGTACTTCCAACCATCGAGTACCGAGCCCCTCTGAGTACCGAGTCCTTCGAGTACTGTTCACCAATCACTGACCAACATGCACCAACCAGTTATACTGCTGGCCTGACATGAGACTCAAGGTACTCCAAGATAGCAAGAACTGAAGCACTCGAACTGACAATGAAGTCTACGAGTACCGACCATGAAGCCAACGGCAACCGATCGCAAAGCCTACCAATCGCAAGGTCTACGACTATCGAAGTCTACAACCATCGACCACAAAATCTACGACTAATGAGTACCAACCAGTAAAGCATATGACTATTGAAAAGTACTACACCTATGACCATCAAAAAGTACTGTAGCTACGACCATCAAAAAGTAATATAACTACGACCATCAAAAAGTAGTGTAACTTGCCATCATCAACCAGGTAATGTTAGCCGTGGTCGATGTGACGTGGTTGAAATGTTGTGGTCGAAGCTTGACATGATTGAAATACCATGGTCGAAATGCCATTGTCAAAGATGTCGTGGTCGGAGCCGGACATGGTTGAAGTCTATCATGGTTGAAGTCTACCGTGGTTGAAATATCATGGTCGGCTTGTCAAGGCTGAAAAGCCATAGTCGAAGCATGCTGTGGTTGAAGTGCCATGGTCGTAATCTCTCAAACTTCTGACCGAGGTCTGATGATTGGATCGCCCAACACAAGGCCATTCAGACCGCCCAACTTCAAAGTCGTTCGGGCCACCGACCACCAAGCGTGGTTGAACCAGCCGATCAAACCGCCCAATACAAAGTGGTCAAACTGTTAAATCTGAATTCCAGTTTTTAACAAAAGTGCATCGACCAAAACTTCCATAAACGCAAATTCGAATGCAACCCAAATATTAATTATTCATCATTACTAAACGCACGACCACCGCATGGTCTAACATATATCAATCTATACTTGATGTTCATGTAGATTTGTGTGGAATCCGAAACTAGAAGCAAGGGAAGTACTAATGGGAAGTCCAAATAAGTAATTGTGAATTGTGATAACTTTAGGATCTAACAATCTGAAAGTGTAAGCAAATATCTATTTTTTCTTGCACATGTTTTCTTGTCCATGTAGTTAACTATAGAATGTGGAAGTGGAAATAAATCATCTAGAAGTGGCAGCAATGATGAATAATTGCTAATGTTGACAAAGATTGTTAGTGAGAACACCGTGGCAACAAGCGATGCGGGATAGTGGATGCTAACAAAAAGGCCAAAAATCAAAGACGCTAACCTTGGATGTTTGGAAACACTTTACTGCAGTTCAAGTTGAAAGCCAGGTGGATGGCAAGGTTGCAGTCAAGAAGATGGCAAAGTGCAACTATTTCAAGGTGATGTTTTCTAGTGATAGTAAACTTGGCACAACACATCTATGGAATACTACAAATCACAGCATGCTAAAGCTAAAGAATAAAGTGTTTTTAATTTTACAAAAATAGGGGAGGAACTAAACTTGCAGTCGTGGAAGTACAATGAAGAAATTAGTTTCTACAAATACCATCTAGCAATCATCATTCATAAGTACCCTTTCAATTTCTCAAAGCATGAGTACACTAATGACTTTATGAGTCTTTATGCTCTACATTTCCTATCAAGTCCCGCATCATAGTTAGAAAAAACATTATGGGTATTTTTAAAGAGAATAAAGATGTTTGATATGTTCACATCACTTACATGTTGAGTGAGTTGTACAATGGACCTACTATTCAAAATAAGGGATATCTCTATGTTACTTGCCATTTGATTGATGGCGAGTGGAGAATTTAGAAACCAATCATAAACTTTATGCATTTGGAAGGAAAACACATCGGATCGAATCTAAGCACCACATTTGTTAAAATGATGATGGGTTGAAATATTTCACATAAGCTATTTGCTTTGCCTTTAGACAATGCATCTTCAAATGAAGTTTGTGTCAAGACTATAGTTTCCACTCTTAATGAACATGGCTCTATTATTTGTCATGGAATATTGTTTCATGTTCGTTTTGATGCCCACATTGTAAACCTTATAGCTAGAGATGGCATAAAAAACAATTACAAAAACTATAGAGAATATTCACTCTATTGTTTAATGGTTAAGGGCTCAAGTTTGAAATGGAGTTCATGAAGCAAGCTTCTGAATTGGTTTTGGACACAACAAAGGGTCTTTCTCTAGATGTGCCTACTAGGTGAAATTCTACCTACTTGATGTTGGTAGATGCTCTTTATTACAAGAAAGCATTCCAAAGACTTGCTTTACTACAACCTAATAAGTATGAATATTGTGCTCCTTCAAGAGAAGAATGGAAAAAAGCAAGTGTGTTAAGTGATTGCTTAAAGAGCTTTTATAATGTTACCGAGTTGCTCTCTGGTTCTATTATCCCACTTCAAACTTGTTTTTCATTAAGTTATATGATATAAAGATACTTCTTGTTGAGTGGTGCAAAAGGGCTGATGGTTTCATTTCTTCAACGAGCAAAGCAATGAAAAACAAGTTTGATAAGTATTGGGAAATAAGCAATATGGCTTTAGCAGTTGCATGTTTTCTTGATCCTTGCTACAAAATGAAGGTACTTGAGTGTTATTATGGGGAGATGCATAATATGTTTGCAAAAAATGAGATAGCTGATTTGAAGACTCTTCTATAACAATTGTTTGATTCCTATGCACTTTGATAGTATGATCCTTCCATTAGTTCTGTGCAACAGTCTATTGGATCCTCTAGTTTATATGTCCCTCAATGTCATGAAATAGATAGTGGTGATGAGCGAAAGAAGAGAAAGTTGAGTGAGCAAAAGAGGAGAAAGTTGGGTGCTTTCCTAAGAAATATTGGTGAAGACGATCAAGAGCAATCTGAATTAGATAGGTATTTCAATGAAGCATTACTAAAAGGGAAAATTTTGTTTTGTAGCACTAAAAGTTCATTGCTTTCGGAAAATATCATCAAAAGAACCGGGCTCTAGAAATTACCACCGAAAGGTTCAAGTCGCTTCGGGATTTAGCACTTTGTAAGTTTTTGTTCGTTAACTCTCATTTTTCGTCAAATAACGAACGCGAAATATCATTTTTGCCCCTCATAATATCTCCCCTCCGCTTACACGCTCTCTCCGCTCACTCGCTCTCTCTCTCGGTCTCTCCGCTCTCGCTCTCTCCGCCCGCGTGCCGCCATCTCCCTCCCCGCTCCCCGCCGCCGCCTCCCTCCCCACCCCTGGCCGCCTCCTCCCGCCCCCGCCGCCGCCTCCTCGCCCCCCCGCCTCCCTCCTCCCGCTGCCGCGGCCTCCTCCCGCTCCCCGCCGCCTTCCTCCCAACCCCCGCCGCGCAGCCTCCTCGCAGCGGCCGAGCGGCGAGTCCAGCGCCGCGGTGCCGAGGAACACCGCCGATGGAGGCGTCGCCAGAGTGGCTGTCCCGGCGGGTCCGGGAGACCTTCCTTTCCTACTTCGAGTCCAAGTCGCACACGCGGTGGCTGTCGAGCCCCGTGGTCCCCGTCGACGACCCCACGCTACTGTTCGCCAACGCCGGGATGAACCAGTTTAAGCCGGTGTTCCTCGGCACCGCGGCATTTTGACATATTGACATGGTGGAAGACACAACGTGTGAAGTACCCTATCCTTTCTCTAGACACAACGGGTGAAGTACCCTATCCTTTCTCTAATACCACATGATGTTTTGGCTATTCCGATAACAACAGTTGCTTCTGAGTCCGCTTTTAGTGTTGGATGACGAGTAATCGATAAATATTATAGCCACTTGAGCCCCGATGTGGGAGGCTTTGATTTGTACTAAGGATTGCACAATGGCATCTAGAAGAGGTAAATTTGTGGGAAAAAAGATTAATTGTATATCTCTTTATATTAGTCTACTTATTCTCTTAATTTTGTAGGACAAACTGATAGTGTATCAATTATGCATGACCTAGAAGGCCTTAATCTAAACGATGAAGACAACAAGGAATTAGAGCCAAAGGTAGAGGTATGTTAAGAAGAATTTTTTTAGCTTACTTATATTAAAATTATAATTTTAAATACTGTTTTTATTTTGCAGGTGCTTGTAAGTTGAAAGTACAAAAGCTGTTTTTGTTAGTCTTGGTGCAACATATTGTTTACATGATAGATTGTTTGAATGCGTCAATGCAAGTTGAGTTAATGCTACTGTGATATACACTTGTGCTACTGTGTACTATGTTATACACTTATGCTATTGTGTACAGTGTTAAGCACTTATACTACTTTATGGGTTTATCGCATATTCTGTGACCTATCAATCTTACCTGATAGAGTGATCATTACGATTTCTTGCAAAAACAAAATGACAAAACTCGTTAACAAAATTTTATCTAAAATTATATACACCGACCTTAACAATAACTCCAGTTACTATTTCAAAAAATACAGTTAAAAATCATCGTCCACACTTTATCTCACAGAGCACTGCACCGGCAGCGGCGCCTTCCCTGTCTAGTCTAGTTTAACGGGGAACGAAAACAAGACACTCCACGCAACTGAGGCGCTGACAGGTAGGCCCAGCCTAACTTAATTAAAATAATCCGCAGTGGCCACTTGCACACAAGAAGAGAAGCGACGACTCGATCCGGACCCCCGACTCCTACAATCCCACCTCCTCCATCAATTATTGCTGCGATCGATTCCTTGTTT
Organism: Melocanna baccifera; assembly: GCA_036346265.1. NCBI lineage: Eukaryota > Viridiplantae > Streptophyta > Magnoliopsida > Poales > Poaceae > Melocanna > Melocanna baccifera. The sequence goes on from CM070702.1 coordinate 8,340,853, forward strand.
CTCTTGGGGGATCGAACGGAGAAGAGAGGCTAATCCAAGCCTTTTTTTTTTCTACAGGTAATCAATCCTCTGTTCGATTCAAGAATTTCTTGATCCACTGAAATCTTCTTGTCCTTTGTTGGGTTCTTGATTCGGGGTAGTGCGTTCTTTGTCGATGCCATGGTTTGACTGGAAGCGATTGCTTGGTTAGGATTGTTTGGGTACAGAGATTTCAGGATTTCTGTTGTGCCTGAGAATGGTAGATTCATGTTGGCCAATTTGTTTTAGGATCGTTTTGGGATTGGGGTTGACTTGGGTGGAAAGAGAAGAAAGAGAGTAATTATGTACATTCCACTGAAATTTGGGATGATTTGGGCTTCCATCTTCGGAATCTTGAACTTCTGCTAGGGCCTGCTTCTGAATATTCTGTCAGATTCCTGAATATTCTGCAACAAGAGTAGTAGATTGCATTTGTCTCCTCAAGTAGATTGAAACATCATTAGACAATTTATCTCCGGAACCAGCCATGAATAAACAGATCCGGTGTGCTGAACAATCCATTCAATTGGTGCTTTGGGTTCCTTGTTTCAACCAGAAAACTTGCGGCAACCAGTTAGCATTTTTCTGAAGACTATGTATAGGATCAAGATTTTTCTTTCTACTTCTCGAGTGAACTTATATAGCGACATCTATTTATTCTCTCTATTATGTTGGTATTGCATTGAGCTGTGATGAACTAACCATCATGGCATCCAAAAGGGCATGGATCTTCTCTATCCATTTTTTTAGGGAAAGAAAATAAAACATATCTGGTTTTTCAACTTCCTATGCTGACTGGTCGATCCCTGCTTCAATCAGAATACGAATTACCTCGTATGTTATACCATGAGTATATTGGCTTTAGGTACTTAATAGTCACTTGTATAGGTGCTATTAGTATTATGCATTGGTAACCTTTTATCTTAACTTATTTTTTCAATGGCTCTCTTCCAAAAAAAGGAATGGCATTATTGGAGGCAATGGTATCGTACTGCAAATAAATAACCTATTTAGATGTTGAAGGACTATCACACTGGATTACAAAATTGTTCCATCCGGCTGTAGTCTGCAACATAGAACTGTCTTATGTCTTTTATCTTACAGTAATAGGTTATACACAATGACTTTTTTGTTACATTTTGAGTGATTGGTAAGAATTCTATCAATTCATGAGACACTTTTAATGGCCCAGAATTATTGAAACTGTTGATGCTTATTTGAATAACAAAAAAGAAAAATAAAGAAGACAACGAATGGCTTAGTAGACATATCAACTTTAGCTCTACTATATTAGAGTTTTTATCAGGAAATTCATCTATAAAAACTCAAGCTGCCATAGGGTGTGCTCTGTATTCCAAAGTCATTTGTGTCAGTATGCATTATTGTTTTGATCATTATGTTCTGTCTTTCCCAGATATGGCCAACAAAAGGATTCAGAAGGAACTCATGGATTTGCAAAAGGATCCACCGACATCATGCAGTGCTGGGCCTGCTGGAGAGGATCTATTCCACTGGCAGGCCACAATCATGGGCCCTAGTGACAGCCCCTATGCAGGAGGGGTGTTCTTTGTTAATATCCATTTTCCTCCTGACTACCCCTTTAAGCCTCCAAAAGTGAACTTCCAAACAAAGGTGAGCCGGTGTGTATAATTGCTTTACCTATCTTTTTCCTTTGTTTACACCTTTGTTCATCAGTATGGTATTTGAACTTTTGTGATTTGCTTATGGTTACTCTTGAGTCTTAACCATGCTATTGATATACTAGTTAGTGAGTGTGCCTTCGGGAAATTCAAGATGAGCAGGTTCCATTTCAAAATCAAATCAATATTTGTAAACTTTTTTCCTGGTGTAAGAAATAAATATTCTTTGAAGACCGCAGATCAATTAGTGGCTTGGCGCTTCTCTGTATCATTACTTTTCATTTCAAAATTTTAATGCGGTGTAGCTTCTTCTCAAATTCTGTGTACCCCCTGACAAATTCTGAAATTGATACTTGATAGTGTCAGTCTGTCAGCACTCCAACAACGGTGCACTACCATTGCAAGATGAAACTGAGGCCACGTTGGTTCCCTTGAGTTTGGTCTTAATTTGATAAAATTTTCAAGGCAAGAGTACAATGGAGAATTGATAAAAATAGGTGCTAACAGTTTCTGTTAATCTTTCTGATATCTCAGAGCGGAATGGTTGTAGTTCTATCCTATCAATATTGTTTGGAAGAATCCAAACAAGATAACAATCAAGTAGTTAACCTTGATAGTTGCTAGAATTCTATATAGATAAACTGGCATCTAGAACATCTGAGGTTAAATGTATTCCTCCTTTCTGACCGCTAATGCTATCAATGCTTCAATGACAATGCAGGTGTATCACCCAAACATCAACTCTAATGGCAGCATTTGCCTTGACATCCTCAAGGAGCAGTGGAGCCCAGCGCTGACTATATCAAAGGTCCTCCTTTCCATCAGCTCTCTCCTCACTGACCCCAACCCCGACGACCCCCTTGTCCCGGAGATTGCTCACATCTACAAGAATCAGAGGTCCAGATATGAGGAGACCGCAAGGGCCTGGACCCATAAGTACGCAATGGGCTAATGTGTATCTCCCTAGAGCCATTCTCTCATTGCAAACATCACTGTGGCGCTGTAGAGACCCAGACGGCTGTGTCGATGATCGTGGCTTCTCTGAACCTGTGTTTATTTGTGTATGTGTACGGCAGAGTCAAAATTGGATAATCTGTGCATTCTATGTCCAAACCTTGGTTTATACCCTGAAGTGCGTTTGTAGTCACGACATTTGTGTCTGTAACCTTGTGGAGAAACCGGTCAGACTTGTATGTATGAAGACAGTGTACTTTCGAAATATTGTGGTGTTTTCGTTCCTTTCTCCCTTACCCCTTTATTTGCTCGGCATGTCTGGATGGCAATCGATGGCCCTGTTTCTGAGACGTCTGCTATCTAGACCGCTCGATCCAGATCAAGCGGTGCCTGTCGCCTGCTCGCCGCTCCGGTGAGTTTAACTTTCTTCTGTTCCATGTTGAGGCAACTTGCAACCGTGGCTTGAGTGTGGCTCTGATGAGAAGTGAGTACGTGACAATCAACCAAATGGCGATGACTTATTGCTGAGGATACTTTTCAGTCTACCGCCTTGCTGAAATTTGGCAAATACATCACTGATAGGGTCGGTGCCTTCACTGGTAGATGTATGTGCCCATGTTTCTTGTCCAAAGCTGCTTTCTGGTGCATAGCCTCTCTTAGCTTTCTTCTGCAGAAGCTTTAGAAAGTCATGGCCTGATCTTTTTTTCTTTGAGAGGAACAGAGTTGTATTTGATGACCAGCCAGCCTGTTTGGTCATGTCAAATTTTCAGTGCCTGGTATACATAACTTGTCAGTAAGTATGAATGGAATAATATGAGAGGAAAAGATTGGTAGAGGATGTTGGTCGCGTTGCCGACAATCAACCACACATGAACAAAAAGTAGATCAAGAATACAAGATGTAGTCCCAACATCCTCTCTTTAATGATGTTTTGTTCGTAGGCGTGGTATATACAATAAGAATCCCTACTCTCTCCTTGTATATGGAGAGAAAGTCCCTTTTCATGGTTCAATAAACAATATGGAACTAAACTATGCTCTCTTCTTTAAGAGAATAAGCTAAAATATGCTAATAGACCTTCATGGGCAACGTCTCTAATGGGTCAATTTTGGTAAGGTGTGTACACATGGATTTTCCCTCAACAAATATTGGAATATTGATGAGTTAACCAGATAAGGGGACATGGTTTAGACAATGCTGAATTCTAAATTTTGTGCTTGGTGCACTACTCCCCGGTGCGGACCCACCCCCTCTCTCTCACACACACATCAGCGCTCTATCTACTTGCCTGTAAACAATGTGCAGTTTTTTATTTGGCATACCTGTAGCCACCATGTAGGAAAAGCCTGTGACATTTGTACACTCAGAAAATTGGGAAACTACCCTTTACCAATAGGTGATGAGAAAATAAAAGTTGCAGAGTTGAGCTATATTAACCAAAAGATTGGATACATGGCAATGCTCTCATCTGTCATATGGGGGTAGAGGCGCAGAGCATGTTATGAATATTGTGTATGTATTCATGAGACCCAGGGGGTTATATATATAAGGGTACAGGAAGATATACAAGGAATATGCCATATACAGATAAGGAAACCGAGGCATATAAGGAAGCAAATAACAATCCTATTCTATCCTTAACACCTCCCCTCAAACTCATGGTGGATCACACACGCTGAGTTTGAAGAGAAAATATAAGTGTTGTGTCCTTATCTGCGACTTGGTGAAGAAATCAGCGAGCTCATGCTCACAATGTGCTTGATGAGCTCATGCTTCACTGGATCTTGAGCAATACTGATGGCACCTGTATTGTCGGACATAAGGGGCGTAAGTCCCCTCATAGGTACTCCAAAGTCTGTTATCACCTCAACCAAGTTATCTCTGCTATCACTATTGCCAAAGCTCACAATTCAGCCTCTGCACTCGAACGAGAAACTGCAGTCTGCTTCTTTGTCTTCCAAGTAATCAAGAAGGAGTCAAGAAAAACATAGTAAGCAGAAAGCGAATGACGATCAGAAGGATCACTAGCCCAAGTCACATCGGAATATACCTGAATTTGTAGTGAGGTGGAGCTGGGGAAAAACAAGCGACGAGAGATGGTTCCACGCAAGTAGCGAAGAACACGAAGAAGATGGTTGTAGTGAATATGAGTAGGACAGGCCATGAACTGACTCAAGATATAGACATCATGAGTAATATCAGGGCGAGTGCTCACAAGATAGACTAGACTCCCAACAAAATAGCGATAACGAGTAGGATCCGCAAGAGGATCACCATTAGTAGCATAAAGCTGAAGGGAGAGCTCCATAGGAATATCAGCAGTGCGAGTATCAGTTAGACTAGACCGATAAGAAGATCCTGGATATACTTCTGCTAGGAGAGGTAGTAACCCTCAGGCGTGAAAGAAACCTCAATCCCAAGGAAGTACGTAATCAAACCAAGATCAGATATTAGAAACTGCTCACTGAGATGCTTCTTCATGTATATGATGAATGAGGAATCGTCACCAGTGATGAGCATATCATCCACATAGAGAAGAAGCAGTGTCCTACCTCGAGGTGATACATGGACAAATAGGGCAGCATCATGAGCACTGACAGTGAAACCGACAGCGGTAATCACCGAGGTAAAACGCGCAAACTAGGCACGGGGAGCCTGTTTTAGATCATAAAGAGCACGATGAAGACGACAGACATAGCCATTGGGAATAGAATACCCAGGTGGTGGCTGCATATACACCTCCTCATGCAAGACACAATTAAGAAAGGCATTCTTAACATCTAGCTAAGAGATAGAACCCCGACGAACAGAGGCAACCGCAATAAGAGTGCAAATAGTGGTCATATGGGCAACAGGGGCAAACGTCTCATCGTAATCACAACCATACTCCTGCTGAAAACCACGCGCCACAAGACAAGCCTTATATCGCTCAATGGTACCATCAGACCTGGTCTTGACATTTGCATGTGATAGGACGAGCATGCACAGGTGTCGGTACGATGTCCCAAGTCTCTGTACGTCGAAGAGCGTCAAGCTCTTCTGCCATAGCGAGCTGCCACTCAAAATGGGAAGCAGCCTCATGATAGGAAGTGGGTTTACGGATAGAGATAGCATGAGCTGTCGAAGTAAGTCCAAAATGAGCAAGAGGCCGAAGAGATATCCGGTCATGAAGAGCGTAACGAGGAGCATCATCAAATGAATCAGGTGTCGGTGTCAGCAAGATACCAAGAGATAAGTCTGGTGAAGGCCGAGGACGTCTAAAGTAGTGTACTCTCGAGAAACGAAATGACGGTGCTGTAGGAGCAAAAGGCGGTGCTGCAGGAGGCAACACAGGAGGTGTAGGTGCAGCAGGGAACACTGGAGACAAACTAGAGAGTGGCGGTGAAGAAGAAGAAATGAGTGAACAATCAGAGAGAGACAACTAGGAGATCATCTCAATAGTGAAAACAGGATGAGGAGCCGAATCTCGATAGAAGAAAGGTCAAGATTCATCAAAGACAACATCTTGTGAGAAATACGCACTCAACTAACTGGGCAGATAGTTTGGTGTGCTCACGAGGCTGCAGAAGAACAAAACAGGTGCAACCAAAGGTACGAAGATGACTATAGTGGGGGGCTCGAGAGTAAAGATGCTCTATAGGGCTTACATTCTTAAGAGCAGTGGAAAGTTGCATATTGATGAGGTATGCAGCTGTAGAAATAGCCTTAGCCCAGAATTATAGTGGAACATGAGAGGCAAGGAGAAGAGTGCGAGCAGTCTCAAGTAGATGGCGATGCTTGCGTTCAGCAACGCCATTCTAGGCATGGGCACCAGGACAAGAAGACTGGTAAAGAGTACTCTGCTCAGAAAGAAATTGTCGGAAAGCACCATAACAATACTCACCAGCAGAATCACATCGAAAGGTACAAATGGAGCACTCGAATTGAGTACGAACCATCATGACAAAGCTACGATAGATCGCAAGAAACTAACCACAAGTAGACATAGGAAAAAACCAAGTAAATTGGGAATAATCATCGATGAAAAAAATATAAAATTTATACCCGTCTTTGAAAATAATAGGCGCAAGTCTCCATACATTTGAATGAACCAAATGAAAAGGATGAGCTGACACAGACTCACTAGAATGATAAGGAAGTTGTGGCTGCTTACCCAACTTACAACCTTGACAAGATATGGATGTGTCAATAGTAACACGTCCAAGAACTCCTGAAGAATTAATGAAGACAGACGGGACCCACACAGGTGACCTAACCGGTGATGTCATTGCACAAAAGCTCTAGAGGTGGTGGCAGCAGTGGCAGTGAAAGTAGACACGGTAGAAGCAACTTGAGAGGACGGGAGGTGAAGGCGATTAAGAATATAGAGACATTGGTAATCCTTACGGCAGCGGCCAGTCCCAAGAATCGTGCCTGTCTGTCGATCCTGAACAAAACAAATGTGAGAGTCAAAACCAACTCTACAACCAAGATCAGTGAGCTGTCCTACTGAAATGAGTTGCATAGTGAGATGGAGAACATAGGAAACAGCTGGAACAGAAAAATCAGTGGACAGAAAAAGTGCCCTGACAGCTGACTGGTAAGGAAGTGCCGTCAGCTATCTGAACATTGATAGGAAAAGTAGGAGATCCTACAGAAGTGAGGAATGTGGAGTCTGGTGTCATGTGGAAAGAAGTATCAGAATCCAGAACCCAAGAGGTACCTGGAGGAGATGTCTAAGTTAAACTGGCAGAACCCACAGAGTTTTGAGAGAGCTGCTGAAGTAGAGCCTGGCAGAGCTGCTGGATAGAGTGACCTCGCTAAGTAGAACCTGATGAGATGGTCTGTCCTCCTGGGAAGGAAGGGCCTCCCTACGCCCCCTTTTGTCATCCACCCCCTCGCACCTCGTTCCGCTTTTTACGCACCGCACAACTCTGGTAGTTATGCCCGAAGTTCTTGTAGTAGTTGCACTAAACTCCAGTTGGTGCAAAAACAGAAGCAGAAACTGGTACTGGAGGAGAAACCGTAGTAGAAAGCATCGGTGTAGTCGAAGAAGGAGTAGCAAGCACAGTTGGGACGAACTGAGCTACTAATCCAAGGCGAAGCTCCTCAGCCTGAAGCGTCGAAAGAGTTTCGATGATGGTTGGTCGTGGCAAGCGGCTCAGCAATTGAGCCCTGACAGGCTCAAACTCTGGGCAAAGACGGCAGATGAAATCATAAAGGCGAAGGCAATCATGATCCGCCTTCTGCACTTTATGATACTCCTGACAAAGTGGATAGGCCAGCTCATCTAGGTGGTGCCAGAGACTGGCTAGGGCTCAATAGAAGTTGTCGATGGAAGAATCTCCCTAGCGAAGCATCTCCAACTCACGCTGAAGCGAAAAGAATTGGGCATCACTGCTCTGCTGGTAACGCATATGTAAGTACTCCCAGATTTGTTTAGTAGACCGTAGACCAACAATATCTAGCTGGATGGAGTCATTGACGCTAACCATGAGGATGGTGTAGACCCGGGTCTCATCAGCACACCAGCGCTCGAAAGCATCAATAGCATACTGAAAAGCCTCATCAGCAGCATCAGCAGCCTCGACCTCCTTCTTAGTAGCCTCATCTGCAAGAGGTGCAGAAGTAGGCTTCCTAGGAGGAGGTTGAACCGGTGGTGGTGGAGAAGGTCGTGCACCGGTGATATGTCCCCAGAGGCCGAGACCATCGAACGTGATCTCCATGAGAGAAGACCACAACCTGTTGTTCGTCCCATGAAGCTTTGTTCCCAAGAATAAGATCGCAGCTAATAGAACGGAAGCCATTGGTAGGCGGCGCTGAATGGCGCGGCGACCAATGGAACGACATCTAATAGGCGGCGCTGGTCGGTGCGGCCGTTAGATCGACTTTTTTCTCTCTTTTTCTCTTTTTCCTCTTTTCTCTTTTTTTGCTTTGCTTTGCTTTAAAAGAAGTCACCTATTGTCGATTGGATCTGAGATCCAATCGATGCCGAGTAGTGCCGAGCGGCCGGGTGAGGGCGCTGCGCCTGGAGATAGGCGATCGGCAGACGGGTGAGGGCGGCGAGTGTGGGTGGCAACCTAGACCGGCAACGGCAGGCAGCGAGATGGCTCCTCCGGCGGGCGCGACGTCTCCTCTAGCGCGCGGCTGTCTACATCAGAGGGTGGCTGGATGCGAGGGGCGATGGCTCCTCCGGCGCACGGCTGCCAACAGCGGAGCACCGCGCCTAGAGGTAAGTAGCCCGGCAGCTGAATGCGGGCGTTGCGCCTAGAGGTAGGTGGGCGGCGACCGAGTGAGGGCGGTGGGCTCCGACGACAACCCGGTGCCTGGAGGTGGCTGGCGGTTGGGTGGAGCGTGGCGTTTGGAGAGGAGGTGGCCGACGGTCGGGTGAGGGTGGGCTCCGGATCCGCGGTTGGGATCGACAGGCGGCTGGGATCAAAGCGCCCTGGAGGAGGCGTCGGCGGTTGGATGCTGCTAACCCGAGGCGACCAGCGACCAGGCGAGGGCAGGCTTCAAATCCGAAATGACGACGACGACTGGGCGGCATAAGCGGCCAGGCGGCGATCCCTCCCGATCCAGCGGATGAAGTAGAGACGACGGCATCCTGAGCGACGGCGACGGCCTTAGTGGCATCGAAGGTGGCTTGAGCGATGGTGGTGGCTTGAGCGACGTCGAAGGCTGTGGAAGAACAAGGTCAGAGTTCTTGCTCTGATACTATATTATGAATATTGTGTATGTATTTATGAGACCCAGAGGGTCATATATATAGGAGGGTACATGAGGATATACAGAGAATATGCCATATACAGATAAGGAAAATGAGGCATATAAGGAAGCAAATAACAATCCTATTCTATCCTTTCTATCCTTAACAGAGCAATCCTCTTAAATAGTTGCATGTCCAATATTCCAATGTATGCAATGGGCTTTCTACAAACTCCCAAATGGTATTCATCATAAAGTGAACTCCATCAGAGGCAGATTCTACTGGGATGGAATAGACAAAAAGAAGCAGCGATCGTTGCCGGGCTCGGCGTCAGCATCCCCGAGAGGCAACCTCTTCCAATGGCGGTAGTTGCGGCTGCACAGGCGCCACCTCCACCATCCTCCGTTCTCGGTGCTCCTCCTCCCCGATCTTGTTTGGAAGGTCGCCTTCTCCCACTGCCTTCAAAGGCTAATGTAGGCTGGCCCTCGGCCGACAATTCCGGTGGACCAGAGACAGAGATCCCAGTAGATCTCATAGGTTGTTATTGGAACTGCCTGGGCCTCAACCATGTCAAGGCAGACTGCACAAACCCCACACATTACAGACGTTGTAAAGCCTTCAGCCACCACGTCAGAGATTGCAAGCGCCTAAGAAGTCCACCTCAGGGGACTAGTAGGCACCTGCACCACCGAGACTTCCAGATTGCACAGCTTTCTTTAGAGTCCACTCATTCCAGCTCCCTTGGCTCCTTTGGCACCGTAGTGAGCTTTGAGAACCATCGTACCACCACTCGAGAGACACCCAAAGAGGTTTTCATTCCTTGTCATTCCTTTCTCTCTTCTTCCATGCCTGGGCACCCCGATGGGAGGTCGGAACATGCGATCTGTCATGCCGTGCACCACATCCCACATGGAACTGGAGACCCATTTGAAGTGCACCCTTGTTGCTCATGTTGGTGGGAACCGGCCATCAGTGTCAAAGGAAGAAGCGGCAATGGCGATTCAAGAGAGGCTCGACATTCCTCATGATGGCTTCTCAGTCCACAACTTTCGGCCATAAGACTTCCTCATCGCCTTTGCTTCAGAAGAGCTTCGTAACCGGGCTACTCAGAGTCACTCCATTGAGTACTCTCACTTCACCTTGTTCCTCAAGCCTGGACACAATAGGCAAAAGCTTCTAGCACCCTGTTCCTATTCAAGGTAGCGCTTGACATTGAAGATCTGCCGCCCATGCGTGGGACTGACACACTGCATCAACCCTGCTCTCTCCAGCTTGTTGGATCTAACATCTCCACCCTGATTGTGCGGTAGGAAGAGCTATCCACTTTCAGGATGGAGGCTTGGACGATCGACCCAAATGTAATCCCCAAACAGATCACATTGATGATCATGGAGCTGGATGAAGAAAACACTAACCCCATAGATCCCATCTTCGACAAGTTGCCGTTGCTCATTCGCGAGAAGAAAACCTTGTCTTACAACATAATCATCACATTGCAAAGGTAGAGGACTACTGACCTAGTGAAGCCTCGTCGTCCTCCTCAGATTTGTCTTGCCCTTCTAGCAATGGAGACAGTAGCCACCGAGGTCAGTCGAAAATGGGGCCTCACGGCTCCTCAAGCCCTAGCCCTTGGCGCTGGTTCTTCACCTATGTCCAACGGCATCCGGATGGGGCCTTAGGGTAGACTGTGTTGAGAGGCAATGACAGAGGCCATACACACCAATGCTCCAGTAGGTGTGCCGACCACTCTTGGCGCCTCCCCGCTTTGCCCCTTCATTATCGCCAGCGAGGAGAGCTAGCTAGCTTCTGGTGGTGCCACCCAGCCTGATGCCTCCAGCACAAATCCACTTAGATGAGGAGCAGGATTCCTCCCATGCCTCGCCTTCAAGGCAACGGATCCCCGCCTTTCAATGGGAGGATCGACCGCGCCTATTGTCGTTGTGGGGCGGACCCTCTATGCCTCTCGCCACCGCTACCGGAGTTCATACCACCAGTAGTCGCTGCAGCACTCGAGGAGGGAGAGGGCCGCAGATAAGGTAGGGCCTATCCCTACACTGCAATAGCTCATATCCACATCGGTGGCCCCCACCTCTGACAACGCCCAAGAGGGAATCGATGGGGATCCAATCCCCGATCAACAAATTAACACGCCATCAGAGGGATTCACGAGTCACGCTGCCCCCACATAGCTCTTCCACCTAGGCGTGGTGCTCAAGACGATGTGACTTACTCACGGTGAGCCAGAGCCAGCCTTTTCTCTGTCACGACTGCTTCAGCTTGTCACCTTATTCCCTTTGGGAATGACGTGTCACCCTAGCTTCTAGAGGATTCCAATCCCTCATTGACCGGTAGGATGCTTGGGCCAACCCATGGGCCAAGCCATGTGCGCCCTGTAACACCTGGGCCACAAAAAAGAACCTACCAATGATTCGCCAACCCATAGCCACTCTATGCAATTCAAATCACATGGCTTCTCAGCCTTCCCAACTCAAAGTGCCACCCACCCACAACGCTTTGAGCAAAGCTATTTCCTGGCTTCCTCGACCTCTGCTCCCCAACCCAACGAGTCACCGTTGTCAACCGAAGGGACAAAGTCTAATCAGGGTTCCACGCCAAGGCAAGCGCCTGGCTTCCAAGCCATCTAAGGGCCTTGACTCCGTCAAGTGGGCGCAACGAGGGTTAATGGCCAAGTTAGGCATCATCTAGTCTGAAGATCACCTTGATGACAATGCGGCATAAGCTTATGCTGCACTTTTCGATCATCCTCTACCTCCTGAACACATTGAAGCTCTTGCGGCCCTCTTCAACCTTAGCCCTCTGATGATCATCATCAACGCTGCGCCATAGGCCCTGATCGCTCAACAAACATGACCTCAAGACAACTGAAGTCCCACAGCCACTCCTCAGCGTCAATTGTAAAATCCTAGTTTGGAACATGCGGGGTTTAAACAAGCACGCCCATAGAAACATAGTCAGGAACATGGTCATTGACCATGACCCGGATGTGGTTTGTATCAAAGAAACAAAATTAGATACCATTTTGGCATATCTTGTAATGCAACTTCTAGATTCAGCTTACTATTTGGCATACCTACTTGCCTTTGGCACCCAGGGCGATTTACTCACTACTTGGAAGAACTCCTCTATTTCGGCCACTAACAGTGTGGTTCACATCTTCTCAGTCACGATTCATGTGTTGTCGTGATCTAACAATAACTCTTGGTGGCTGACTTTAGTCTACGAGCCGACTTCAGACCTTGACAAACACCTTTTTTTACAAGAGCTTCGCAATGTCAGAGCTTCCTACCTTGGACCATGGCTGCTAATACGAGATTTCAACATGATACTATCTACTCTGGACAACAATAATGCTAATCTCCATAGACGGATAATAGGGATATTTGAACATTTCATTGATGATCTCGAACTCAAGGAACTACATTTGCACGACCATCGATTTACTTGGAGTAACAAACAAGACAACCCGACGCTCATTAGACTCAACAAAGCATTTCTCAGTGGATTGGGAAGACCTACACCCGGACATTGTTATGCAGGCCCAATCGACTGCCATATCCGACCACTGACCTCTCCTTGTCTTCACCCAAACACTGCTTACTACCCAACATCGTTTCTAAGTCATTTCCAATGAAAATGAGAAAGCAACACAATAATTCTTTGAAATGGTTTTCAGGACCTCTGTTCATCGTGAGCACACGTTAGACCTCGACTTCTTGGAGATGCCATCACGAAATATTGCCCATCTGGACTAGGATTTCTTCGAGGATGAGGTTTGGGAAGCAATCAAAAACACCCCATCAGCAAAAGTACCAGGCCCTGACGGCTTCACAGGATCCTTCTACAAATATGCATGGCTGGTGATTAAGCAAAATGTCATAGATGCTTTTCATGCCCTCTATTTATTACAAGGGCGTTGGTTGAATTTGCTAAATAATGCATTGATTGTCCTGTTGCCCAAGAAGAACGACGTCGGTGGGATCACAGACTACCGTCCTATCAGCCTCATCCATAGCTTCGCCAAAATATTCTCTAAAGTCCTAGCAAATCAGCTGAAAAAGAACTATCGGCCCTTGTTCGACCAAACCAATCTGCTTTTTATCTCAAGGTGAACAATTCATGACAATTTCTGATATGTCCAACTCGCCACCAAAAACCTCAAAACCGGAAAAAAAAGCCTCGCTTATATTGAAGCTAGACATCTCCAAAGCTTTTGATTTAGTTTCTTGGCCGTTCCTTATTCAAATCCTTGATCACATGGGCTTTGGTGCAAGATGCGCTAGTGGATATCGATGTTGCTCTCTACTGCCTCGTCCAAAGTCCTACTAGATGGAAAACTAGGCGAATATATTTGGCTAAGACACGGCGTTCGACAGGGAGACCTACTCTCCCCAATGTTGTTCCTTATAGTAATGGAGGTGCTCAACGCATATTTTTGCAAAGCCATCTCAACTTCAGCTCTATCCCCTCTGGGCATCCAAGGACTTCAAGACCAAGTCTTGTTGTACGCCAATGATGTCACTTGATTCATCACTCCAACGTGCTAGGACCTTCAGACAATCAATGAGATCCTTCTATACTTTGGGTAAGCATCTAGTCTACACACCAGTCTAGAGAAGAGCTCAGTTGCTCCTATTGCTTGCTCACAAGCAGAAATCGACCTGGCTCTTTAAGAACTTCCTTGCCAACTGGCCTCTTTCCCACTAAGCTATTTGGGTCTGCTTCTCTCCTTATCTAGACTAACTAAACCACAGATTCAACCACTACTTGATCGATTCATCATGAAGTTGCCCTCATGGAAAGGGAGTTTGTTATCATCGGGCAGTCGCCTCATCGTTGTCAAGCAAATCCTTTCCATGGCTCCAATCTACCACTTACTGTCACTTGACCTCCCTTCTTGGGCAATCAACATAATTGACAAAAGACGACATGCTTTTCTTTGGAAGGGATCCGAAGCCATTGAAGGAGGACACTGCATTGTGGCATAGCACTCAGTTTGTAGGCCTTTACCTCTTGGTGGGCTAGGGATCCTTGACCTCAAGAAATGGGCTTTGCATTACACCTACAATGGCTATGGGGGCAAAAACAGACCAATCACGTGTGTGGGCAAACCTACAAGTCCCTCATGAGCCAACCATCCATGCAATGTTCAAGGCCATGACAAAAGTTCAAATTAGAGACAGCAACCGAACCCTATTCTGGCTAGATAATTGGATTGGAGGGCAATCAGCAAAGGACATAACGCCCACCTTATGTAAACTGGTCAATAGAAATACTAAGAGAATCACCACAGTCACTCAGGGTCGCTTGCTAAATTCTTGGATTCAAGGAATTAAGGGAGCCATGACAGCTTAGGCGATCACCGGATTCCTAACTCTATGGCACAAGGTCACATCAATCCCTACCCAACCCCACACAGAAGATCCCAAAGGGTATTCCACCAAGTCTGCGTACAATGCTCTCTTCCTTGGTGGAATCCATTTCACAGCTCAGCTCCACTGAAATGCAAGTTCTTCATTTGGCTAGCTATCCAATACCGTTGTTGGACTACGGATTGCCTAGCCATACATGGTATGGTCGCACACCCTTTGCCTGCTTTGCGAACTGAACCCAGAGACAATCAATCATCTCCTCATCCTCTGCCCTTGGGTTCGCCAAGTCTAGGCGCAGTTCTCGCGTCTCTTCGGCAGTCCTCGCCCATCTCCAATTGGGTAGACCTGGTTACTAGACTGGTGGACCTCAATGTGCAAGCAGGTGCCCAAGGCCGAAACAAAAATTTTGACTCTATTGCCATCCTCTTCCTCTGGATGATTTGGCATGAACGCAACAGCCGAGTCTTCGACAAAAGAAAGACAACTATTGTAGCTATCCTAGACAAACTAAAACAAGAGATAATATGCTGGCGATGGGCGGGGGTGGATGTAATACCGCCCCCATCATGATAGCCATAATTATCTCTTCATAGCCCCTCTTTCTCTCTTCTTCTCAGCTTCTTTCTGTTTTTTATTTCTCCGCCCTCTTACCACTAGGCTTCCTAGTGTTCGTAACTTTACTTCCTCTTAATGAAATAACCTGCAATTCTTTTGCATGTTTCTCAAAAAAAATATCTATAACATTTGTGATCAACAAGATGTTATTGTACCAAAAGTATGTAGAGATGGACAATGGAACCTGACTTTCAGAAGAAATTTTGGTGAGTTTAGGTAGGGAAGCTAACCCTGTGACTTTAAATGATTACTTTGTTGAAATTATAGGCAGTGCTGGTAGAAAGAAGAACAAATCCAAAGTGATACTTCTTTCCACTGTTTGTTGGGTTGTTTGGCTTAAGAGAAGTGATACGGCATTCAGGAAAAGACCTGTCTCTGCTCCTGAAACTGCTGTTTACAAAATTCTATCTTTTCTTCGCTATTGGCAGAGTTTACTGAAGGAGGATATCAGCAAGGAGGTGGAGCAGATGAGCTCAAGAATTATGGCGATGATCCGAAGGTTGCAAGGTGAGCAGGGAGAGGGCCCGAGTGTCGGCTAGAGAATGTGCTCATATTTGTTATCTTTGCGCTTTCTAGCCCTCCGTAGTTCCCTTTATTCCCGTCTTTCTTTTGCTGAATGAACTTGTTTGAACTACCTGGTCCCAGTGCTGTCGTCGGTTGCTTGTCTGGGATATCAACTGTTTTGGATTACCTTGTAAGCTGGCGTCCCCAGCAGTGAACTCTGTTTTTTATCTTGCTTTAATAAAAAGCAGGGCCGTTGGCCTTTTATAAAAAAAAAACAACATTTGTACACTTGCACTATATACTCTTGTAAGATCACACTGCCACCTGTAGCTGTCTGCAGATAGGCTGCCGGTTGCAGAGCAGCAGTATGGCACCAGCAGAACCACTCCTTGCAGCCGGCTTAATAATGCTCCTCCATGGCACTCCTCCCTGTCTACAGAAATGAAGAAGAATAAACAAAATTGAAAAGTCACGGAAAAGCCTTATGTCTACAGTCATATTGCGGTCCTTCTAAGACGGTCTTGTGCTGAAGGTTACTGTTTTTATTAGTTTAGATCTAGTCTAGTCCTACAAACAACAACATAATTTCCTATCCATGGCTCCTTTCTATGTAACGATATCTCCATTGCTCGACTATAAGATCCGAAACCCAAAGGAACACGCAAACTATGCTTTACCTTTTTTTTTTGCAGCACCCATGCTATCCAATTAGGCAAAAGCTTAACCTTTTTTTTCCTCACAGACACCAAAAATTTAGGGTTAGCGTGCAAAGAGGTCCCTTTTGTGAGGTGCAAAGGGATGATGACATCAAGAGTACAAATCCTGTCCTGAGATGCCAATTAAGGGGACCAGACCAGGAGATTTGTCTGTCACGGAGTAGCCACTAACCGGCAACCACTGCACAGCTGACGACTGCAGGCATTTTTGTGATTGTCCCATGTGTAAATCACTGGTTCATATTAAAGTCATCAGTGGAAACGAAGAAAACATATAACAAATCCGGACTTATTACGTACAAATAGGAATTTTTCAGGCAACTCGTGTTGCTTCTCTTTCCAAAACTTACAAAGAATGACCTTATAGCGGCTATGGTGTGATTCAGCAAAAAGCACAAAATAGTTATTTCCTTGAGTGAGTGATTGATGGACGTACGCCTTGCTGAGTTGTACCGGCAAATTAAGGGTCTATTCTTTTTTTGTTACGGCTATAACTTTTGACCGAAATTTTGAATTTTAATTGTTTGCGATAGAGATTACGGA
The DNA here is from genome assembly GCA_036346265.1 of Melocanna baccifera. Lineage (NCBI taxonomy): Eukaryota > Viridiplantae > Streptophyta > Magnoliopsida > Poales > Poaceae > Melocanna > Melocanna baccifera. The sequence continues at coordinate 8,357,918 of CM070702.1, forward strand.
GAGAGTACAGATATTAGTTTTTAATTTGTACTACAATTAACTTGTAGACTCTATTTTAAAAAATTACTCTGTTTGAAAAATACTAAAACCAAAAGTCGTTTTGAGAAGCTGAAAAGAATATACCCTAAGTCCCTGCTCGTTTCAGCCTCCTCAAGCTTCTGGTTTCTAACTTATTACAAATCCAGACTTATTACGTAGAAATAGGAATTTTTCAGGCAACTCGTGTCGCTTCTCTTTTCAAAACTTACAAAGAAAAACATCTGTTTCAGCAAAAAGCACAAAATAGTTAATCGATTGATGGACGTAAGTTGCATCTAAGTCCCTGCTCGTTTGGGTCTCTAATTAAGAACGGCAAGGGCGGCCGTGTTGGCCGTGGCACGCACCGTGCGGATGCACGCATGCATGAATCTTATCCGGGTCAGGTCAGCTACCTAATACCAAATCCTTTGAAATCAATATGGTGATGCAACTAAAGCGATGCTGGCTAGCTCATCTAACCTGGCTTGCAAAATTAGTCTGAAAAGGTTGCTTGGTTAGTGAGGAAAGTTAGTGTCTCTAGACTATTGAGGAAATTTATATTAGCTAGCTGTCAGAATTCATGTGGCAAGGATATGCTTAAACTTTGCATAACACAAAAGGGTGCCAAAATTATTTTCCTTTATCTTATTAGAACAACACTGCAAAATTAAAGAAAAAAATGCTACTTATGGACCTATATGTTTGGGTTCTTCCATTAAAAAAAGTGTAAATGAGTTGGGCATTAAAGGATTTTTTTTGTTATTTGATATTAATGGTATTTTAAAATAACTTTCTCCCCCAACTTACTTTCAAAAATGAAACACTACAAGCAACAACACCGTGGGGGCCATGCAAACAGACATGGTCCATTTGGAAAATAAGGTGGGCCCATCCGTGGCGTTGCAATGTTTATTTGTTTGCAAAGTCGCCTTTCATGGTGTTGTGGGCATCCTTTGTTTTAAAAAATAAGATGGGGGGTTTATATTTAAAAATAAAATGAGAGAAGGATCAAACAAAGAAAAGAAGTCGACATACCATGCCCTACTTGACAATTGTACGTATAATATACCACCTGGTCCTAATCTATCATCTAAGAGTCAGTAAACAACCTGAATACTGAAAGTCGAAAAGTGTGTAAATCAGAACGAAAATGTAACCACTTTTGGCAGCAGAGAAGTGAACAAACTTGGTGGAAAAGAGAGTGTTTCAGGCATGAATGGAAATAATAGAATACCTTTTGGACAGAACAGATGCCTCCAGACTTCAACAACAGGTATGAGTATCAAAAGTATACAGGACAGTTCCATCACATTCACAAGCAAGACAAGAACAAAAATTTTCTTACCTGTCTTATAAAAGAATAGGAAGTATCCGTACACAATACATCAGTGATGAAGTGAACAATATAACCTGTTAAAATTCTAAAGAACAGATGAGATAAACCATGCTGATGAGTGATGAAGTTGATGACACTTTCAGTTGCCAAGATGGAAAGGCAAAGTGCCTGGCTTATCAAAGACTAAGTACACACCTCATGCAGCCTTATATATATATATATATATATATATATATATATATATATATATATATATATATATATATATATATATATATATATATATATAAAATTCATGCCTTATCTTCGCTTCTCAGTTTGTCCACAACTACCTGTTGGAAAAGCAGTCTGCCATGTCCACTAGATCCATTTCAGACCTTGCCAGCCGAAAGAATTCATGGCAATTTGGTACAGAGTGCAGAACTGAAAACTTATTTCTGTTACTCAGTTTTGTCATCACAGCAATCATTCAAGAAGCAGACAAGGAAAATCTGTGTAGTACCAACTTGTGAGATCATGTCTCCGTCACCATAGCTTAAGTTATGTGATAAGTATTTGATTTTATTTATACTTCATTATTGAAGTTTCAGTTTAATTTTGTATCATTTACACTCTTAGGTTTTTGATGTCAGGTGATCAGCAGTCCGACCGGCCGTGGACAGCAATCTGATCGGAGCGATTTCACGGGCCATGGGCAACGGTCCAACTGGCGCTTAGGTGTGGCTGATTTCTAGTTGGTGGTAGTTTATTCTAGAGAAGACTTCGTTTTGTTGTGCGAAGGTTTTGAGAGCGGTGCGATTGACCATTTGATGGTAGTTCGACCAGAGGGATGTCGAGCGGTTTGACCTGCTTGGTTGCCACAGTCAGATCAGCTCCCCTGTTACCGGAGTTTGATAGGGTTGACTGGGGCGGTCTGTCTGGCCGTTGGTTGGCATTCAGACCGGCGAGTGCTGAGTTGAGTTGTGTCTCGGATGTGTTGTTATTCTAGGAGCCTTTTAGTAGTCCTTGCAATGTGTTAATCATAACAAGAGTCTATTCAAGTATTAGTCATAGCGGAAGTCTATGCACTATGTTAATCATGGCCAAGAGTGCCACGTGATGTTTATTACATGCACTATGTTAACTATGGCCAAGAGTGCCATGTGATGTTTATTAATAAGAGTTAAGTGTGTGTTACTTGTGCTCAACTATTGTTTGTTCTTTGATATGTAGGGCACTTGGTGATTGTTGGTGGTTGAAAGCATCTAGGGTCATAAAAATGGTTTGGTAATTAATGACAATCTATAAATATGGGATTGCTATGTTTGTTTAGTATTAAAAAGATTTAGTCTCTAACGGTGAATGTGACAATTTGGAAATGCATGCTAAGGGTCAACATAAGGATCAAGATGGCTCAAGATAAATGTACAAGTATCTAGAATCCTTTTTTAATTTTACCGATCTTAGAAGAAATATTAAAAAACCGGATTATAGGTTAAATACCACACTATTAAGATGGATAGTAGCAAATAGCTTGATAGTATCCTCTTGTGCCATTGGATCAATTTAGGATTATGCATGTACTTAAAATTAAATTTGAAAGCCAATAGTGCTCTGTCAGGAAAATCGAAAGTACCGAAGTGTGTTTAGCGGTACTACCGGAATTTAGAAGATTGGTGTGTGTTCAACGGTACTACCAGACTTCGGAAGCACCAGCACTTTGAGTGGTATATTTTTCCAGAGAGCACCCATTGACAGACTTAGTCTCTTTAAAAATAGTAGTTCTAGGATTTAAATGGCGGAACTACCGTATAACGATATGACCGCACTCATGATACGGAACTACCGGATCTCAAAAGCTCTAAAAATTGGATGGTACTTTTTTTCCAAAGAGGACCAACCTTTGGCCCAAAGTAAAACATTAGTACCGCGCCAAATTTTAGAACTACCGAAAATCAGAATTGTCGTGATTCCAATGGTGGTAGTACCGCATTTTATTTTGACAGCTAGTTCTGACACTTTGATATAGTCGTTACTGTTGCTACAGAAGAGCTACGGTAGTTTCACAATTTACACAGTGGTTCTAATGCTTTCCCTAATTTTTGAAATTCTTGTATGCAACGTCTAGTTTTGGTTGGTGGGGTATAAATACTTCTCCACCAGCTCAAGAAAAAGGCTAGACACTTTATTGAACATCTTTGAGTAATAGAGCATCTCTCCCACACCTTATTTTTACTTATGCATTAATTTGAGGTAGTTGATCCAACATCAAGTGCATTCATCTTAGATTTATCCTTGGCACTTGATCCCCATCAAGCAAAACTTTGATATATTTCTTTTGGTGCTTACTGGTACCTAGACGGCTTGGTGAGAACTTGTGAAGTGACTTCTTTAAAAAGGTTGTGAAGAAGCCCGATGTGACTTGTAAGTGGTTTAGTGTCCACTCTCTCCGGAGCGGAGGAAGGACAACCACTAGTGATCAAAGAGTGAGGCTTAATTCATAGAGCTGGACCAAGGTGCTTGGGCTTTCCTCAACATGGATTGGGGGAAATCGACAAGTTTCTGAACACCACAATAAAACATCATGTGTCAAATTGGTCGTTTCTTTATCTCTTATTTAAGCATTTGAATTTCTAGCACTTTGTGATCATTGTATTTATCATATTTATTTGTGTTAGAGGTATTCTTGTAGAGACTTGTGCTTGTAGTGCCTTAGCTATACTAGAATGTGTAAGTTTAAATTGAATTGAAATTTTACCTAGCTATAATTTGTGGTAAATAGTTTTAGTAGGCAAGAATTTTAGATCCTCCTATTCAACCCTCTAGTTGGTTATCCTTGATCCTACAAGTGGTACTAGAGCTTGGTCTCTCATTATTAGACTTTATCGTCTAGAGAGAAAAGGATGGCTAGTGAGGGATTGCAATAGGAAAGGCACATTTCTTTGATAGCTCTAATTATTCATATTAGAAAATTACAATGTCAATTTGTCTTAAGGCCATGAGTTCAAGCATATGAAAAATCGTAAATGAAGGCTATGACATACCTCTTGATCCACTACACACCACGAAACAAGAGGGGCATAACATTTATTTAGATGCTCAAGATATGAATACTCTATTTGGCGCTTTAAACATGGGTGAGTTTAATAGAATGAGCAATTTGGAAATAGCTCATGATATTTGGAGTATCCTCTTGAAAATCTACGAGGGAACATCCACAGTTAAAGAAACCAAATTCAACAGGCTTCGGATCAAATATGAAACATTCACAATGTTGCCTTATGAGGATATTAATGAAATGTATTCTTGCCTCAACAACACTGTGAATGAGCTCAAAGGTCTTGACACGTCATGCACAGATATTGATATTATGAGGAAGATGCTTAGCGCACTGCCGAAGAAGTATAAGACGTTGGTGATCCTTTTCCTCAACTCTCTCGAGTTGACAAGGATGACACCAATACAACTCTTAGAAACCTCATCACAAATGAGTTATACAAAAAGGACAAGGAGGAGCTTTTGGAGCAATTCTCCTCTAAGGGAAAGAAGATCACCACTTTCAAGGTAAAGGCGGTATCAAATGATGAGTCGAGGATGATAAAGAGGACTCCGAGAATGAATTGACCCTCTTTGTGAGAAGGATGAAGAAGTTCATGAAGAGGCACTTATACCCAAGCGCTAGCCATGAGAAGGCAAGAAGGGGCGCTCCTACGACAATAAGCGCTATAGCAACATCCGTTGCTATGAGTGTGATTAGAAGGTACACATTGCCTCTCAATGCCCCATAAAGAAGGATGACAAAGGCAAGTCATCTAAGAAGAAAGACTTCAATGGTAAGAAGAATCTTTTCAAGAAGCTTCACAAAGAGGGCAAGAATGAAACCCATATTTGAGAGTGGAACCCTGATAAGGAGTACACAGACTCTGACTCTGAAGAAGAGGAGTCCCCCAAGAAGAAGAGGCTAGTTGGTATTGCCATTAAAGAAGCTCCATCCCTATTCTCATCTTCAACATGCCTTATGGCAAAAGTAGATAAGGTAAAACCCTTTGATGATGATGAGTATTCTTATTGTAAACTTATGGATATACTAATTGAGTTGAATAAATTTCTTGGAAAAGAAAAATCAAAATTAAAGAGCTTAAAGAGAGATCATCTCTCTCCCAAAGATTCTTATGAGGAGCTAAAGAAATCTCTTTACTTGCTTGTCTAAGTAAATTCAAGTAAGTCTAGATTAGCATTGGAATTATATGTGACATTTATAATGCCATGCCTAGTGAAGAAATAGTTGAAACTAGCATTTCCACTTCATGTGATGATTTACTTAATATGCCTTATTATTCTAAAACTATCTCTAATCAAGTAAATGCTAAGTCATATGATGCTAGACTCATTGTTGAGAACAATGACTTAAAGCAACAAGTGATCAAGCTCAACAAATGCATGGAAAGGTGCTTCAACGGTACCCAAGAAAGGTAAAAAGCTGGCAAACAAACCCACAAAATTTGTAAAGCAAAATGGTAAGTATTACCAAAAGTGCTGGGAAATACGACATACGCAACAAAATTGTTCTATAGGTCAGACTCATTCTATTGAATTGTTTGATTCTAACTATATGCTTAAGAAATCCAAGAATGGTAGTGTTATTACTAAATTTCATGGCACTTCAATATTAAGTGCTAAAAAAGTGCCATTTGGGTGCCCAAAATCTTGATTACTAATCTCCAAGGACCCAAACAAATTTGGGTACATAAAATAACTTGATTTTTTTATAGGCAAACTACAAGACCAGTAGAAGGTATTGGATGCTTGATAGTGGGTGCACTCAATATATGACCGAAGACGGAAGATGTTCACCATATTTGAGAATAGAAGCAATGAAAGAATCACATTTGGTGACAATAGCAAAGAAAAGGTATTAGGATTGGATAAAAATTACTATCTCAAATAAAATTTTCATTTCTAATGTATTTCTAGTAGAAATATTAAATTTTAATTTACTATCTGTTACTCAATTGTGCGATCTAGGCTTGATATGCTCATTCTATAAAATGATGTTATCATTTAAAGTGAAAAGAAAAATGAATTTATTTTCAAAGACTTCAAATTTGAAAACATTTATTTAGTATATTTCTCCTTTAGTGATTTATGCCTAAAAACCTGTTTAATGCCAAAAATATCTTTGAGTTGGTTATGGCATAGAAGGCTAAGCTATGTTGGCATGATCCAACTAAAATGCTTTTCAAACACTATTTAGTAGTTGGCTTGAAAGATGTGAAGTTTGAAAAAAATAGATTATGTAGTACTTGCCAAGCCGAGAAGCAAGTTGCAAATTCTCATTCTTCCAAGAGTATCATGTCAACTTCTAAGCCATCGAAACTCTTACATATGGACTTGTTTGGGCGAACAACCTATAAGAGCATCGGAGGTGTAGGATCAAGATAACCGACTAGAGGAGAGTGAATAGGAGGTAATAAAATTTTGCAAGATAATTATGATTTAACAAGTTTGATGCATCATTTAACCTACACAATTATATTAAGCCAAAGGCACCATAAAAACAACAACTACTCAAGACTCTAAAATAATCAATTGCACAACATAAAATAATATAGAGACAAATAGAATCACACAAATAATAACAAAGTGACACACGATCTTTTACAGTGGTAATCGAAAACTTGCCAGTTTTCCCTAGTCCACATTGAGGTTAGCCTAAACAAATTGGACCGGCTTCACAAATTAAGCCTTCCACCTCGAATCAACTAGTGGTTGCCCTTTCTCCACTCCAGAGATGGTAGACACCGAACCATTCACAAATCCGTGTCGGGTCCCTTCACAAACTTCTTGAAAAGATCACCACGCAAACCTCCACCGAGCCGTTTAGGTGCCGGCAAGCACCAAGAGTAATGAACCGTAGCTTCGCTTGATGGCAATCAAGTGCCAAGAATCAATCTAAAATGAGTATGCACTTGATTTTGGCTAAAACACCTCAAAATAAATTCACACAAAGAGAAGAGGTGAAAAATGAATGCTCAAGGCTCTAGGATGTTCAATGCAAGTTCAGAAGCATGTCCTTGAGTTGGTGGAGGGGTATTTATACCCTTAACAACCAAAATTAGCCGTTATAGAAAATAATTCTGAAAAAACAGAGAAATCAGAACTACCGGCGTGCAATTTGCGATACTACCGCAATGTACTGTAGCACATAGTAACGGCTCTGTCAGAGCGTTAGAACTAGCCATTGAAAGTTAGTGCGGTACTACCGCCATTGAAAATGCAGTAGTTTCGATCATCAGTAGTTCTGTTTTATCAGCGCGGTACTACCGATTTTTTCATATCCAAAAACGACCCTCTCTGGAAAAAATATACCACTGGAATTTTCCAGTGCTTCTGAATTTTGGTAGTTCCGATTTCGGTGTGGTATTACTGCACTGCGGTAGTTCCGCCGTGTATTTTTAGTACTACTGATTTTGGCAAGCCAAAGTCTCAAAGTGGGTGCTCTTTGGAAAAAATGTACTGCTGGATTTTTCGGTACTACCGAGTTCGGTAGTTTTGCTATTTACATGTCGGTTTTACCGGACTCCGGTAGTTCCACAGTTTTCATGCTGGTACCTCCAATGTTTCTAACAGAGCAAATTTGGTTTTCAAACTTAATTTTAAGTGCATGCATGATTCTAGATTTATCCAAATGGCACAAGAACATACTATCAAGTTACTTTCTATGATCCCTATTAATAGTATAGCAATTATCTTATAATCCAGTCTCTAACTTTTCTTCTAAGATTGGTAAAATATGAAAAGGGATCATATACTACTTGTACCTTTGTTTTTGAGCCATCTTGATCCTCTTTTCGTCCTTTAGCATGCATCTTGTCTTTGACATGCGCGTACTTTTGAGACTTAACCTATGCAAACCTCAACAAACATATTTGTCTCATATTTGTATCATTAATTACCAAAATAATTTTTAGGGGCCTAGATGTTTTCAATCTCCCCCTTTTTGGTAATTGATGACAACACTTATATTTTAAGTGAGAGGAAGAATAATTTTGAATATATCACTTGTTCAAAAACGAGTTTCATATTCTTTTTGTGACTTTAAAGGAGCAATTAAAATTTTAAATTGCTTAAATGAGGTTAAGAAATTTATTGCCTTTTAAAGTCATTTTTGGAAAGCTCCCCCTTAATATGTGTATATAGAAAACGAGATACAAATAGCACATATGGAAAATAAAATTTTTGGAGCTTTTGAAGAACGAACTTCAAGAGAGTAGATAATTTGCAAATGTAAATGGAGATTGCACATGAAGTTCAACTTTGAATTGATAAGCATAAAAGAGTTCAACTTGCATAACATGATGTTAAAACATAAAAATTTCAACATTACATAACATGATAGCATAAAAGTTATCACATAGTTCATTACATCTCATAAGCAATAAATATCACATGATTCTTTACACCATAACATTACATAATAATATAAAAAGAACCAATTTGAGTAACTCTTGGCACCACTTTTCTTCCCATCTTCGTCTTCTCCCTATAACTTAAATTTCTCCTCCTTTGGCATCAAGATACCAAAAAGGTCTAATCCTGTAGTCCTTGAGGAGAAGGGGCACGCGATGACGACGTTGATAGTGTCCCCGAGAGTGGAGACGGCTGATGTCAGAGTGGAGACATTGCCCTCGAGGTGAAGGACAGCCGAGTAAACCTAGAAGAGTGACACCTCATCCTCGCCTTGTCGCTGCTACAGCCTCTCCTGGTTGCGCTCTAGGGTGCGGAGGCATACAGATTGGAGGTCCCTCTCTAGACTTGTAGGGCTTATGAACTGAGCCCAGCCCTCCTCGGTATCCGGTCTTCTTAATGATCAGAGCCATGATATATGGAGCATAGTTAATCCTTCTCACCCTGTCATTTTTTGTAGCTGCCATTTCTCTTATTATGAGATCAACTACATCAAATTTTGTTCTAGTCATCACATAGTTGATCAAGTTCCAAGCATGCCCGCGGATAGCATCAAAATTGCTGCTCTTGGGAAGAATGGTATGATTGAAAATTCTGTTTACCAAGCTGAGAATTGGAAGGAGTCCTGCAAGCTTGCCTGGCACATACCTTACATTCTTATCGTAGTACTTTGTGCACTGGACAAGCTGGAGCGCCGGTTTGTCATACACCTTCTCATAGGCGCTGGACTGTGTATTTAGGTCTTCCTCAAATTCCGTCTATTCAAATCCAAATATTGATGCCCCATCATCTAAGAGATGTGTTTGTAATGTGGAGAGATGTAGAGTGTGGCATAAAATTACCTGATCATCTCTTCATTGTAGTCTGACTTGAGAGCTACAATGTGATGGATGCCCGCTCTCTGAAAAAGGCGATAAGCTCCCTCATACTTGTCAATCTATCCCAAATGGTCCCAATCAACATACTTATGATCTGCAAACTACTTGGAGGGACGATATATCTGCTCATAAACTTGCTCCTAAAATTTTATGTGAAATCTTGGGTTCTGAGAGTTCCTTGGGAGCACAAACTGACTACGATGCCTCAAGATGGCATAGTCATCATTGGACATGTTTCTAAGATCCACATGTTCATCCTCAGCCTCTGGCATTGCCTCATCAGATGACTCATGGACTGGGCTACCTGAGGCACTACTCCTTCGCTCTGTCTCGGTCTCAGAGTCGCTCGCGATATCCTTGCCTCTGTCATCTTGGCTCTTTCGAGCTGACTCTCCCTGATGTAGCTCAACTAATGGGGATGCAGGAACATGGGATCCCTGCTGAGACGACCCCTGACCTAAACCACTGCCCCGAGCATAGATCTTTCGTGTAGCGTTCCTAGTCCTTGGCGTCTTCAAGAGAGTAGAAATTGAAGTCAATGATATGATATGAACTTAGGAAATTTGATTAGAATTGAACAAAATCATAATGCTGATTTTTTTAGGAAACTCGGTAGTACTAGACCGCGATAGTACCGGCGTGTAAACTCCGGTAGTATCGCTCTACGGTACTATCGCGTTTGTCGAGTAGTAGTTCGATTTCCCTAGAATCTTCCAAGACAGACACTGTTATGATTTTAAGTGATGTTTTTGTTGGATTGAAACTATGAGAAGGTTTAGATATCATCATACATCACTAAAAATGATCATTTGCCCAAGAAAATAGCATTATATTGTCCATATTTCAAATCTAACCTAATTTAGACCTAGGCTTCATAGAGATGAGATAAAAGGCAATGTTTGATCTGAAATATCTTGTGGATCGAAGGAGATGAACCTTTGGAATGCAGAAAATCACCTAAGAACAAAGAAATCTCCACGGGATTTGGAGATCGGAGAGGTGCAAATGGGGTGTTCTTGGGGGTGAGAGAGAGAGAGGGTGTATGGTTGAAATGAAGTGAGGAGAGAGGGAGAGACGGGTGAGAGGAAAAAGGGAGTGAATCCTGGGAGTTACTGCACATTTCGTTAGAACTCGATAGTTTCGCAGTTAACACACTAGTAGTTCTAAAAATTGGTAGTACCACGATTATAACATCGGTAGTACCAGACTCGGTAGTACCGCAAAATATATAACGGTAGTTCCAATTTTCCTGGAACTTTCAGAACCTGAACTTGATTTGAGAATTTATGCAAATGAGCCCTAGATTTGTACTCAAATAAGAATCATTTAGGATCATTATGCATTAATGAACCTAGAGGAGGCCTACAAACATAGTTTTTATGAACATATGCGATTTTAGCAAAAATCTTTGAAAATTCCTTTCATAAATGGCTCATTCAACATCAAAAGAACACAAAGGCATGAGACAAGTGTTCAAGCAATATTTGAGTAGTCAAAGACATTTAATTCATTCCTCAAACTACAGAACCGGCTTTCATCTAAAGGTTTGATGAAAATATCGGCTAATTGGTCTTCGGTTCGAATGTATCTAATTTCAATATCCCCCTTGCTTACATGATCACTCAAGAAAATGGTGGTAAATATCTATATGTTTGGTTTTTGAGTGTTGAACGGGTTTTTAGCTATTTTCACCGACATAAAAGATTGTCACATAAAAGAGACATTTTATCAAATTTAATTTCTTAATCCATCAAAATTTGTCTCATCCATAACAATTGGGCACAACAACTACCAGCGAAAACATATTCGGCTTCGGCGGTTCAAAGTGCTACAGAATTTTATTTCTTGGAAGACCATGACACTAAGTACCTTCCTAGAAGTTGATAACTACCGAGGTACTTTTTCTATCCACTTTGCAACCCGCATAATTGGAATCCGAATATCCAATTAAATCAAAGTTAGCACCTTTGGAAAACTATAATCCTACACTAGAGGAATGCCTTAAATATCTTAGAATTCTCTTTACGGCCAATAAATAGCACTCTTTTGGAGAAACTTGAAATCCTGCACACATGTAAATACAAATCTACTGGTTTACCTCTTTCATTTAGATCTAGATGCCCATTTGTTGCCATGGGAATCTTGATGGATTTTGCATCTTCCATGCCAAACCTTTTGAGTAAGTCACTTGCATATTTTGTTTGGCTTATAAATGTTCCATTCTTGAGTTGCTTGATTTGAAGTCCAAAAAATAGCTCAACAAAGTAAATACCAAATTTTCTTAGACTTCAAATCAAGCAACTCAAGGATGGAACTTTCATAAGCTAAACAAAGTATACAAGAGATTTATTCAAAAAGTTTAGCATGGAAGAGGCAAAACACATCAAAACCTCTATGGCAACAAATGGACACCTAAATCTCAACAAAGGAGGTAAACCAGTAGATTTAAAACTTTACAGATCTATAATAGATAGTTTACTTTATCTTACCGTATCTAAACCCGATATCATGTTTAGTGTATATATGTGTGTACGGTTTCAAGTATCTCCACAAGAGTGACATTTGATGGCCGTAAAGAGAATTCTAATATATTTAAAACATTCCTCTAATATAGGCTTGTGATATCCCAAAGGTGCTAAATTCGATTTAATTAGATATTCGAATTCTGATTATGCGGGTTGCGAAGTGGATAGAAAAAGTATCTTTGGTAGTTGTCAATTACTAGAAAGATCATTAGTATCATGATCTTCCAAGAAACAAAATTCTGTAGCTCTATCCACCGTGAAGCCGAATATGTTTCCAAGGTAATTGTTGTGCTTAATTGCTATGGATGAGGCAAACTTTCATGGATTATGGAATTAAGTTAGACAAAATGCCTCTTTTGTGTGATAATAATAGTGTGGTGAAAATTGCTAATAACCCGGTCCGACACTCAAGAACTAAGCATATAGATATATGCTACTATTTCTTGAGAGATCATGTAAGTAAGAGAGACATTGTAATTAGCCACATCCGAACCGAAGATCAATTGGTAGACATTTTCACCAAACCATTAGATGAGAGCCGCTTTTGCAAGTTAAAAAGTGAATTAAATGCCATAGCCTACTCTAATGTTGCTTGAACACTTGACTCATGTTCATTTATTGTTGTTTGAGGAATTTTTGAAGGGTATTTCCAAATCATTTTACTAAAAATCTTTATGATCATAAAAACTACGTTCATAGGTTCCTTTTAGTATTCTTGATGCATAATAATCCTGAATGGTTATTATTTGAGTACAAAACTAGAATCATTTGCATTTTTCTTAAGATGAAGTTTAGTTTCTGGGAAGTTCCAGAACAATTGGAACTACCACTGTGTATTCTACGGTACTACCGATAATCGATACTATCGATGTTAAAAATACGGTACTTCCATTTTTCGGAACTACCGGAGTGTTAACTACGGAAGTACCGTTTCTAGTTAGTTTTACACATTAACTACCAGAGGAAAATCCTTTTAATCTCTCTCCCCATTCTCTCTCTGGAGCATCTTCTCCATCAACCAAACCAGCCTACACACACTCTCTCTCTCTCTCCTCCAAGAAACCACCCAAAGCCCCTATATTGATCTTCAAATTCTGTGAGGATTTCTTTGTTTCTTAGTGACTTCCTACATCCAAAGGGTTCATCTCCTCCACTCCATAAGGTAAATGGGATTAAAACCCCTATATTATCTTGTTCTAAGAACCCTAGGTCAAGTCTAGGTTTAGATTTGAAATACGAATAATTCAGAGTTATTTTCTTGGGCAAATGACTGTAGTCGGTGCTTAATGATACTTGCACATATATTCTATATATTCAGTCTAAGAAAAAACATCATTTAATTCATACATTGATTGCCCTAGAAATTGTTTGGGAAAACAAAACTACCGCTCGTTGAGCGCAGTACTACCACAGAGTGGTCAAACCAGAAGTTACACGCCAATACTACCATATCTCGGTACTACCACACTTTGAATGTCGGTGCTTCCAATTTCTCTAATAAAACAACAATGCCATTCCATTCATTTCAAACCTACTTTGTTTGATCCTTACCTTATCCTTGATATTCCTTCTTCCTGTCTGAAGATGCCAAGGACTAGGAATGCCACTCAAAAGGTGTATGCCAGGAACAACACCTCCTCAGGACAAGTTTCATCTCAACAAGGGTCTCATGTAGTTCTGGCATCCCCTCAGTTCATATGCATCTTCCCTCTACTCAAGAAGAATCCTCTTAGAAGACAAGAGGGGACAGAGGAAAGGCAATAGCTTATGACTCTGAGACTGAGACTAAGCAGCCCATCTTATAAGTCATCAAATGAGGAAATGCAGAACCGGAGGAGGAGCTAATAAATCTCAGAACCATTTCCAGCGATGATTATACAATTCTAAGACATAAAAATCAGTTTGTGCTCTCCAAAAATTCCCAGAATCCAAGGTTCCATACAAAGTTCCAGGAGCAAGTATATAAGCAGTTGAATGGACCTACTAGGCAGTTTGCAAACCACAAATATATGGATTGGGATCACTTGGCTCAACTTGACAAATATGATGGTGCTTTTCATCTTTTTCAGCAAGCTACTATCCATCATCTGATAGCATTAAAATCGAATTACAATGAGGAGATCATAAGACAATTCTATGCTACATTATATATCTCGCCCAATTATGAGCATATTTCATGGATGATCGGGCATTAGTACTTGGACTCCAATAGGTGTGAATTTGAGCAAGCTCTTCATACTAGGTCTAGTGCCTATGAAAAAGTATTTGATAGGCCCGCTCTTTAGCTTGCTACATGCACTGAGTACTATGATCAGAATGTTAGATATGTGCCAGGCAAACTTCCATGCCTCCTTCCTGTTCTAAGCCTTGTCAACAGAATCATCAACCACACAATTCTTCCTAAGAGTGGGAATTATGATACTATTTGTGTCCATGCATGGAAGCTGATTCATTATGCGATGACTGGCCGGAAGTTTCATATTGTTGACCTTATCATCAGGGAGATTACTTCTTCAAAGAATGACAGAGTCAAGAGAATAAATTATGCCCCATATATTATGGATGTGATTATTAGGAAGATAGGGTATAGAGGTGGTTTAGGCTTAGTGCACAAGCCATATAAGCCCATAGAATGTCCCCTTAACCCTACATCTCCACGTCCTAAGGCTCAACCAGAACAGGCTACAGTAGAGCAACAAGGTGAGGAAGAGGTCACTCTTGCTCAGATCTACTCCGTAGTTCTCAGTATAGATGGATGCATGACAGAGGCCACTGCACAGATCTCCTCCCTGACCACTACTGTTACCTCTCTCGGGGACCGAGTGTCCCCCCTTGAGCATACAGTCACTCGCTCTCCCTAATGTGACGATGGCCCGATCTTCCGAGAGGTACTGATAAGTCGATTATAGAGAACTTGACGGTGATGATCCAAAGGCTCCTACCAAAATAGATCGATTCTCTCGCAATCACTACACCACTGCTCCGATGGTTATCAACCGTGCCGAATGCGGTTGACCTTGCCAAGAAGGCTATCTCTTGTACGTGAATCTAGAACACAAGTAAGAGAGTAAAAGATGCAATCTAAAATTGTATTGCGAATAAAGATTAAGTTCACAAGTCGAAGTTCCTCAACCGGACGTGCGGTGAAACTGCTAAAATGAATAAACTCTTAAGAAAAACCAAGAAAAACTAAAGAGGTGCGACCTCCTTAAATAGGGGTGGGGGATGCCGCACTTATCTAACAAAAGGGGGTGCGGTACTATTCATAGGTACTATTCATATGAACAGTACCGGTATGAATAGTGCCAGCCCAAATAGTCTAAGTGTGATTACAAGACCCAAGGCCCACTTTGGCTCGGACTGGAAAAGTAATACAACTTGTTTTGCAGTTTCTGATCGGCTCGGATGGAATTTCGAGGTGAGACCAGATTCATCTGAAAGTAGATTCCAAAATCTTTCCAACGAATACTCACGGGCCCCAAGAAACCTTCTGGATCAAAAGTTATGGCCGTTTGAATTAGGCGCAGTCAAGCAGTTCGAATCTGAGTCGAACTCGCGAATATGAGTTGGATTTCACTTGACGGTTCCACTTCTACACTTGAGCTCGCGTGGTTCTTCTCCATGGTTCCTAAGAACAAGAAAATCACAAGTCTTAGGAAGTATTGAATTCTCAGCGGAAATATTATTGACTCCTAAAAACGAGTTTACCTAATAGTTGAGTTGACGAGCACGTGCCCGAATAATTGGACCTTGCCCATCATTTATGGAAGCAGTAAGAGGAGTGTTCATATCAGTAGAAGTGATGTCCTCATCACTCCCTCTCCAATTTGCTATGGACATTGTCGCCGTCGTGACCCCTCTTCTCAAGGACCACAGGAGTAGCCTTTTCGGTACTTTGATACCAAAGGGGGAGAGGTTTAAGGAGGGGAAGAAGAATAAAAGAGGAAGAAGCCAAGTATCAAGTCAAGAACAAGAAATGAGCTTTGAGGGAAAAGCCATGTATCAAGTTAAGAACAAGAAATGAGCTTCGAGTTTCTCCTTTATTATTAAGTAATATTGTTACAGTGTAATGAACCATGTGATGTTTAAGTTAATATTTAAGTTTATGTGGTCATGAATATTTATGCTTATGTGCTCATGAAGATTTATGTGAATTTACTTCAACTTAATGCATTATTATGAAATTGTTAAATTTGTAACATGGCCATATAATTTAATCTCTTTAAATGAAATGCATTATTCATCTTATGCTACTTAGGGTATTGTCATTTCCTTCAACTTCAACAAACAAAGGAAACTCTACCAAATTTTCTCTCAAAACTCTTAACATGTGCTTGCAAAATTCTTTCACTTATATGTACATGTTTAGGGGGAGATTTATTTG
Organism: Melocanna baccifera; assembly: GCA_036346265.1. Lineage (NCBI taxonomy): Eukaryota > Viridiplantae > Streptophyta > Magnoliopsida > Poales > Poaceae > Melocanna > Melocanna baccifera. Next base: position 8,374,505 of record CM070702.1, read on the forward strand.
TATTGACTTTAAAAGTAATTAATTATATAAACTCTCTTGAGCTCATTGCAAGAATTACTTGTTTTTATAAAGTCAATAAGAATATACAACTCATTTTCAAATAAATGGTATATTCAAAGCTTAGTTCTGCTTACATATTGTCGGGACCCGGAGCAACAACTCCAAGTCCCTCTGTGTAAATCGCACTATCCCAGGAAAAGCTAGTGCACACAGGGTTAACAGGGATACATATCATGCAAAACAATCCCACTTTATTAAACGGGCCTTATGGCCAAGGTTTACAAATAAAGGCCCAAGGCCAACAAAATAAAACAGCGGAAAAAGATAAAGCATAGAGGTACAGCCCATCCTGCCTGCCCACAGGCGAATGACTGTAAGACGCGGCCTAGTCGTCACCATTCTCACCGAAGTTGTTGACGTCATCCTCTGGCAACAGATTTTAGCAAGATGAGCACATAAAGTACTCCCAAGGTAAGCACATAAAGTACTTACGCAAGTTACACCAGGAGTTTTAACAGAGTGAATGCATGCATAGGGATAACAAAGAAAGGCTTAATAAGGTTATTTGTGCGAAAACAGTATTGAATTTAAATACAATAGCATAAGTGCAAAAACTGAATTTTTAATATAGTAGATAGAAATAATTTAACAAAATAATAACGTTAGTGCAGGCTACGACCAAACACTAACCTAGTCTCAGGTATCCCACCTGGTCCATCTTTTCAAAAGGTTTCACATGGATTCCATCTATCCATATGCTTTTCAAAATCTCTTATGGATTCATTTTGTTAGTGCAGGCTCCGACCAAACACCAACTTATTCACAAGTATCCCACCTGGTCATGGATTCCATCCATCTATCCATAAGCCTTTTTCAGAAACCATTTTAAAAACCAAAGTCTAATCCATGAAAAACTTTACCCAGCTTGCCCATAACCGTGGGCACGGCTATCCAGGATAGTTTATACACTCTGCAGAGGTTGTACAGCTTTACCCACAAGATATGATTATCTCATATTGTCGGCCATTACACGCTTCCGTAGGCGTGCGACTGAGAAAATCATAACAAGGCCTTTACAATGCTAAGCCTTCAACTTGGTCACGCCGCCGCTAAGGTTTCACTACAACTTGAATCCACAAGTTGGAGCCCTCTCTTGTGCCGTGTGAGACTTCCCATGGCCTACGCCACGCTCACATTCAACCTATAGCGAGACCAAAGTTGGGACCTCACAAATTAGTCAGCCAGGACTGTCCCATACCAGCCTTGTGGTAGTACGATGTGGCTTTGCAACAGTAGCTCACAAACCGGTCCTTAATTTGACTTAGGCTCAATCCACATACCCACATGCACGACAATCAACCAGGTGTCACCAAACACGAGGCATGCCGGCACCCACCACCTATCCATTAGCCTAACTCCAAATCATAAGTTTCTATTTTTGTTTTTAAACCATTTTCACAATCCATCCCTGACTCACCGAAGTCAAGAACTCATTTTCAAATCATCATTTCATGAGAAAGATTTGATCCCACCTAAAGTTATACTAAGCCAGGCTAAGCATTGCTATAAAAAAAATTTCTAGCCAATACTACAGTACTGACTAGTTTTTAGCTAGGGTGACAAGGTATATGAATTCGAGATTCAAAATTGACTATAGTCAAAGGATCATGGGCGTAACTAAAGTTTAAACTGAATTTAAATTAAATTTGAATAGAAGTACGCACGCATATACAGTAAAACAACATACATAAATTTAAAATATTGGATGCAACATGGTCAAAGGTGTAACTTGCCTTGCTTCGAAGTTTGCTGCGGTTCGTTGAAGTTATACTCTCCGAAATAGTCGTAGTCTACACGTGGAAAGCAAGAACAAACTAAACTCAAATAAAATCCAAATAAAATCCAAATTTTACAAAATAAATGCCGGGAGATAGAATATGAATTTAGAAATTTGGATGGGTCCAATCGGAGTTGGGACGAAAGAGAACGACTTCTGGTAGTTTGACTTCCATAGAACTGAATAAAAGGAATTGTTGGAATTCTTTTCTTTGTGAAGGAAAAGTGGTTGGAAGCTACAATATTTTTGTATGGTCAAAGCTATGATCGAAGGCATAGTCGAAGCTAGGGTCGAAACCAAGGTCGAAGCAATGGTTGAAGTTGCAGAGGTTGAAGCCGAAGATAGAGACTCCAAGTACGAGTGCAGTTGAAGTCGAAGACAAAGATTCGGTCGAAGACCTGATCGAAACTGTATAGTGGTCGAAATAATTGGATTTATGCAGAGTGGTCGAAAGAATCAGACGGCTTGGGGAGGTCGGACAGCTTCGAGTGGTCAGAGAGATCGGGGGTTTCAAAGAGGTCAGAGGGTGCGGAGGTTAAACGGCGGTCCAATGTACCTTGGTCGGTTCAAGACGAGGTCGGGTCGAAGGCTAAAGGCTCGAGTCAAGTCTCCAAAGGTCAAGGTCAAAGTCGGAGTCTAAGAAGTCTCTAAATGGTCGGAGTCTAAAGAACCTTTGGACGGCGGAGTCTAAAGAACCTTCGGACGTCAGAGTCTAAAGAACCTCTGGGCGTCGGAGTCTTAAGAGCCTTCGGACATCGGAGTCTTAGAATCGGATGGTTGGGAGAAGTCGGACGACTTCACGTGACAAGATCCGAGCGATCCAACGGCGGCGAAGACAAGTAAGATGTATAAAAGAGGGAGAAGAGTATGAGTCCGATTTTACCTTGGCGCAAGGTTCGGCTGCACGAAGTTGGCTGGTGGCTAGGGTGTAGCGGAGATGGGGTATAATTATCGACAGCGGAGACTCTCCAACGACGGCTTGCTCGGAGAAAGGGCGTCGAAGGTTCGCGCGGGCCTGAGGAAGGTTATTGGCAGCGGGGTACTCCGGTCATATTTTGGCTCAGGAAAAAGGGTGAAGGAGGTGTGTGTGGTCCCGTCGAAGATTTGGTAGTGGTGGCGTCGGTGTCGGCGAAAGAGACACTCCGGCGGCGGAAATTGCTTGGCGGAGGGGTGGCGAGGTAAAGAAAAGAGAAAGGGGATTGCGAGGAGTGCATTAGTGCTCTCGTGCAATACCAGAAGTAGTTGGAAGGTGGTCAGTGGCGAGTTGGAGCGATGGCGTAACTCGGGCGGCGGTGGCGGTAGTATTCCGGCGGTGAGGAGACTCAACCAAGGGCGGTCGAGAAAATTCAAAAATTATGAAATATATACTGAAAAATAGATTATGAATTTTGATGAATTTAGAAACTTGAATCACCTGATTCGGGGTTCGGACGGAGGAGAACGAGCGATTGGAAGATTGGAAGATTGTCGGATCAGAAAATGCTGAAAAAGGAAAAATCAGGAATATTCCGAAGGAATATTCCTCCGTGAACAGTATGGACAGCAGCTCTTTTTACTGTTTTTCGCCGTGTCGTCGGCGAGAAAAGGCACGGGAGGTGAAGCCAATGGGTTGCTAATGACCCGAGGCACATGTAGGAATTGGCGGCACGTCAAACGGAGCACGATGACGACATCTACGGTGACAATGACATAGGGTGGCAGAGAAGAATATTTTTCAGGAATGAAATATGGAGAAGTAAGGTAACCATGGCGTAGAACGCGGTAAGGCGAGTCTAGAAAAAAAATATCGGCTAAGCCGAAACTCACCGGAGGCGACGCAATCGTCGTTTGAACGACGTCGGTACCAAAACACGAAAAACTCAATATCTTCGCGCTCGGTCAAGCGAATCCAAAACTGTCTGAAACGTAGCCTCCTGGGATGGTTTGGCACGTTTTGACGCGGACGGATCGTTGAAAGTATTCCCGGACAGGCGGGGGCACGAAGTGCAATTTGCGGCCATGACATGGTGTCGGGTGTAAATATTTGGGGAAGGCTTTTGGACAAACGGAAGGGAGCACGGCGTAGAATGTGTCGAGACGAACTCAACGCCGCAAACGGCTCGGCCAACGGACTAGCGAAACGCGGTGGACAAGACTTTATGCAGCCTACAGGCTGACATCGGCGTTCCGGGCAAACGGAGAGGAATTAACATGCGAGAGTTGCGGCGAATCGAAGAGTAGAGCGTGGGGATCATGATGCTCACCTTGGTTTTGGTCGGGCATGCACGGTCGGCCGGTGGCGACGCGAAGAACGGCGACCCGTTTTGGCCCACGGTGGCGACGGTGCTCCGGTGAAGTTCCGGCGAAGGCAAGGTGAGCACCGCATAAAACGCGACAAGGCGAAGCCAACGGTGTGGTCAAACGTGGCGGCGCTCCACCGGACGAGGCACAAAAGGTCGAAGAACGCCGCTTGAACTACAAAACTAAAACTTCAATTGCGGCCAATAGAGAGGGAGTTGGGACTTGAGATTTTCGAGGTTGAGTGAGAATGAGGAGAGGCTCACGGGGCTCCCTTTTATAGGGGTTGAGGAGGCCCGAGGAGGAAGATCGACGGGGCATGTCTTTGAATGACATGGTTTAAATCCCGCGAAAATAGCTCATGAATGAGGGGGAAACGGTAGGGAAACGGAAGAGTTAATCGAGGGGAGTTGAATGTAATTTATTTCGTGCAAATTCGTTGAGAAAATCACGAGTTATTGGAGGTTGAAAAAGCTTCAAAACCAAACCATGGCTGCTGCCCCTACGAGCACGCACGGTTGCTTCTTGAGGAAGAAGGAAAAAGGAAGAGAGAGAAAAGACAGAAAAAGAAAAAAAAGAAAAAATTCTAAAAAATTCCAAAAAAAATATTTTTAGAATCCTTCGAATCTGAAAAGAATAAAAAAATATTTTCGGATTTTTTTGACCTTTATTTTAATTTTTAAAAATGTTTTTTCTTTATAGCTTTAAATAATACAATAAATAACAAATAAAGGCTACAAATCTTAGAACAATTCATGTAAGTTTCTAAAGTTATTTGGAACTTATAAAAAAATTCCAACTCAAATTTTTATATTTTTCTTTATAAATATTTTTTTATTTAACAGAAAGGCTCTTTTATTTAAAGCTGAAAATCAGGTCAACTAGAATTTTAAAAATTCAGGCGACCAAATAACTTTGATTTTTATTTTAAACTAAGTTATTTAACACCTTATTTATTTAATTTTTTTGTTTTTATTTTTTTCTTAAATCACCTTTTCATAACCTTTTTTTTAAGCCGAAAATCAGACAATTAAATTTTTTTTATAACTTAAAGAAACCAATAGTAAATATTTTATTTTAAATTAAACCAAATATTTTGAAATAAACAGCTGGGCTATTACACATATCAATTGTGTTGTCATCAATTACCAAAAAAAAGGAAGATTGAAAGTATCTAAGCCGCTAAAAATGGTTTTGGTAATTAATGATAATTTATGAATATAGAACAAATGTGTTTGTTGGGTATTTAAAAGGTTTAGTCCCTAACGATGAATGTAATAAGTTGAAAATGCATGCTAAGGGGTCAACATGAGGATCAAGATGGCTTGAGACAAAGGTACAAGTAGTCTAGAATCCATATTTAATTTTACCAGTTTTAGAAGAAATGGTGAAAGACTAGATTATAGGTTAAATATTGTACTATTAAGAAGCATCATAGCAAGTAACTTGACAGCATACTCTTCTACCATTTGGATCAATTTAGGATCATGAATGCACTTAGAAATAAATTTGAAAGCCAATTGTGCTTTGTTAGGAAAATCAAAAGTACCAGAGTGTGTTTAGCGGTACTACCGGAATTTGGAAGTACTAGTGTGTGTTTGTTGGACCCAGATTTGAAATCCAGAATCCCTACATTGTGCTCATAGTACATTGTCGTATCAATTCATACATCGCGAGACATTCATCAAACTATAATAATATACATCAGAGTTTATAATACACCACGTCGGGTGATAGTTTTACATAAGGGCCACCATGGCCAAATACTTACAATTCAAGATATAGTAGCGAAAGAGCGAACAAAAGTAGGACCATTAGCCACAAGCAAGCGACTGAGGGGTAAATATGTGCAAACTATATTGCTTAACCCTAGGTAATATAGGTGCACACTCTTCCAGCAAGTCTACTTGCCTACGACTTACATTTTCAAACTCACCCTAATTGCCGTCGTCTGCTCCATTGCTTGGGACTAGTGCGTCGTTGTAGGTGTAGTGGTCGTGGCATTCCGCTTCTAGGTATGAAGATGCGAGGGTGAGCACAAATCCACCGCGCTCCGCGAGTCAATGCACAGTATGCAATTAATTTAACATGTATGGCTTGCCCAGGAAAGGCTCAGGTTATTTTATTTGCCAAAAAATTGCTTTTTAAATATAATACGTTACATAAAAATCCCTTAAGACCTAGCAGTTTGGACCAAAATCATAGTATTTGTAAAAAAAGAATGTGATAATAATAATGGCACAAATTCCATCCACCTTTACATGTTACCTGCATCGTATTCTAACTCTTCAACATTATAGTCGCTGACATTATCACTGGGGCGACACCCAGGATAACACAAAAACCAGGGCTGTCCATCGCCCTCCATATCCTTTGCTTTCAATTTCCTCCCACAAAAATTATTTTTGAAATAGAACTATATCTGAGTTAGGTTCCTATATCCACCGTTGACCGTGGACACGGCTATTTGAATAGTTTTGACTATGCAGAGTGTACACTTTCACCACAAGAGACAATCCGCTCCCTGCTCCACATGATTCATTAGTCATGTGGTTGAGTAGATCATCACAGTGACCTTTTATGCTATCTGATCTCTTGTTCTCATCTCACCCTATGGGCTGCTCCCACTTGTGGTGGGTCCCATACGTTGCGCAGGATGTTGACCACTAGTACTAGCGCATTCGGGCTCCACTCCCCACAACGCTAGTATGACAGGAAAACTTTACCCTCCACTCGGTGTCTCTTTAGCCACACTAGGCCCTTGCACTACCTCACTTCCCTCCCCGCCTATGAGATGAGTCCGAGGTTCGATAGATTTACTGAACCAAGTTGCACTTTAGAGACTTGTGGCTGCACTATTTTACAATAGGACGTCCTGACCAGATTCGGTCCTAAGGGCTATCTGGGCGGTTCTACCACATTCCACACTCTTGTGCATTTACCGCACCATGCCCCCGAACCATCCGCCTAGATATGTAAGCAAGTGCAGTTGTTTAGGGAGCATAAAATAATGATTCTTATAAAAATACACGACCATTTCTACTTGCAAATTCCTAAATTAGCCCTTTGTAATTTGAGTATGATGCTTGGGGTATTTTAGCACCCCCAGATATCTAAGCAGTGCTAGGCCATGTGTATAATCCTAATTTATTTTTGAAAGATTACAACTATAGTTTTCCTAGGGAAGAATAAGGCTCACTAATTAATGTGCTAGGAAAGTATAATACTAGCACTTAAATAAAGGCAATTAACTAGAGTATTAAAACAGACATAAGATTGCACATAAAATAATAGCATGCAATTTAGTTATTTAAATGTAAATAATTTGCTAAAATGGGGATTTAAAATGATCAAAATATTGACTCGCCTGGGTCAAAGTTGCCTTAATCCTGCTGGTCTTGGCTTGCTTCTACCTCGGACTCCTCTTGTGCTTCGTACGCTATTTTTCATTAACCCACAAATTTAAATAAAAATCAATACAACCAAATAAACTCTCACAAAAATTCAAATAAGCTCAAAAATTCATGATTTTGGTTCCATTGGATAGAGGATGATTTTAGACAAATTTAGAAATTTGTTTGCACTTTATTTGGAGTTAGGATGAATTAGTTATGATTATTTGAAGTTTTCAGCATAAATAAAATCAATAATCAATAATTAATCCGAGGAGAGAATTGTGTGTGAGTGACAAGTGGGACCCATAGTGGTTTTTATTTTTCTTTTCCTCTCTCGATAGGTGGAACCCATTGGATTTATTAAGTTCTTTTCTTTCTTAGTCGCTGACACGTGGGGCCCATAGTGGGGTGACTATCCCTTTTCGGTTTCACTGACAGGTAGGACCCACGAGGTTTATTGTTTTGCCGGACACTAACACCTGGGACCTACAGACGTTTAATTAAGAAGGAGGCCCGCATGTTAGTGAATGATTAAGATTAATGACTATCATTAACACTAATTAACCTGGCTTAATTACACCACACGGATGAACAGTGGTTTCTTCCTCCCGCCGGCGATGGCAAAGCTCGTCGCCGGCGGTGGGGGCGACGGTTGGACGTTAACATTAGCAAAATGGGTTTCTTGTGCCTGCGCCCATCCCTAGGCGAGGTTTCGGCCAATTTGGCCAGAGCAATGGCCGGAGGTGGGCTCGGGTGGCGGCAGAATAGGGCGGAGGTGAACACAGCGATTTATGGCACGGGAGCTCAATTACTTGCTACTGGAGCATTTGGGAAGTGTCACGAGGCAACCTTGTGGATCGGCGGGGCTCGGGGATGGCTGTGGTGGCCGGTCGGCGTGAGATAGCAGCGGTCCGAGGGAGGCTCATGGCAAGGGGTCAACTCGGGCGGGAGCTTCGGGCAAGGGTCGGGACGACATCGCCATGCCCTAAGGATGCTTCTGCTCGGCTAAATTGGCCTAAGGTGGTTCCAATTGGCGGCTAACCCGTCGGCCGGAGTTGGGGAAGAAAGTGCCGCAGGCAAGCTATGGCGCACAGGAGGCCGATTGCTTGCGAGTGGGAGGAAGAGGGAGATGTGGGGAAGCGTTCGCAGCCTCGGCTATCCACGCAGGGGTGGTTGAGGCGGCCAGGACGGGTGATGTGAGCAGCGGCGTGGCTACAGCACGATTGATCGCATCTCACTTCATCAAGGGACGGGCGACAGGAGGGCGCAGTAGTTGGCAAAGACACGGGCGCGATGGCGTTCGGCGACGTAAGGCATGGTCATGGCTGACGCGGCGGCGTGGGCATGCCCGTCCAGCCACGCACGGAGGGGGACGAGGCAGCGACATGGGTCTGGGGTGCACGCAGCGACCGGCGGTCCGAAGGGGGGAGCAGTAGTGGGGCCGGTGCTTACAGGATTTCAAGGGAGAGGGAGAAGAGGCCAAGCAGGCGTGCGGGCGCGAGGGAGGGAGAGGGGAGAAGGAGAAAGGAGAGGGGTGGATGGAGGTCGCGGGCCAGGCCAGGCCGACTGAAATCCTTCCCCTTCTCTTTTCTTTTTTTCTTTTTGATTTTCATTTTTATTTTGATTTCTATTGTTGTTTTTGGGGCTGATGTGTGTATATTTTTATATATTTTTTATTCATAAAATTTTAGAGATATTCCTTGCAGTATTATTACCTTCCTTTTCAAATTTTTCATATTTTACATGTCCCCATTTGAAATTTTTATGGCTAATTAAATTTTTGGGAATTTTGACAGATTTTTGGATCATCTTTTAAATTCATATTTTGATTTAAAATTTTCTTCTATTTGAATATATCTTCTCTTTTTGGTGTTCTCTTGTTTATTTTATACTTTAATATTGTATTATTTCTTATTTTTCTAGAACCTTAATCAAAAACCATAAAAATCCACCAAATTAAAATAACCAGAAATGCAAAAATTCAAAACATGTCCAATATATATATATTCCAAAGATCCAAATTTTCAGGACATCATAGTGTTCAATGGTACTACCGGACTTCAGAAGTACCGATACTTCGAGCGGTACGTTTTTCCAAATAGTACCCCTTGACAGACTTAGTCTCCTTGAAAACGGTAGTACCAGGATTTAAACGGCAGAACTACCATATAGTGGTATGACGATGCCGCTGCGCGCCCGCCGCGTCCATCCTCGCGCCCCGCGAACGCGCGCCTAACCCTCGCCGCGGACTCTCGAAACGGAACTACCGTATCTTGAAAGCTATGAAAATTGGACCGTACATTTTTGGAACTACCGAAAATCGGAACTACCGCAATTTCAATGGCAGTAGTACCACATTTTATTCCTACAACTAGTTCTAATTCTTCGACATAGCCGTTACTATTGCTACAGAGAGCAAGTCGTGCTTGATCATGTTGATCCCAATTTTTTCAAACTATTATTTAATTACTTTGCTTTAAATTACATTGCATTGCAGTAGTTATTGTCCCAATTGCAAATATACCTCCTTGACACTTTGAAATACCATGATGCCTTTGTCACCATAGGTTGGGAGATTTATTAGTGATGCTAGTTTATTTATCACATGGGTTGGTGCGATTAGATTGCTTAGCATAATTCTTTGATATAATTTACACTATGATGACATCTATGTTCATTGTGGTACTACCGCTTTTCCTAATTTTCATGGTTCTTTTATGTGGAAGCTATGAAAATTGGACCGTACAATTTTGGGAAAATCGGAACTCCGCTAGTTTTGGTTGGTAGGGATATAAATACTTCCTCACCAACTCAAGAAAGAGCCTAGAACTTCATTGAACATCTTTGAGCAATAGAGCACCTCTCCCACACCTCATTTTTACTTGTGCATTCATTTAAGGTAGTTGATCTAACATCAAGTGCATTCATCTTAGATTGATCCTTAGCACTTGATCGCCGTCAAACGAAGTTTTGATCGATTACTCTTGGTGCTTACCAGCACCTAGACAACTTGTGCTACAAGGAACTTTTAATATTTTTTTTCAAATTTTTATAGATTTATTTGCTATTTTCTAGAGCTTTTTTGATTTATTTGAATTCCCAAATTAGAAAACCCCCAAAATTCCTAAAAATAGTAATGGGCCAAGCCCATTACTATTCATCCTGGTACAGCCAACCCTAGTCATTCAATCCTATCCTTGCCACGCGTCGCCCATCCAGTGACTCACCAAGCCGACCGCCGAATCTTTCTCTTGTGACACGTGTCAACCATCTAGTCATCTAACCACTGTTCATCCGCACTGTCTAAACTCATCTGTCCGATTCCTTTTCGAGCCATGTGTCACCCATTGGCTAGTCAGGCTACTGTTCACTATCATCCTTGATTCAAACTCGCTTTGCCACCGTTGTCTTCCTTCCGGACTCCGTCTCGCCGTCACTGTTGTCGATGCCTTGAACACCGCACTTGTACTCGAGCTGGACTCAACATATAGGCCATAAATAGCTGTGCCACCCCATCCTTTTCCCCGTCCCGAGCAATCGATCCTCACAGTTGCCGTGCACTGCCATCCTTGGAACAAGTCGTCGCCGCCGTCAGTTCCTTTTGTTCTCGCCTTCGGCCACCGTCGACGAGCCCCTACATTGTCGCACCATTCCGCCGCACGCCTTAGTTGCCGCCACCATCTTCCACTCTGGCAGCCTTTGCCTTCGTGCTCGAGGACGTCGCCGTCATCGTCCTCCATCTTTGGACACCGCTGACATCTTGCCACCGGTGAGTCCTTGCTATCATGTCTTCCGCCCTGTCCAACCGCCGTTGTCCGCCAACCGTAGAGCACCACGCGTCGTCACTATTCGGACCGTCCAAACGTCCTCATCCTCTACACCATTCGATCGTATTTGAACCATCCAATCGTTGTCAACATTCGACCCGTCCGAACACTACTTCACCTCTAGACCGTCCGATCGTCATCATCGTTCGGACAGCCTGATCGTCATCACACCTCAGCCGTCCGATCATCGGACTATCCAAATGTCCTCACTTCTTGACCATATGATCGTCATCACCCTAGCCGAGTTAGCTGCCACGCAAGAATGTCATGCCACGTGGATGCCACATCAACTGCCGACTCATCCCAGGTGCCACATCTGATGCCACGTCAACATGTTACGTCATCTGCCACGTGTCGTGCCATATCACCTACTACATCAACCCTAATAGCAGCTGTCGGCCACGTGTCCACCACGTCACCTCAGCCACCACCGTTGAAAGCATCTAGGTCCCTAAAAATAGTTTTGGTAATTAATGATAATATGTGAATATAGGACTAATATGTCTGTTGAGTATCGCATAGGTGAAGTCCCAAAAGTGAGCATGTCAAAAGCAAGGTGTATGCTAAAGGATGAAAAGAGGATCAAGATGGTTTAAGACAAAGATACAAGTAATATATGATCCTTTTTAAATTTTTACCTATCTTAGAAGAAAAGTTGAAAGACCGGGTTATAGGTGTAACATCCTAATTTTTGGGATTTTTAAAATCTTGAATTTAAAAATTAATTTTTGGGATTTTTCTGAAATTAATAAAGCTTAATTTGAATTTTTAGAATTTTAAAAGGATTTAATATGATTAAATTAAACTTCAAAATTTTTTGAAAATATTTTATTTGAGTTCCTTGTGTCACAACAAATTTTCTGGCATTTTTGGCGAATATTTGGGATTTATTTGCTATTTTCTAGAGCTCCTGGGAGTTTATTTGAATTTTCTGAAAAAAAATTAATTAGGGAAAACCTCCCGGCCGCCCGATCCTCTCTCCCCTCCACGCGTCGCTCATCCAGCCTCTCCCGCGTGTCCGCTCTCCCGCCCCACCTTTCTCCGCTCCGCACCGTTGGATCCGCCTCCCCTCCACGCGTCGCCTCCCCGTTGGCCTGGTCCGCGCCGCGCGCCGCTCCTGCCCCCGCCGCCCGATTTCCTTCCCCACCACGTGGATGCAATCCCCGCCGCCCATGCGCGCGCCCCAGGCGCAAACCCTAGCCCCCGCGCCGCACTCGCTCGCTTCCGCACGCCCGCGCCCCGCACGCTCCCGCACCGCACGATGCGCCGCGCGTCAGGTATCCGCAGCCGCCACGCGCGCGGCACTCGGGCGCTATCCTCGGCCGCTCCGCGCTGCGCTGCTCCGCCCGTTCGCCGTCCGATCACCCCATCGCCACGCGGCAACATCCGCGTCATCCGCTGCACGCGCTAACCCTAACCCGCCGCCGCCCCTCGCTTGTCCGATGCCGCCCGCGCCACGCGTCACTAATCCGAGCCGTCCGTACCACGTCCGCGTTCGCTCCGCGCCGCCCCCCGCCGCGCTTCGTGTTTTTATACGTGGCCACCTCGACCGCGTGCCTCACCCGCCGCCGCCTCGCCTCGCGCTTGCGCCACCGTTCTCGAGCCGCGCGCCGCCGCCGCCATCCTCGCTGCCGCTCGACGCCGCTGCCGCCGAGACCCGCCGGTGAGCGTCGCCGCCTCCTATCGCTTCGCGACGTCCCGCTGCCGCCCGCCCGCGCCCACGCCGCTCCCGCGACGCCGCCCCACGCGCGCCGACGACGCGCGGCGCGCCTCGCGCGACGCGCCGCGCGCCACGTGTCGGCGATCCGCCCGCCACCGCACCTCGCCGCCCATTCCCGGCCAAGACGCCAGATTCGAGCCGACGGCCCAGATCCCACCGCGTGGACGTTCCCGAACTGTCGGATCGAGCCGCCGCACCCGGAGCCCTCCACGTTAGCCCTACCTACGTGGCACACCACGCCGCCGCTAAAGCCGCGTAGTATGACACGTGTCTGCCGCCATCATCGCCACCGGTGCCACGCGGCCAGCCTGCCACGTGGCCGGCAATCGACGTCTCTCTCGCGTGCACCTCTCTCGCGCGTCGCGCCACGCTCACCATGAACTCGTTCTCCCGTGAGCCGGGTTCACAGCACAGTCGATTTTCCCGATTTTCCTTTTGGGTTAATTTTTCGAGAGCCCGTTCTCCTCCGTCCTAGCTCCGATTGACCCCGTTCTTTTTTCTAAATTCATTTAAAATTGAGCTCTAGCTTTTGGTTCTAGTTTCATGATTTTTAGAGTTCATTTGCTTATCATTTTATGTGTTTTTCTTGTTTCAGTCGTTTTCTCTCTCGTTAGATTCGGATTCCGGAGGAGCAGGATCTGCGCCCGAAGACCAAGAATACCTCGCTGAGCATAACCAAGGCAAGTCGTGTCTTTTGATCATGTTGAATCCAGTTTACAATCTATTATTTATTTATTTATTTTGTTTTAAATTACATTGTATCGCTAATTTTTATTCAAATCTTGTACTAGTAGTTATTGGCCTCAATTGATTAATCTCTCCTTAACACTTTGAAATGCCATGATACCATTGTCACCATAGGTTGAAAAACATACTAGTGATGCTAGGTTATTTGTCATATGGGTTGGTACGATAGAATTACTTAGCCTTGCTTAAGCTTACGATTGGGTTATCATCACATGTGAATTATCAATTTGACTTAATGAGATATGGAACTGTGGTTGGTACCACATTTATTAAAATTTGAGCCATAACGTTGGTGCGTCATCGGCGGTGGTTATACAAATTGGTTTTCACTCGGGCAAGTGATCGTGCAGTAAAGGGGGAAGTGTTGGAGCACTTCGAGGGATGAGGTAGTCTCGTCCGGGTAGACTTAAGGACTTAACTTTGTGCACCATTGATCTGAGCTTTACCGTGCAAACCACATGTCTGGATGGGACGGACCTGGTTGACTAATTTGGGATGTTTCAATTTTAATCTTGCCATTGAGATGAACATAGTTGCTGATTTCCATGTGGCGCAAGGGGGGTGTGATGCGAAACCCTAGCGGGCGGATTGAGTTGTAACTGAACTTTGTAAAGGCCTTGTTGTGATTATCTTTAACGTGAGGATTATCACATCGTGTGGGTACAGTTGTGCAACCTCTGCAGAGTGTAAAACTATTCGAATAGCCGCGTCCTCGGTCATGGACAATGCTCGGTGATTTCACACGAGGGGTAGTTATTTCTGAAATCTTGTGGATTGTGGTGAGATAGGGAATAGTTAATTCACTGTTGGTTTAGCTTATGGATGGGAGGTCCATAAGTGGTTGGCTTAGCTTATGGATGGGAGGTCCATAAGTTGTTTATTACAATCCTTTGGTTATTATTTATTATTGTTTTATTTAAAGTTCGCTCTCAATCTATTTACTGTATTTACCTTTAAATGTCGTTTTATGCAAATTAACCTTTCAGCCATCCTTTGGTAAGCCTTGCATACTATATTGCATTCATTTGTTACAAACGACTTGCTGAGTATCAATGTACTCATAGCTTTATGCCCAATGTTGTTCAGTTGAGGAAGAGGAGTATCACCAGCAGGAGGTTCCAGAAGGAGCATACTTCGACGACTTCACGGATTAGGCTTCGTTCTCCACTCGATAGCCTGTGGGCTTGTCGATTGGCCACTACGCTTTATTTTGGATTTCCGCCGCCAGTTTTGTTAAGCCCTTCGGGCCAATCTATTGTAAACTTGACCATAAGGTCGTACCTTTTGAGATTTATTGATATTTGAGATTTTTCTTTATTTTATCGTGTATATGGTTATGATGACATCTATGTTTGACTGTGTGCACTAGCATGATCCTGGGGCTAGTGCAGAATACACAGGAAGTCCGGATTTGCATATTCGGGTCTCGACAATAGGATAGTTGTCGTACTATTAAGAGAGGTCATAGAAAATAACTTGATAACATGTTCTTATGCCATTTAGATTAATCAGAGTCATGCATGCACTCAAAATTAAGTTTAAAAACCCTCTGTGCTCTATCAGAAAAATCAGAAGTACCGAAGTGCATATTACGGAACTACCGGAGTCCGGAAGTACTGATGTGTTAATTGCAGTACTACCAGAACTTGCTAGTACTGGCATCCTAAGCGGTATGTTTTTTCTAGAGAGCACCCACTTTGAGACATAGGCTTGCCAATATCGTAGTAACAGAAAATACACGGCAGAACTACCGTAGAGCGGTAGTACCGCACCCCAAATCGGAACTACTGAAAGTCGAAAGCACTAGAAAAATCCAGCGATATATTTTTTCCAGAAAGGGTTGATTTTTGGCCCCGAGGCAAACGGAAGTATCGCGTCAGAAATCGGAACTACCGCATTTACAACGGCAGTAGTACCGCGCTGATATTCAAACGGCTAGTTTTGACGTTTTGATATAGATGTTACTGTGTGCTACAGTACATTATGGTAGTACCGCAGATTACACAGTGGAACTACCAATATCCCTGATTTTTTAGAATCATTTTATGCAACGGCTAGTTTTGGTTGGTGAGGGTATAAATACCCCCCACCAACTCAAGGACATGTTGTTAAACTTTTATTGAACATCTTTGAGCATTCATTTTATACCTCATTTTTCATTGTACATTCATTTTGAGGTGGTTGAGCCAAATCAAGTGCATATTCATTTTAGATTGATCATTGGTATTTGATTGTCGTCAAGCAAAGCTATGATTCATTACTTTTGGTGCTTGTCGTCACCTAGACATTCATAATGTTGCCTCATGAGAGTATAAATGAAATGTATTCTCACCTAAACAACATTTTGAATGAGCTCAAAAGCCTTGGCACATCACTAACCAATGTTGATATTGTAAGAAAGATGCTTAGAGAAAATTATTTTGAATACCATGTTACCACTATCACTATAGGATAGAAAATTATTTAGTGATACTATACTAGTTGTCACATAGGTTGTACGATCAATTTGCTTAACCATGCTTATATTTATGTTGGGCTTATCATCACGTGTGATTAATTAATTAATTTGACTTAATGAGATATTAAATCATAGTTGTAGCCACAGTTATAAAATTTGTGTAACATGTCATAGGTGTTGGTTATACAAAATTGGTTTCCACTCGGGCAAGTGATTGTGTAGTAAATGGAAAAGTGTAGATTCACTTCGAGAGATGTGAATGTCTTGCCTAGGTAATGTCTAAGGGCATTACTTTGTGCGCCATTAATCTAAGTCTTATCATGCAAACCATATGTCTAGTATGTGATAGATCTAACTAATTAATTTGTAATATTTCAATTTTAATCTCGCCATTGTGATGAATATGGTTGCTGATTTCCATAAGACGCAATGGGGGTGTGATGCGAAACCCTAGCGAGCGGGATTAAGTTGAGGTTGGGCATTGTAAAGGTCTTGTTGTGATTTTTTTAGCACAAGGATGATCACATCATATGGGTATAGTTATACAACCTCTGTAGAGTGTAAAATTATTCGAATAGTCGTATTCCGGTTATGAACAATACTCGGTGATTTCACACGAAAGGTGGATGTTTCATAAAACTTGGTTGGGATAACTTTGGAACATGAATGGTTAGTTCACGGTGGTTCATTACGTATATGGTTAGTTCACGTGTGGTTCATTGAGTGGACGATTAGTTCACTTGTGATTCATTTAATTTCTTTAATTAGTTATTTATTATCATTTTATTTAATGTTCATTTTCAATCTATTTATTATATTTATTTTAAATTATTATTTTTTGTAAAATAACCTTTCAGCCGTTTATTGGTAAGTTTTGCATATTATATTGTATTTTTGTTACAAACAACTTGTTGAATACCAATATACTCACAATTTTATGTCTACTGTTGCTTAGTTGAAGAAGAAGAACCATATTAGCAGGAGGTACCTGAAGGAAGATACTTCGACGTCTTTGCAGATTAGAACTTCGCTTCACAGTCGATTGCCTGTGGGCATATCGAATAATTACTACGCTTATTTCTGTTTTCCACTGATAGTTTCTTAAACCCTTTAGACTAATATTTGTAAGTTTGATCATAAGATCGTATTCTGATAATTATTAATATTTGAATTTTTTCCTTTATTAATCGTGTATATAGTTGATATTTCATCAATAGTTATACTGTGTGCACTAGTGTAATCCTGAACTAATGCAGTATATATAGAAAGTCCTAATTTGCAAATTCAGGTCTCGACGGTCATTCACCCGTCCCCCTCTGACTGGCTATACCTGATCATGCACAACTTGATTCAAGTACTCTCCACAAAATCTAGGGAATGAATTTTCAGATATTGTCAACGCCCTAAGCCAACGTGCTGTGGTAACTGACGACATCAGCAACACTGATTACAGTTTTGTCAAAGAAAGATAGCAAAAGCTGGAAAAAAAAATAGAACCAATGTAGTATCAGTCAACTACAGAATAAAAAGGGGACAAAAGGACTTGTTAGAGACTCAAGAGCTTCTGAAATTCTCTTCTGTTCAGTGTTACTATTGTCGGCAAAGCATCAATCAGAAACTGACAGCAACAAGGTCAATTCTTGCAAAGATGGATATTGGTAGGAAAAAGTTCCATATCAAGTTGCATGACTATATAACATTCAGGCATCAACTTTATGATGTAGACAAGAACACAAAGTCAGAACACATGCAACTGCTAAAAAGCTAAGCTGTATTACATTATCAACAAGATTGATGTTGACACGCAGGGAATTCGATTCAAAGGTAGATACTGTTAGAAAACGACAAGTAAAATAGTGCAAATAATCAAGAATAAGAGACAGATTTTAATGTAGAAAACCCTTATAGGAAAAAGATCACAGACGCACAATTGGTGATCATCACTATATGAGGAGAATTACAAAATGCAAGGGATTTACAATGAGTCGTCAACCTATCCCGTACAGCTTACAGGGGGTATATATGGAGATACAAATCGACTTAAGAGCCGAAGGAAACTTTATTCGAAAAAATGGCCTACCGGCCCTCCACTGCCACAAACTGTCCCCCATCAATATTATCAGAATTCGGATCACATAAATAAACAGATACCGATCTCTACAGCTGAAGAGAACAGCTTTTCTGCAATTAAACCCTACCCTCGTGTCCCTCTTCATACTTTCATGTATTATATACAGTGGCTGGAATTAAAATTACAACATTTCCTACTGAATTGGAGGAGACTACCTTTTTCTACTTTTAGGCTAAAATGATTAAGCTAGTTTGCTCTTCTATCCGTCCAGAGAATCAAAATCTGCAAGGATCAGAAAACATTACACTGATTTCTCTGCTGATTCATCTATGGTCGACGAATTGATTGAGAAGCCATCGAGGAAGTCACTGTCGGAGTCAAGCTGTAGCTCTTTGAACATTGCCATGACCTGAATCATGGTTGGCCTTCGGTTAGGCCGATCATCCAAGCAGTCGCAAGCAATCTTCAGATACTGATAGAGCTCAGCTTCTCCAGACTTTGTGTCCGTCAGTGTAGGATCAAAGATCTCGCTGCTTCTGTTCTCCTTAACCATCTGCTTCACCCAACCAACAAGGTTGTTGTCACCAAACTCATTTGGATCAATCGGCTTCTTCCCTGAGAGAAGCTCCAAGAGCACAACACCGTAGCTGTAGACATCGCCTTTGGTCGTGCACCTGAAGCTTTGGTAGTACTCAGGTGGCACATACCCAGGCGTGCCTGCAAGTGTGCTCACACTTAGATGCGTATCAAGTGCGTTCATCAGCCTTGCCATCCCGAAGTCCGATACACGAGCATCGAGGTTGTTATCAAGAAGCACATTGCTTGACTTCATGTCCCGGTGTATGATGTGGGGGATGCAGCTATGGTGGAGGAAGGCAAGGCCTCTTGCTGAACCAATTGCAATCTTCTTTCTTGCTGCCCAGTCAAGTTTAACACTAGCCTTGGCCTTGTCATGAAGCACAACATCTAGGCTTCCATGCTTCATGTACTCATACACAAGGAGACGCTCATCACCAATCTTGCAATATCCAAGCAACGGTACAAGGTTGCGGTGCTTGATCTTACCAATAGTCTCCATCTCTGCAGTGAATTCCCGGTCACCCTGGCCGGTAAAATGGATCAGCTTCTTGATGGCCACAGCACTACCATCCTTGAGCTTGGCCTTGTATACCTCACCGAATCCCCCCGAGCCTACGAGGGTCTCGGCACTGAAACCATTGGTGGCCTCAAGGAGGTGCGCAAATGTGAGCTTCCTCAGTGGCTTCTCAAATGTTGCCACATTGATGCTCAGTGGCTCGCAGACAGCAGACAGCTTCCAACTTGATGTGCCAGATGTTGGAAGGCTCTCAATATAGCCGGTTCTCATCTCTTCAGTCTTCTGGTTCTTCCTGAGCTTGCATAGAGTGACCAGCAGCAGGAGCAGTATGAGCACGGAGAGTGCCACTCCGACAAGAATGCTTCCCCCAATGACCTTCCTCCTCCCATCAGGCGAACCTCGTGGCCCCCCTCCTCCCCACCCGGGATTGTGCCCACAAGGAGGCAAAGGGATGCCACAGAGGCCACGGTTATTTTCATACCGGGACGCCGGGAATGTGGTGAGCTGGCCAGATGAAGGGATTGGACCAGTCAGGTTGTTGTTGGAGACATCGAAGTCCGCAAGGAAATTCAAACCACCAAGGCCCGAGGGGATGCTGCCACTGAGCTGATTGTTTGAGAGGTCAAGTGCGCCAATCGATTTGAGCCCTGCAAATGCATCTGGTATTGTACCACTGAACTCATTGTGGCCCAAGTTAAGGACTTGGAGATACATCATGTTCCCAAGGCTCCCTGGTATGGCGCCGGTGAGACCATTGTATGAGAGGTCCAGGAAGATCATGCTACCATTGTTGTTGAATGTATACACCGTTGTGCCAGTGTATATCCTTGTGGATGGGCACAGGTGCACTGCTGGGAACTCAGCCAGCCGCTCAGGCCGGATGCCAAAGAACTCGAAGAGCACACCGGCGCCAGGGCAGATGTTGCCTGCCTCATTCCGGAGAAATGCAAATTGCTTCCCTGACACAACACCACCTGGAACGAGCCCCCCTTGGCCTGCTAACTCTGACGGTATCGCACCGGTGAAGCTGTTGCTGTTGAGGTCAAGCCAGATGAGGTTGTTGCAGCTGCCAAGCTCTGCTGGCACACATCCGGAAAGCAGATTCTTGTTGAGTTGCAGAATGGCGAGCTTCTGAAGCTTGCCAAAGCCCCGAGGCACGCTCCCGGTGAGACGGTTACCGGAGAGTGACACCCAGATGAGATTCACGCACCTTGTAATGGACGGGGGAATGCTTCCGGTGAAGTTGTTGTAGCTTATCACCAATGTCTCCAATGCGGTGCCATTGGAACAAAGGATGTCCGGTATCTCGTCGGACAGGCCATTCGCCCACATGACCAGATCAACGAAGCTTCGGCAGCCGCATGATTTCTGGCGGAATCTGACCAACAAGTGAATTGAAGCTGAGATCAATGGACTCCAGATTGGCGCAATTACCAAGCGATGGCGGCATGGTGCCATTGAGGTAATTGTTCGGGAGGAGGAGCTTCCGCAGCGAAGGCAGTGATGAGCACAGGTCCGGCATTATCTCTCCGTCGAGCTCGTTGGACCCAAGGTCAATCTCCTCAAGCAGTGGGCACCCGGCCGCAAGCACCGGAAGTGGGTTCACGCCGGTGATGTTGTTGAATGAAAGCCGCAGCACACGGAGTGAGGAGATGGTGCTGATGACACTGACCACAAAGTCCCCGGAGAGCTGGTTGTCGCTGAGGTCGAGAACCTCCAGGGACTTGCACTTTGCAAAGCTTGCCGGCAAGGCACCAATCAGCCGGTTGCTTGACAAGTCCAGTACAACAATTCTGCCACACAACTGGCTCAGCTCATCCGGCATCGGCCCGGCAAACTCGTTGCCGGCCAATGCCAGCCTGCTCAGAGAGGAGAAGCCCGTCAAGAACGTCGGTATTGCGCCCGAGAGAAGCTTGTTCCCCGACATGTCGAGTGTCTCAAGGCGGCGGCAATTGGCGAGGCCTGGTGGCAATCTGGTGCTACTCAGGCCATTGTAGGACCAATCAAGCACCGCGAGGCTCGCGCACCCGCCGAAGTCGTACCCAGAGACATCGCCAGTGAAGTTGTTCCCGGCGATGCTCAGGTACGTCAGGTTGGCCACGAGCCCAGCGGGGAGCGCGCCGGACATGTGGTTCCACGACACGTCGAGCGCGGTGACCTCGCTGCACGACGCGAGCTCCGGCAGCCGCCCGGTGAAGAAGTTAGCGGAGAGGTTGAGGTACCGCAGGCCGTGGCAGCCGGCGAAGGAGTAGTTCAGCAGGCCGGCGTCCGCCAGACGGTTGCGCGACAGGTCGAGCGACCGCAGCGACGGCGCGTACGGGAACCCGCCGCCGACGAGGGAGTTCCTCGACAGGTTCAGGAACCGCAGAGCACCGCAGGACGCCAGGAACGCCGGGGGCAGCGTCCCGTTGAAGGCGTTCGACGATATGTCCACCTCCACAAGGGCGCATGACGACGACGACGCGTGCGAGAGGTTGCCGTAGAAGGCATTGCCGCGGAGGTCGAGGCGCTGCAGCGCCGGGAGCGCGAGAAGCGCGTCGAGCCGGAGCTCGCCAGCGAGGCCCATGCCGCTGAGGTTGACGGCTACGACCCGGCCGTCGGGCGGCGGCGCGCACGAGACGCCGGCCCACGAGCACGGCACAGTGGAGTTCCCGCCGGCGCCGGACCCCGCGTCCGCCGCCCAGCTCGCGAGCGCGCCGCGCGGGTCGTCCGCCACGGACGCGCGCCTGAAGGCGAGCAGCACCGCCGCCTCGTCAGCGTCGGCAATGCCGGGAGCCAGCACCCGAAGCAGCAGCAGCAAGAAGGCGGCCGCCGTGAAGGGCGGGGAGGCGGCCATGGCTTCGCGTCCTCTTATACGTCAATTCGCACTCGTCGATTCTTGCCAGGAGGAAGAGAACCAAATGGAGATTGTCGCTAACTTCTTGCGACCTGCCGAATTCTTGGATGACTTCACATGTCGATGGAACGAATTAGGATTGGAATTTCTCTGCAAATTTGCAGCAAATTTTTCACATCATTTGGGCATACAAATTTAGTCCAAATTCGCAGCGTAAATTGTTTCCAAAGAACAAAAAGAACACAAGGAATCTTTGCAAGGGAAAGCACCCAACAACAGTTGAAGCAAATGCAAAATTCTTGGTTTGATTTCTTTGGGCAAATTGCCAACACTAAACTCCAAAAAGCAAGACAAAATATCTCACAATTGATAGAATCCATGAACCTAAACAGAGTGGAAACAAACTCCAATTTGGACCCCCAAGAAACCAACCCAGACAAGTCCCAAGAACAAGAACCAAAAGGCCATGAAACCACCAAGAAACCAAGAGTAATTGAAACCTCTAAACCAACCAAAAAACAACCGAACATTTGAAAAACTAAACCAAGGAGGCAATAGCACCAAAGCAAAGGCAAGAAAGAAGCACTCACCTTGGCACCCAAAACCTCATCAAGAATGGAGAAAACCCACAGGTTCAGGGAAGAAGGAAACAACAGAATCCACTGCAAGAATTGGAGACAAGGAGACAGAAGCAGGAGGGGAAGAGGGAAGAGAGGAGAGAAGAGAGAGGCAAAAGCAGAAGGCACACACAAGCTTACACTTTAACTATTCGGTTTACTATTGCATAATTAACTAATTTTTTTTATCTTTTTGTTATTGTATAATACTAATTTCTCCCTCAAAAAAATTCCTTTCTAAAAAAAGAGTCTTAGAGGATACTCATCTAATAAATAAAAAGATAACTGAGAGTGAATAAAAAAACTAGTCGACTGTGTAATAGACACTTAACTTTTTAAGTAGGAGGAGAGGCAAATGAACAAAGTTTTAGTTTTAGTTTTTTTAATTTTTGAATTTTGAATTTTTTGTTGTTTTTTTATTTTTTTATTATCTGTAAAGATATAATAGTATTTTTATTTGTTATTTAAATAATTTAGAAAAAGTTAGCAGTTATTGTAATATAATTTTAGCTAAAATTTAACAATTAAAAGTCACAGTCAATTGAAGCATGGTCTAAACCACCATTAGTTTAAATCCCCTTGTTATTAAGAAAACATCCAATAGTTTGTTTGCTTGTGACGGCAATTAGCCCCGAAAAGAGGGGCCGAATTGTTTTTAATCGTAGGAGGAGAAACTGCGCGAATTTCGAAGGATAATATTTGGTTTTTGTGAGGGTTGGATAAAACTTACTTTTTTGTGCTCAAGTGCTCACTTTTTTTTTGCTTGTGTGTCTCAGCATCCGTGTCTGGTCAAACTTGATTTGGCATCTCACACCTGTCTCCATCTCTTAGGGTGATCGGAATAACGATAACTTTTGATTTTTACTAAAAATATCAGAATTGATCAAAAACATCAGCACTGAGTTGGTTTATTGAGTATAATTAAATGTAAAAAATATAAAAAAATCGAAAACAAAAAACGGAATAAAAAGGTATAAGTAATTTTTTAAAAAAAATGAAAAAACCGAAAAAATTTTATTGTAGCAACAGTAGCTGCTAGAAGCCGAAAATTGCCCACCGCCAGCGACAGGAAGCCGACTTGAGCGCGGCCTCAGACGGTGTTATTGTATTTTGCTGATGATTTTTAATTATAATTTATAGTTTTTTTTAAAAAAATTAATAGTAATAGTTAAAAGAAGTGATTTGTAAAATCAGAAAGTGAATAATAGAAAAAAGTGAGAAATATATGTTGCACGTGACGATAGGGGTGTGTGATGCACACCCTTGTCGTATCTCCAGAGCAAGACAGTAACGAGAGGTGTGAAGAATTCGGATGTTTGTATTGGCTTTAACTTTTCTAAACAGAAATCAATATGAACAAAGCTATACACACCTTTCCTCTCTCCCTTAACTCGGTAATTTTAATTTACTTTCTCTTTTCCAGAAAATAGTTTCTTTACTATAGGAGTAGGAGAAAGATTTTCTTTTGGGAGGATGTCCACTATCCAGAGAGAAAATTAGTAACTGGTGTTCTTGCAAAAAAAAAAAAAGAATTTCATGTTGGCATGCACTATTTTGTCACTAAACATGTTTGTGGAATATGTCATGGATGTCCACTTTCGGCGTGCTATAATTTCTTAGCCAGGTTTTGGTTTGTTACCACAATTGCAACACAACACAAGATAGAGTGAGGTCCTTACGTTGCAATCAAAAATAAAATTACTTTGCCCTCTTTTGGCAAAGATAAATATATTTGATATGCCGCTTGCAATTCAGACAATATTCTATATATGTTGATACCATTAGCAACGATGTAACTGACGTACTTAAAAAATCAACCTTTTATATTTATAAGCATGTTTTGAACAAAAAAATCCTATTGCAATTTATATATTTAAAGTTTATTCTAGAAAAAAACCATATGTGCATATGTATAGTTTATAATTAAAAAAAATACAAAATCCTTATATGTATTCTGCACCACTAATAAACTTAAACGAGTTGCCCCGCTCATTTCGGCTTTTTTTTTTGCTTCAGTTTTTAGTTTCTGTTTTTTTTTCACTATTCAGTATTTCATCTTTTTCTGAATTTTTTTAGATATTTTAGGCTTTTTTATATTTTCTTTTTTTTTCCGTGTTCCTTTGTATTGTCCCTAATGGGTTAACATGTTTTTTCTATTTTTATATTTTTTTAAAAAACTAATTATGCCCAAAAAGCCAAATCACATAAAGAAAAAGCCAACATAAATGAAATTTCAGCCAAAAGTTAGAAGTCATCGTTAAAACGAGCGCACCCGTAGGACATAAAATTTACAAAAAAAATTACATAAAATTTCTGCATCTTTCCCAATTAGTATTGGTTAAGGCCAATAGGACATTTGCACGAAATATACTGTGGCACTATGTAGAGTATTTACTGAATTATGAGTACAGTGGTACAGCACCTGTGTAAGGATGTTGACTTTTTTTGCTTTTTAATTGGCATTTTACCCCTTTTTTTCCCTCCTTTCTGAGATGCTTGTATATTGCTGTTCATTTCAAGTACTTCTTACATCAGAGGTGTAGCCAACAGGAGGCTTTGTTGGGCTCGAGCCCACCCTCTGCTGGCAGTGATAACCTTACATAAGGTATCTTATTGTATTCTTTTTCTTTTATCTTTGTTTCTATTTTGTTTATGTATAAATTTAAATTACATAAGACTATGTTTATTATATTTATCTCAATTTAACTTAGTTTTTCTCAGTTTTTAGTTGAAAAATAGCTTAGTCCTTCGAGCCTCTACTCCAATCTTACCCTGGCTTCGCCACTTCTTACATGTAAAAGGTGGCAAGACTGGCGCTACCAATAACAAGCTGACTGGATAATGTTGGCAGGGATAATCGACTTGCATGTGTTAGGTTTAAAAGTGAAAAAGCATTACAACTTTTATACTCCAAAAGAAACAGTACACTGAACACCTAATTCTCACACCTAATTAGGCCTTGTTTTTTCCTACACTTAAATAACGATTTAGTGTGAACATGCTTCAATCGATGGGTTTTTAGTTAGCATTGATCTTTTTTTACAATTACCACAGTTTATTTCCTACAGAAATCTGGCAAATTCTCCCTTTCCAACGAGCCCAATTATCAGTGTCACAGCTAGTCGTATCTGTTATCGAAACTTTTTCAGCAATATACAAACCAATTCGTGATTTTAAATTGATGTTTTAAAAAATAACACCTACTTTTATATAAAATTTGAAGAGTAAAAGGAGAGATGTATAGCTGGGAGCCTGGGGGCTGGGAGGCTAAAAATAAAAACTATAGTTCATGTAAAAAAGTTACCATGGAGCCACGAAAGATGTTTGGACGCTTCTTCCAAGTTACGGCTTAAAAATCTCAAAAATAAAAAAAGTTACAGCTTTCATAAGAATCCAAGGCATCTAACCCAATGGTCACAAACTCGAGTCACATGTTCGTGTTCTTATTTATATGATGGTGGAGTATAAAGATAAGAGTTAAAGGAGGCTATTGCTAATTAATTATTGGGATTTGGGGCTCCAGAGAATAGGGAGCTTTGGAAGTCAAGAATAGGGTTTTTCTTTTTCTTTTTTTAACAACATGTGAAGCGAGCAACAAAGCGAAAGATAGTTTATTTTCAGTTTTTCTTCCTCTCCTTAAATTGCATACCAAAGTAGATGACAAATTATATTGGACAAACAAAAATCAAAGAATTACTTTTCCTCATGCCAAAAACAAGTAAACTTTTTAAGTTTCATTATAATACTAGAAGCTAGTAACTAAAAATATTTTATAAGTAAGGACTCTAATTTTGTAGACCTTATCTGGAAGACAAGAATTTTTCGATCCCTATAGAAATTAGATTGCTTTCTATAAAATTCATATAAAATCTCACTGAAATTCGGGCGTTTCCAAACCGTGCCGTACTAACTTGCAAATCTTTATCGCCGTAGGAGAGTAGACTCCAGCATAAGGCAGCAGTAGGAATTGATGAGGCTGAATTAAAAATATTCACATGCCATTGATTGCCTTACTCGGCGGGTAATGGCACGCCTGTGCCCGCTGGAGGGAATTGTGCCCCCCGGGCATAGTTTAATGCATTCATGAAACTTCTCTGGTTCCAGTGTTAAATTCTGGCTGGGTGATGTCCTCGTAAACAGTACTCCCCCCGTTTTCTGACCAAATTATACTCTAGGATTTTGCGCAACAATAAGTTGCGGCTATTGTATTGAATTCTGTTTTTAGTTTTTATGTAAATAAGTTAGAAATTAATATAAACGTATAATTTTTTGAAGCAGTTTCTTCACTCCTCTCATTCATACCTCGTTCTGAGGATAAGACAATAGGTCGCAAGCGTATCACATATACCACTCCTCTCACTCCTGTCTCGTGTACGTATTTCTTTTATACTTTTTTCACCGCTCACCCACTCATTCTAAAAGCTACTTTTTTAGTTAATACTATTCATTTTTAACCAAAAACCATCAACCACAGTTAATACAAACACCCTCTATGCATACTAAATACCATCTTATCCTCTTTTATTTGATCACTTATTGCTCTTCGATATGGTGTGTACTTTAATCTATAACAGTAAAGGATCTTGAAAATGTAAATGAGAGGATATGCAAATGAAAAAAATAAAAAAAAAGTTAGCTTGAAAATTTAGAATAACTTGTATTAAAAATTTTAAAAATAAAATGATATGTATTTGGAAAACGAAGGAAATATATCTACGAGTGTGTGGGTTCTTGTAGCATGTAACGTCTCTATTTCTAGGACTGTTAGAAATCCCCACAACTGCCTAGAATTGTTTAGTTGCAAAGTACTGCACACGAGTGAGCATCATACCAACACATGCTCACAATATAAGAACCAAACTTTATTACAGTTGCTAGATTTTGGACACAGCGGAGCATACAAGCTCAAAGTTTATATTACATCACATAAAAGACTCCACAGGCTTGCCTAAGCGAGGATAGGACTCAAAACTACTGATCAAAACTACTGTAGGATTCCTCAAGTTCTTTATCAATGTTGTCAATTTTATCCTCCCAAGGCTCTTCTGTTAATTATTTTGTAAGTAATGAGTAAAACCGTACCCAACAATTCACAAGGGGAAACCCAAATTTAAATATTTGCTAGGGTTTTAAAGTAATGGGGATATATTGGTTTTATTAATGTGGTTGTGGATGCAATTTCATTTATAATCATTTTGAACACAAAGCAATAAAGCATTAACTTCTTAAGGAAATGGGGTTTCTACAAACTGATTACCAGACTGAAACATTATGAAAACTACTTATACCTTGCTACTAGAACCATCCATTAAACACAGCTTCATTTACCGAAAGAACGATATATTCAAATACCATTGTTATATTCTGTAGAGTTGCCCAACTTTACCCAAAGATCTCTCAATCTCTTAATGTTATGCAATAAACACGCAACAGGTAACGTGTGACAAAGTTGAAAAAATAAGGTCCCTCACTGCTCTCCTCTATCTAATTTCTACCCGGTAGGTTATGGATCATACATTGTCAGGTATCCACTGGTCAATGCGGAATGCTACTGCCTAATTCTGAGTGGATCTATCATTGTTAAGCATGGTTTTATTGTTTTCATACAACCCTTTTGTCCTTGGGCCATTCCCACATTGGGAATCTCATCATCGTATAGATATTTAATTGACTCGAGCAGCGACTAGACCAGATTTGATAAGTCAATACTTGTGGTTGAGCGTTTTCTATGTCCTTTACTCAGCATGAGGTTCTAGTCCTTATTTTTTTCACCAACGAGGCAGCCATCACAAACCAATAACCTAGTGCTCTACGGCACTGCCACCAATCCAGCCCATGCCTCCTCCCTAGGGTAAGGTGTGGAATTGAGGAGGACGACTAGAAGGGGGTGAATTAGTGGTCTTAAAAATTCTGTTTCAATTAATATCAATTTCTATTTGGCTAAACCAAGTATTTACAGAAGCTTAACTCAAATTGGTTTAGCACAAATAACGCTTAAATCAATAATGTTCACCTAAGTGCACAACAACCTAAGTCTAGGTTTGCAATCCTAGGATGATAAACAATCAATTTAATGCTATAAATGTATATTGCTTGAATATAAGTTGCGTATAAGTAAACAAACCACAAATAACACGATTGCTTTTTAGCGTGGTGCTCAGAGACTTGCCGGTCTTCTCTAGTCCACGTTAAGGTAAGTCCAAACGAATTAGACTGGCTCCACGAATTAAGCATTCTACTTTAAATCCACTAGTGGTAGCTCTTTCCCACTCCGGGTAGGTGAGCTCCAACATTCACACCGCGCAACACATACTGGTAGTTCCGATTTTCGTTAGTACCGTAAAATACACAGCGGTAGTTTCGATTATCCTATAAGATGCAAATACTTCAACAGATTTTGTAAAATATATTTGCAAACTATAATACCATACACACAAGCATCATATATGATTTCTAATGAGTTACAAAATACATTTGCACACATTTGGAATTATGACACTACGAATTTGTACATGGATTTTAACACATTTGTAAAATACATTCGCAAAGCTAAGTCGCATGCTACAAGAATCATACATAAGCTTCAAGTATTTGCAAAACATATTTGCAAATATAAGCCTTATACCATAAGGAATAGGAAATATGAATTTCAAACACTTGCAAAACACATTCATAATGTATAGTCCCAATGTACAAGGATTCAACACATGAGCTTTAACTATTTGCAAAATACATTCGTAAATATAAGTATCATGCTAAGGAGAGCTATAGTAAATAAGGTTGAGCTATCAACATATGATGAGACTCAAGCTACTAGACATGACCCTTCATAATAGTATAAAATCTATACTAGCAATTTGGTCTTCCAAACAAACACCGAGACCGGTAAAATACTAGGTACACATCCTTAGGTTTAGCTAGGCATACCTTTGCCTTGAGTATCCTCTTGAAACTTGATGACACACATTATTGTTTTAAGTCTGGGTCATTATCTTGATATGTATCAACTTATGGTGCATCTTCACTTGACCTCCATCAACACATGATGAGTCATCACTTGACCTTGATGATCAACTCATGATCATTTTCTCTTGGATATGCATCAACTCATGATTCATTTTCTTGAGCTCTATCAACATATGATGAGACTTGACTTCACTCGATCAACTCATGATTATCTTCTCTTCTTGACGACCTTCAACATATAAGTCATCTTCCATCATCTTGACCTGATAATCTTTAACACATAAAGTCATTCCAAGTCTTCCTTATTTGTGGAATCTAACTTATTTATCCAACTCAAGGAAACTGTTAGTCCACAAACTAATTTCCATCAATTACCAAAACTTCACTATTAATACATAATGGAGGGACTAGATTCTACAATCTTCCCTTTTTGGTAATGCATGATAATCTCAACAAATAATGAAATAAAAATAGATTTACGAGTATACACAATGTACACAACAATTGTATACTCTCGAATAATCTTTCTTAATCAATTAACTCATTTGAATGTGTGTGTTTCTTTTTGAGATTAATTGCTAGCAAAGCTTACTCATCTGGTTGTCATTAATCATCCAACCATTAATACAAAATGGAGAAACTAGATGACAACTTGATTATGAGTATATATGAACTACACAAACTATATATACTCAAAGGATAAGTTTCAAAGTAAAGATCCTTACTATGTGTAAAGAGGAACATGTATTAATACTATTAAAATCACAAAGCATAGATTGAACTCACTCTAAATATGTGCATACAAGAATGTATAGTAAAAAAACATATACACATATTCATATTAGACTTTTGGTGGAGTTTAATCTATCATTTAGATCTGAGGAATATACTAAGATATAAATGAATGTGAATGTCGAATACATACCTCTATGATTTCACCTTTTCATCCAAACATCGCTCATGAGCATGTGCCTATCATGCACGGTTTGGAACCATCATCACGCACGGTTTTCAACCGCCTGCTTTTATGTGTTAGTGATAATAGGTGGTTATCGCGCACGGCTCGGAGCCGCTCGTGATAACTTACATTCTGACGGTTTTGACACAAACGCGCTCGTGATAGTCGACTTTCACAAACGGTTAAACACAAAAACCGCTCGTGATAGATACGATATCACTGACGGTTCCTCGTTCCAACCGTCTCGATGATACGCATATCGCGCATTTGTTGGAAAAGGAACCGCTCGTGATATCGTGTCTATCACTGCACGGTTTTTGTGTTTAACCGTCAGTGAAAGTCGACTATCATGCATTTTCGACAACGAACCGCTCTGTGATAGCAATTGCAACATCACTTTTATTTGCTGTTTTTTGGCTAGCCTCAGGATATGCTAGCCATGCCCTCTGAAAGCAAGCAACAAGATATCACATACATTGCAGATTACACAGATCTGACAAATGAATTACATACAATATTGCAACTCAAAGTTACACAGATAAGTTAATTGCAACTCAGTGAATTACAAATGTAACAAACGGCCAACAGATCACATACAAATATAGAATGAAAATCGTCACACTATTCTGACTAATGTTTGATTAAGCACACAACTGAGTGATTTGTACAATTGCATCCAATGTTTCAACATCTAATTATCACCATTGCTGGGGTAGAACTCTCCAGCCTTGTTTATACATTGTCCTATTAAGAACACGGAGAGTGTTGCACGAATTTCGACGAGTTCGTTAAGATCATATGTACTTACGTCGAAGTCCACCCGCTGTCGCTAGGAGCAATAAGTCATTAATTAGCATGTGTGTATATATATACATATATAATCAAAAAATAATAATTATTGCAAGAACATGACAAACCTCTGGATCATCGATCTACTATCCATGATTTCCTTCATATGGCGGCAAACGTAGAATCCACATACGTTGCCCTGTAGTTGCTGGTGACACTGCAAAAATTGCATTACGTACATAAGTATTATCAATTCTAGAGGTATTATAACAAAGTGTGATATAGGATTGTTGTGTTGTAGCGGGTACCGGAAATCGCGTGTTGTGTTACAGCGTGTCACTAGATTTGTCGTGTCTTCCTCCGTGGGCAACATAAGCGGCAAACGACCTACGTGATTCAAAAAAGTTAGCCTCGGCCGGTGCAAACGAAGGAAATATTACAATAGAGTTATGTATGGAGGAAATGAGTTTACTTGTTAAGTACTTCTTGCACACAACTGAAGTCGTGGTTGCTCCTAAGTAGGGAATCAAGGTATATTATCTTGCTCTACTTTGGTATAATCACAATCAAAATTCAGTGTTGCCTAGTCATGTACACACTATAGTGATTAATCATAAGTTCATGCTGCATGTAAAGTACAAATAAAACATGTGTGGCAACTAGTGAAACACTTACCCTTGGTTGAAAGGAAACATGACGTACTCCTTGTCGATGTGAGCACGCAATCCCCTCGTTATGTAATCTTGCACGAAGGATTCATTACCTTTGATAACTTGCTCAGAGACCAAGTGAGGGTCGAGAAAACCCACCGGTTGTCACGATCGCCGGACTAGTTGGATCATGCATCTATACATAAGGAAAGAGTAATGACATTTATCGGTATAACGTGAATGTAGAACTTCATTGTACAATACACTTACAGTGTCCAGCAGCGTAGAAGTGAGGCGTCGAGTTCGTCGAGATTGAATAGTAAAAATAAGTCTTCGAATGTCACGACGATGTAGCTTGTGTCGTGGAGGAAATGCTGCTCCGTATATTTCACAGTGAATGCACTCTGCCAGATTGGCTTCATGTTGGACTTCTCCATGTATTCTTGAAAGGATCCACGAGAATATTCGGTAGTCAATGATTGCTGCAAGAGGCAATTAATCATGTTATTTTTGAACCCATGAAGTTCAAGAGGTGTTAACAACTATATAGTTTAACTTATCTTACCAGGCGTTGGGACACTTTCTCATCTGCGAGGTTTTTGAAAGAGACACCCGAAGATGTGGTTGATGACCTCGCTCTTAACGGGCCGAGCACGCCGCTTGCGATCCCGGCAAATGGCGGGAGGCCTCCGATCGGAGTGCGACTCGCCCCGCATCCCCATCGCGGATTTTACCCGCGCACCCAGCGGTGCCGAGTCCGTGAGGGTGAGTGTTTTGTGATTGGATAGCCTTGTGCGCCGCACTTTGTTGTTCAAATTCAGTCGTTGTCTTCATCTGCACAAAGGCCTCCCATGCTTCCGGCGACGCGAAGGATACTTTGTGAAGGGCGTAAGATCCTTGGCCACGCATCGCGCCACAAGAGTGCTCTTAAAATTCTTCCGTGCTTTTCCCATTGCGAGGAGCGCGTGTCGCCGCACGAGTCCCCTGCCTGCTGGGATCTCGAACGAATGTGTAACTTCCTCCCATAGCTTATTTTTGTGATCGCTTGACAACTCTCTCCGCTTGCTATGGTGATGGGGACCCGCTCTTCCAATTATCCCGCGGTATTCGAAATGATGCCACCGCTTTCTTGGTTGCAGAGACCCATCCGAGAGACCACCGTGATGGTCATTCGCCATCCGCCTTTTCGATACTCCTCGACCACGCTTAGTTTTCCCAATCTTGGGAGCGTGAGACCCGGATAGCGACGACGAAGCACGTGAGGACGCCATCTCTTCTAAGAAAAAATAATCGCAGATGTCACTAGCCCGTGAGGTGTGGGCCTAAACAAAGTTCTATGAAGCAATGACACAAACTAGTGTATCAAGTTCATTGAACCCGATACACTAGAGTGTGTCACTAGCTTCATGCCCTTTGAAGGTCTATGTGGCATATATTTTTGGATGACTATGTGGACGCAGTGAGGTGTGGTATATCTCTAGGTATAGCTAGCTGCTAATAATTCATATATAGCAATATAATTCTAGTATGATTATGTGAGCACAAAGATGACATCAATCGAAATACAAATGTCATAACATGTATGTAATATATGAATTGAACATACCATTTGAAATATAACACATATCCAAATACAAATGACAAATGAATTTAATATATCCATCAATTCAGCATGTGTAAATTCAGCCAGCATATATATCAATATAACAATCCAGCATGTGTAAATTCGGGCAGCATATATATCAATATGACAATGTAGCATATATATCACTATGACAATGTAGCATATATATCAATATGACAATATAGCATATATATCACTATGACAATGTAGCATATATATCAATATGACAATGTAGCATATATATCAATATATGAAACATGAAACAACTACCTACATGAAACATGAAACATGACAATGTAGCCGAGTCGGGGGAGGAGGGCACCGGGCTCGCGGGGGAGGAGGGAGCTAGAGTCGAGGGCGGGAGCCGAGCTGGGGGGAGCGCGTCGGGAAGGAGGGCACCGAGTCGGGAGGAGCGGCGCCGGAGGGAGCGCGGCGGAGGGCGGCGTTGGGAGCGACCGCGGCGGCGGCGTCTGGAGGGAGCGTCGGCGGGAGGGCGCGGCGTCGGGAGCGACCGGCGGCATCGGCGGCGTCGGGAGGGAAGGGCAACGCGAGAGATACCAGGGGCGCTGGAGAGTGCGAGCTAGAGTGCGGAATCTGTGCCCTAGTTGACGGTATTTATAAGGGACACTATCACAGATGGTTCCCTTAAGGAACCGTCTGTGATAGTTATATCACAGACGGTTCTATAAATAAACCGTATGTGATACTCTATTTTCATAGACGGTTATACGTTACGACCGTCTGTGATAGTATGCCTATCATAGACGGTTCTTACCTTATAACCGTCTGTGATAGCCTATCATAGACGGTTCTTACCTTATAACCGTCTGTGATAATATAATATCACAGACGGTTATAAGTGGAGAACCGTCTATGATAACTATCACAGACGGTTCTAAGTGTATAACCATCTGTAATAAGCCTTTGCCCACTGCTTGTCGATCTGTAATAAATCTTTGCCGGCTGGCTGTTGTAACTACACTACCAGCATTCAATAAGACCTCTCACAAAGTGTAATGAATAACTACTCCTACCAGCATGCAAATTCACAAATACATCACAGTTCCTGAGTCAAGTTACAATTACAATAAAACATATATAATAGTTACATTTATTACACATAGCTATTTTATTTTAAATAAAGTCCTTCACGATGATCAACATGAATATAGCTTGTTTCATCGCCTTGTTCTTCCTCGAGCCTGATGCCGTCTCCGAATGGAGGCAAATCATCAAATTGATTGTACTCTTCCTCATCCACAACATTCTCAACTCTGACAATCCTTCTTTTTCCCTGAAGAACTACATGGCGCTTCTTATTTGCCGGGTCGGTTACATAAAATACTTGAACAACTTGTCTCGCGAGTACGAATGGTTCGTCTTTGTATCCTACACATTCGATATCCACGGTAGTGACACCGTACTTATCGACCTTTACATCCCGTGGGAGATGGACCCGACGACACCGAAATAGAGGAATCTTGAAAATTACGTAGTCAAGCTCCCAAATCTCCTCTATAAGCCCGTAGTACGAGCTTGGGCCAGCGGTACTGACGTGCGCATCATAGGCATCTATGCGGACACCGAAGTTCTCGCATGGTGCTCTTTTATCCCGACCGTTGTATAAAATGTGTAGCCATTAATGTCGTATCCTTGCTATATCACAATTGTAAATTTTGGCCCTTTTGCCAACCATTGTAGTGTTTCACTTGACGACCTCCTAGTAATTGCGCCTTCAACCATTCGTTGAACTGACGATTGTGCTGTCTCGTGATCCAAATTTCTGACTGGCCTGCATTCTCTTGACGTAGCATGTCCTTGTGCTCTTCAATATATGGGGTCAGTTCAATCATGTGTTGCAAAATTGTGAAATGGGCTTGAGCATACCTATTTTGATCCGGAGTTATTGCTTTCCTTTCGATAGTCCCGATACCCTCTAACCTCCCCTCGTGACGAGATACAGGTACACCTATCGGATCGACCTGAGCCATATAGCCGATGCAGAATTCAATGACCTCTTCTGTTGTATAACCTTCGATGATGCTACATATGACGTACATAGGACTTGAGAATTCCCATGTACCTCTGAAAGGGTACATATGACGTAGAAACACGGGGCCGCATATTTTTATCTCTTTCACAAGGTGGACAATGAGATGGACCATGATATCAAAAAATGATGGAGGGAAATACATCTCTAGATGACATAGAGTTGTCACCATCTCGGTTTGCAGAGCATCTAGTCCATCGGTATCAATGACCTTCTGAGCAATTGCGTTAAAGAAATAACACAGCCTTATGATTTTCACTCGAACCTTGTTCGACAAAATACTTCTAATTGCAACAGGTAGCATTTGTGTCATTAGCACATGGCAGTCGTGGGACTTCATGCCAATTAATTTCAAATGTTCTATGAAAACAATTTTCTTCGTGCTGGTGGAGTGATCGGATGGAACTTTCACACCATGTAAGGACTGGCATAGTTCAGTTCTCTCGGACTTAGACAGAGTGTAGCAAGCTGGGGAAGGTATGTCCGGCCTTTATCAGTCTCTATCGGTGCTAACTCGGTCCTGATGTTCATAGCGACCAAGTCACGCCTTACGTTAACACCATCCTTAGTTTTATCAGGAATGTTCAATAAGAGAGCAATCAAACTGTCACATACATTCTTCTCTACGTGCATGACATCGATGCAATTGCGAACTTCTAAGTGCTCCCAATAAGGCAAGTCCCAAAATATTGACCTTTTTTCCACATGTTCTTCCTCAATTTACGCCCCTTTCCAAGCACAACGTTTATATCCTTGACCATATCATACACCTTTTTCCCACTAAAAGGTCTAGGTACCGAGTCATCTTCTTTTTTTCTATCAAATTATTTTTTCATCTTGCGGTATGGGTGATACTTTGGAAGGAACCTACGGTGACGCATGTACACAGTTTTACACGAGTTGTTTAACTACACACTCTCGGTATTGTCTAAGCAATGCGGACACACTTTGGCTCCATTTGTACTCAATCCTAACAGGTTACCAAGGGCAGGAAATCATTAATGGTGCAGAACAACATAGCGCGTAGAGTAAAGTTCTCTCGTTTGTCCGCATCCCATACATGTACCCCTTCGTTCCACAGTATTGCAAGATCTTCTATCAATGGTGCTAGGAACACATCAATATCGTTGCCAGGTTGCTTCGGCCCTTGGATAAGTAGTGACATCAAAATATACTTCCGCTTCATACACAGCCAAGGAGGAAGGTTGTACATGCATAGAGTCACGGGCCAGGTGCTATGTCGGCTGCTCATATTACCAAAATGATTCATTCCATCTGTACTCAACCCAAACCTTATATTTCTCGGTTCCACACCGAAATCTACAAACATCCTATCGATGTTCCTCCATTGGGCAGAATCAGCAACATGTCTTATCATTCCGTCTTTCTTACGCTGCTCCAAGTGCCAACGCATCAATCTTGCATCCTTGCGGTTTGCAAATAAATGCTTCAAACGGGGGATTACAGGAAGATACCACAACACTTTAGCAGGAGGTCCTTGCTTCACCTCGATGCCCTTTCCATCATCAGAGTCATTTTTACGCTTGTATCGGGATGCTTTGCACACCGGACAAACATTTAAGCTAACATACTCTTTACGGTACATGATACAATCATTCGGACATACATGTATTCTTTCTACTTCCATTCCTAATGGACAAAGAATCTTCTTGGCTTGGTAGGTGGTTCTCGGCAATATATTTTCCTCTGGAAGCATGTCCGCTAGGAGACTTAACAATGCTATGAAACTCTTGTCGGACCAACCATTGCTTGCCTTCAATTTCAGTAGTTCTAGAACTGATGACAACCCCGTGTATTGCGACTTGCATCCCGAGAACAAAGGTTTCTCCGAGTCCTCCATCAAGCCCTCGAATTTACCAAACTCTCTCTCATTGTAGTTCCCTTCTGTATCACGTAACATCTGATCCAGATTGTCATCATGCGATCCATCCGCGGCCTCATGATCAAAAGCATATCGTTGTCCCCATCGAGTAAAATTTAATAAAATCCAAATAAAGATGGGTTTGAGTTTTATCAGAGTCTGGGTTGGCGAAACAGAGCTCGGAATGGTTTAAATGGGGCTCAAAGTGGTCGAAATTGTTATATATATGTTATTGGGCTTCTGATGAATAGAATTAGGTCTGACACTATTCACTATGGGTCAGGATTCAAACAGTAACGGATCTTAATAGTGATCAGCTTGGGTCTGGGTTGAATAGTATTGCACAACATTGGGGTCGACCTGAATCAAATTCTGGCCATTAGGCCGAAATAGCCTAGCTTTTCCTCACTCGGCATTTGAGTTGGCCGATCGGCCCAGGTGCATGCACGGCCAGTCTGGTCCAAGTGCACATGGATGTATTGGCCCAAGTGCACGCGTGTGCGTGCATGGCCTATGTGGCTTGCCTCGTGCGCTTGGGCCAATCAAGTGACTCAGCCCGCCAGGTCGTCTCCTTCCTCGGTCTGGCTCCAGCATGAGAACGAGGATCCATGGTCACAACTAAACCTAGGGATTGGCTAAAGAAAGCATGGCGGTTGTATTTTTTGGGGTTGTGGAATATGAGGTTCAATAGTGGTGCCCGACGGCGAGGGGAGTTCGCCAACAGTTTTACATGGCACCGGGGCGATTTCAAGGCTAATCGTGCGAGAGCAAGCTTAGTTTAAAAATCACGGACACACGGGAGAAGTTTGGTAGTGGTGATTTGGGCTACGGGCTTCCAGAATAAGCTGTCCATGGAGAGCTCCTCTCGGATGACGATGGCTCATGGTGTCAGTGGTGTTGAGCTTAGGAGGTAGGTTGGCAAGGTCGACTAAAGATTTGTGGTGATTCAGTGATGCTATGGCTGTACAAAATTGGTCAGTCATCAACCGTAGCATGGAAACGGTCGGATGGGCTTACCGGCTTAGGGGAGGTTGACGACGGCGATGGCAGTTGAGTCTGAGGATGAGAGTGTTTTAGTGGTGCAATTGGTGGTCATGTGAGTTGATCTGAGCGATCAATTGGGCTTTAAAGCCAAGGAATGGTGGTGGAAGCAGTGGAGGTGGATCGACGGGGTTGACATGTGGCTGCAGCGGTGGCGTCGTGCATGGTCGGTGAGGAGGGATGGCAGGTGAGTTGGCGCGGAGAGTACTACGGCTCTTAGCAAGCTAGGGGTTGGAGGTCAGCACAGCACGTGAAGTGAGACGGGCAAGGACAGTGTGGAGGTGACGATGAGTAAATACATAGTCTGAGCTAGCAAAACCGTGAGGTGGGAGGTGTGAACACTGAGACTTCTCGGTTGGGAACGGTGGCATAGCGAGAGGCCAGGTGTCTCGGCTACACAGGGGAGAAGGAGGGTTGAAGGAGGGTGCCAACCGCAAAGGAAAATGGACGCCCGAAAAGGGAAAGCAGTTTCCAAGGAAATTAATTTCCAAATTAGGAAGGCCTTCAAATTCAAACCAAACTCCAAGAAAAACTCCCAAACTTTGAAATTTTGAGAATGTTTCATAGCACAACACCCTGTGGCTACGGATGTGCCTGATAGGTTGCTGCGTGCTGTCGTGCACACTTAGGTCTTGTGTGGAATGCAACTTTTTTATAAGTTTTGAAAGAATATAATTGTTTTTCTGCAGAATTTTCTACGTATTTCTTGTGAATTTATTGTGTATACCAGGATTTTACTACCTAATGCGTGGTGATGGATTGGTAATTTGGTATATCAGGATCATGTACCAACTACCGAGGAAAATCATAATTGTGTACACTTTATTTTTCATGGGTTAGAGAGTATATCAATCATTTTAAGCACACTACTACAAAAAAGTTTATATTAGACGTCTCATCACAGACAGTTCATAAAAACCAGCTGTATTAAATGCAATCACAGACGGTTCTTAATTAAGAACCATCTGTGATATGGCAATATCACAGATGGATGTGATATGTTTTCCGCACCACACATCTCTAAAATTTCATAATTTCCCGCTTTAGTTCGAGTAGGATTTCGTTTTGACACACCTTCAGTAAAACGGTTATAACTTTTACATACGGAGTCCGTTTTCGACGTTTTTGTACTCTTTGGAAAGCTAATGACGAGCCCGATCCAAAACAAACAACCAGCCTATGCTAGTTGCCCTTGAAGACCCCCAAAATCGGCCATTTGTAACCTCAAATTCGAATCAGAAGTTTTTGAATTCTGTTTTTGCCAAAATTTTCGATCTTCCCTTCGAAATTTGGGGTTTGTCTTAACTGTAAAGTTGTAGATCTCGTCGAAACCTTTCAAATAAGTATATATAAGCCATACAAAACTTTGCTATTTCATACTTTGAGATTAGTTGTTTATATTGTATCGGTATATGTATAGCCAATATCACAGATGGTTCTTAATAAGAACCATCTGTGATGCTTTTACAGACGGTTTTTAATAAGAACCGTCTGTGATATTGGATATCATAGATGGCTCTTAATTAAGAACCGTCTGTGATATGTTTCTCGCTTTGCGCATCTCTAAAATTTAATAATTTCTCGCCTGAGTTCGAGTAGGACTCCTCTATAAATACTCACCCGAACCCATCCACCCCCTCCCTTCAAATGCGTCTGTGGGGTTTAGGTCTCCATTGTTTCCCACTTCCTCCCTCCATTGTTTCTTCTAATATTTGATTCTGTGGGGTTTAGGTCTCCATCGTAGTATCCGTTGTTGCTACTTTATTGGGTTTAGAGTTGCCTGGGAGTTTACAGTGAGGCGGCTGCTAAGAAGGCCTACCTGAGCTTGTGATGGTGGATTTTTCTCTACTATATTGCTTTCATTGTTCTCTTCATCTTAGCCTCCATTGTTACTTCCATTGTTTTCTGCTATATTCTCTACTATTGTAATGGTGGATTGTAATCTTGTGATGTTGTAATGGTGAATTGTAATTTTATGATGTTGTAATGGTGGATTGTAATCTTGTGATGTTGCAATGGTGAATTGTAATAGAAATAAAATATTCTCTGCTATGTTTGATATCGTATTTGCTTGTTTTCGCTTGTTTTCAAAAAGTATAGTTAACATTTCCTGAGGCTAACTGAAAAATAGAAAAAATTTTAGGTATAGAATGAACTACCATAGACGGTTTTGTAGTATAAACTGTCTGTAATCACACATCACAGACAATTCTAAGTTTAAAACCGTTTGTGATGCGTGAGTATCACAGACAATTCTAGTTTAGAACTGTCTGTGATAGTGTTTTTCATAGACGGTTCTAGTTACAAACCGTCTGTATTGTATTTATCACAGACGACTCACAAACCGTCTGTGATAATCTTCGATTATTACTGACCCATAAATTTAGACGGTTTAGAAAACCGTCTGTGATGATGGTTTCTGTAGTAGTGGCATTTGGTTGTTTAGCACTGAGAGCGTATGTATGCATCTAGTAGTGTTGGAAGTATTCAAACTTTGCCTGCAATTAGGCACATGGCAGTCGTTTGATA
This sequence comes from Melocanna baccifera, assembly GCA_036346265.1. Classification (NCBI taxonomy): domain Eukaryota; kingdom Viridiplantae; phylum Streptophyta; class Magnoliopsida; order Poales; family Poaceae; genus Melocanna; species Melocanna baccifera. Next base: position 8,415,875 of record CM070702.1, read on the forward strand.
ACACCATAGTTGCATCATCATTTTTTTCTAACATTATCATTAGCATGGAGTTTGTGGCAGCTGGCAAAACTAGCTTCGCTATCTTTTTGTTACTTAATTGTAGCTTAATAGCAATTATATTATGCAAATATATCTGTCGAAAGAGTATTATGAAAATTACGTATGTTCCTAAAAAATTGTATGTTGTGCACTTGTGGCACAATTATAGCTCAACATTAAGGTATTACAGGTGGGAATGTTGAGCTTTTAAGGTGTTGTAACGTGTTTCTGAACATAGAAATTTCACAAAAAAATCTTGCTGGAAATAGTATGATTCGTACCGAAACCCTTTAATCCAAGCTGGGCCTAAATGTTTCTTCAGCACATACTAATTATTGAGTTGCATGTATCAACTAGTTCATTTAAAAGCGTAGGCTGATGAGAAAAGATAAGCAATTCACTTATACTTCAACACTCTCTTACACATGTAGACTTTCTCAAACCTAAGAAGTAGAATAGAAGTATGCTGTAACTTTTTAATTACATCAACTAGATTTTGAATTAAAGATATCTTGCTCTGATGCCATATTAAGTTACATGTATCAATCAGTTTACCTAAAACTTAAGTCGATGAGAAATAACAATAATTCATTTGAACTTTAACACTAATTACTATACAGGATAGCATTAGTGGAGGCAATCGTACGGCCATACAAGGGAGGGCTGTTTTGACCCCTGGCAATCATTTAGGCCTCGTTAATTGAATGTCCATGTTTTTGGTGAATGTTAATTGATCTAAGAAAGTGACAGAATACACAACCGTCCAAATGAGTAGATTTCCCCCTTTTATTTTCTTGCCAGAAGACTGAGAAAGTGCAGGCTGTCTCACTTGGAGGAAAGAAAAAGCCAAATCTTGTTGTAACAAAAATTAATTAGCTAACAATTACAGGACTGACGCTACGCAGTACAATGCATTCCTGGATACCTAGACCATTTGCAATGTGTTTAGTAGGAATTTTCGTGGGCAACAGGAAAGTTCCTTATTTTGCTCAATTTTCAAAAGCTCCATCCGAGCAGATCAAATGGTTGTGGTGCTGAGGTTAGGTCACACCGGTGTGGTGTGCATCGACGGAGCTAGGAATGCATACATTAGAGTCGGAACTAATAATCATGTATTGTCGCATTGGCTAAGATAACGGTGTTGTGCTTTTAGGCTATGGTTGCTAGCTTTTGGCTGTATCTGATAGTTTTTGTCTGTCTCGAAAATAGCTTTTAGCTGTATCTGATAGTTTTTGTCTGTCTCTTTCGAGATAGCGGTGTACGATGGAGACGCTGATACGGACGTCATATATGATTTTGTCTTTGGGAAGCAGTTTGAAAAATCTGCTTTAAGAAGCTCTCTATTTGTTTTGACTTTTAGATAGGCCAAAAATCCAAAATAATAGGACTTAGGTAGGCTAATGGTTTTTTACTACGACCGATGGTTTTTATATGCGCTTTTTGAAATAAAAGCATATGGTGTACATAGTTGTAAGATCAAGAAACTGTTTAAAGAACCTATTTTAAAAAATTATTCTATTATTTTAATTTTAAAAAAAACAAAAGTCAGAAAAACGGGACCAACGAGGAACAGGTCAAACGAGATTCTCAAGGCAGGTCAGGCTCTCTAAACGGTGTGCGACAATTTTTTTCGCCACAATTTGCGCATGACAGAGGGTGCAAACTGCATAATTTCGGGAACTTGCTTCTTTTTATTAGTTAATTACCAGAGGACATTTTAGTCAATAGTAATGCCCGGAGCGGGGTCCGCACGCGCGCACGGGTGCGTGGCAGGACGGAGGACCTTCCACGGGGCCCACCGGAACAACCACGGTGCTTAACCTCTCTCTGGCAAACGGCCCCACGTCAAGGGACCCACCTGGCAGGGAGTGAAGGAGCCCAGTCAACTTGCCGTTGGTGGCCGGGGCCACGCACACGGCGCTTCCACGTGTGGCTCCTCGCACGTATGACGCACTCGCTATTCCCAATCACCCAGATCTTCCGCGGCCGCTCTTAATGAGGCGAACCATGTGGCTTCTCGTTGTAATGTTTGATCCTGTTTTTCTAAGTTCAACTAATAGCTTACTTTCTTGATATTCTTGCTGGATACCATTTGCGTGTCTATGAGTAACAAAGAAAGAAGTCTTAGGTTTTTGGTGAAAATAGAATAGACATTTAGATGTTAATTTCAAATGAAAAACCTACAATTAATCAGCCTAAGTGATAGAGGAACTAAATATCCCCCAGATTATGTACACATCAAGCATCGTCACCCGACATGAAAATTGGTAAATCAGCTCTTGAGTCTTGATGCATGCGTCAGCCAAAAACTCTAGAGTAAATTCTTTATCCAAGTCTTTATTTTTTTTCCCATTGAGATGACAAGCCCTTTTGTTTTTGCTTCGCAAGCGTGCAACTTGGGATGGAACGGCTTGCAAGCTACAATGAGGCGAACACCTCACACCTAGATGTGGCTAAAATAAGCCGAACTAACCGTACCAAACCAAAGCATGGTACTGTTGTCTTAGTTCAGACATGACACACTCCAAGACTAAATAGGCTGTGTTAGTCCGGTTCGACATGATGTGATATACTTAGGTCATGACCTCGGCTAACGAGACGGCCTGACACGGCACGCACAGTACCGTATTGAGCTCGACACGGCCCCGCCGCCTCCTCCCTCTCACACTCCGCCACTTGGCCCACTCAGCCATCGCCTCCTTCCTATCGCGCTCCATCACTTAGCTCTCTCGATCATTGCCTCCTCCCTCCCCTCTATCTCCTCCTTCTCGTGCTCTGTTGCTCCTCTCTCTCCCTCCGACGAGGGCTCATGCTTCCCTCTCTCCCACTCGTCGGTGTCAGCATCGGCAACTACGCACGTGGACACAAGGGAACATGCGGTGCACGTGGCAGCGGGCCTGCATGCTAAACATGCCATCATTAACCCGTTGTGCTATATGTGCCCGGCCGTCATGGCATGGCCATGATCTTATTGAGTCATGTTTGGGTCCAAGACTGAACCTGTGGACAGACACAACATTGTCCGTTTAGTTAATCGAGCTGTACCGGACGTCTCATTTGGTCAGATCTGTGTTCACACCTTTTCATGAGCTAATTAAAAAACCGTCCACTTGTTGATCATCAAGTTTGAATTAAGCTAATTTGGCCCTCCACGCACGGGTGTCCCGTATTAATCTAAGATTGATTAATTGCTATTATATTTCCATACATGCATGCATCCTTAAGCCAAGAGACTGTCTTTATTTTTCCCCATCGTAGAGCCCTCGTAGATTAAATACAACTTTGTACGAATAGTTGAATACAATATGTTTTGTATTATCCAAAATAAATCAGTGTGGTGCTTAATTTGGCTCTATGGCTTAATGTACCTGAAATGCCTAAATTTGATAGCCTCCATTATGTTTCGTCTTACATGAGCAAGAAACTAGTGTTAAGACACAATATCAAAAGTGAATTCCATCATTGCTCAATCTCACCTAATCTATCTAATATATAACTATAGCAATGTTAAAATTAAGGAGCTTCCACGCTTGCTCTAATAGTCTAGAAATTTCCATATTAATTAGAGAAAAAGAGAAAAATTACACCATCAGTTATGGTGTGTCTAGATTATAACATATAAAGATAAGCTATAGATATTAGAGCTGTATAATTACAATGAGAACAACCGTATTTTCAAATATATGACTTCGGCATCTGGCCATGCAATTGTATGAATTTTATGGCTAGTTAAATTATAACTGAAGTTGTCCTGTTGATCAGGTAGACAATACCTAAAATATGAAATAATGCATAGATTCTTATTAGGGGGATAGCACATTTTGTCATAGATTCACTCCATCCATCACTAAATAGACGTCGTTCTAGAAAGAATGCAGCCAAACTTATTAAAAATTTTAATGGTCAATTAATGTGCACAAAAGATATTTATATTAGTTATATATCATATAAAAGTATAAGAGGTATTCATAATATTATAACTTCTACTAATACATAACTAAAAAATCGTCCAATGTGTGTGTTTGTGATCGTGTAATTGATACATGAAATAGAATGTATTCGTCCAATTAGTGTATTTTTTTTATTTCGCTGTTAACTTTTTGCTAGGATTTAGGTCGAAAACACACCTAATTAACCTAGCAAAAAAATTCTGCATATGCATCATAACTATATTTATATATGCAAGAGTAACATTAGGTCAAAAACAAGATCAATTAAATGGAGTTTTCCATTTGTAAGGTGACTAAAATTTTCTTAAGCATAACTGATCACATGTGTTTTATCCTTGGGACAACATCTAATAACGGCACATCAATCTCTTTACAAATCTAATTGTCACAAAAATTTATTTATACTTGAGAAAAAAAATCAGACAACTTACAAAGAGCCGTATCGTAACTAGTTTATGCATGCAGAGTCTGATCTACAAAGGCATTCATATGCCCCCTTCATTTTAACTTATGGTTTATGATTTATTCCGAATAAATAAATAGAACAGTTTCTTCATCGTCTTTTCAAAGTGGCTTATCGAAATAGCCTTTTCGAAATGGCTTATCAGTACTAGGTTCATTCGTATAAACGTTCACGCTAGAACTAAAAACCATCGGTTGTAGCCATAGACTTGTATAGCACAAGAGGATGCCAATACAGTTATGTGCTTTTCTCTTATCTTTTTTTTTATTTTTTTTTTCATTTTTGGTTTAGTGTTTTCAAACATGTTCTCTGTTTGGATCGCATGCAGAAATTATAAATTAAGATTTGTGTGAGAATTGAATTGTTCATTGTGAAACTCTTCCATTTTAAAGAGAGCCTAAACTAGTTGGTGAAACGCCCCGCATCTTCAATTAACCTTAAGTGGCGTGTTACGATGTTAAGTGGGATTAATTACGTGGCTGATGATCTAAAATACAGGGGAATTTAAACTTTTTGTGTATTCATCTAAATTTGAAACTGACGAGCGATAAATAAATACGCTACATCCATAATTTCATTGACGAGGGCGAAGACCAATTAATATAGACTAGAGTGAGATACAAGGTAATTGCACAACAAGTAAAAGTATGTAACTCAATTAAAATATATGTATATTTATCAATCCATAGTACAACAGTTAGTTACTTGCAATCTTTATACAATAGATCAATTACATCTATTGAACGACAACTAAAACTTACATCAACTCAAATAAAAATATTACAACTCATTGCAACTCGTAATTGGGTAGTCTGTTGTAGTATTACATCAAGTATAAAAATAAGATTACATTGTGGGCATTTCACACATTTACAACTAACCAAGAGTGATAGAAAATATCAATTACATGCATATCATTTTGTACAACATTTACCAATCACCTGATTTCCAAAATAGCCACGATTTCGATTGGAAGAAACGTTAATTTAGAAATACCAAAAAAGACCAAACAAAAGAAAAAAATAAAGAGAAAGAAATTGTCCTTAGAGCCCTAGGATTTAATTTTAGGAAAGGCATTTCGGTCACAGAGATACTTGACCGTCCGGGGGCCAGTCGACACCTCTCTCAGCCGTTAGGTCATCATTCGGCAATAAAAACAAACCTAAAATTTTCTTTCCAAAGAACTACTATGCACACCAGCCCACAAAATATTCCAGCCCACCCCATAGCACAGTGAAACTACAGTACACAGGAAGGCACTAGAGGGCACAGCTAGCGTAGAGGAGTTAAGGCCGAAGCCAACAAGGCAAGGAAGAAGCAAAACCCAATTTAGTCACCACCACTGCCAACAAAACCACAACCAGCACCATCCTTCCTTTCTCACGCAAAGCCATGACCATCAAGCCATCCAAGAGGAGGAGCTCGGCAACAAGACAGGGAGGAGGAGAAAGCACAAGTGACTAGGCAAGCAAGCCCCAGAAGGAGGGGCATCACGACCTGGAGGTCACCGGAGTGATGGCCAGTGCATCCAGTCGACTACAACACTCCCAAGCCGAGAAAGTGATAGCCCACTTCACCCTCTTTTCATTATCCAACAGAGCTAACAAACCACCAAGGTAAACAACCATTCATTAACCATTTCTACCATTGATTCATAGGAACCACACCATGTGAACTAAACTAGCTAGATGACATATCCAACCACAGCAGTAGCATCACATAGCCTCATAGAGCAATAAGGAGCAAAGGTGTAGGATCAAGGAGACCGACTAGAGGGGGGTGAATAGGTAGTTTATAAAATTCTTTGGCTAATTATGATTTCTCTATTTGGCTAAAATCAAGTATATAATACGGAAGTGTAGATCAATTTGGTTTAGCACAAATAAAACCTAACTCAACTAGCTTCACCTAAGTGCTCCAACAATCTAAGTCTATGTAAAAGGTTTGCAATACTAGGGTGATAAGCAATTAATTTAATTATATGAATATAAATTGCTTGAAGGTAAATTGAGCATAAGAGAATAAACCACAATTGACACACGATGTTTTACCGTGGTATTCGAAGACTTGCCGGTCTCTCTTAGTCCACGTTGAGGTAAGCTAAAATAAATTGGACCAACTCCACGAATTAAGCCTTCTACCTAAAATCCACTAGTGGTAGCTCTTTCCTGCTTTGGGTAGGTGAGCTCTAACCTTCACACTTTGCTGGGTCTTCTCATAACCTTCTTTAAGAAGATCACCGTGCACGACATCTTCAACGCTGTCTAAGAGTTGGCAAACTCCAACAGTAATAAGTCAAACCCATCACTTGATTCTCATCATGAGTAACGAATGCATAAGCTTAAGTGGATACTCAATCCATCTCTAGATGCAACATATGCAATCTAGATCTTTCCTCCTTACTCATAAGGTGCAACACATGCACAATTGAGAGGAGGATCCCATACTAGCTCAAGGGAATGAAATGGAGTCCAGCCACATATTTTCCAACTGGCCACAAGGGGGTATATATACCCACACCATAAAAACTAGCCGTTGGAAGCAAACCCATGAAAAATCAAGAAAATCGGTAGTACCGCTGTTATAAGGCCGGTACTACCGCTCCCCTCGCAATGATAAAAAAACTGTCCATTATTAGCAAAATTGGTAGTTCCGCCATTCATTGTCTAGTATTTTCGATTATCAGAAGTACCGTGCCACACATGCGAAACTACCACTCTCACGGGGAGGAGAAGACCACTACACAGGTGTCTCTTTAGAAAAAATGTACCGCAGGATTTTTGGAACTTCCGAAGTCTGGTAGTACTGCTCACACAGGGTCGATACTTCTGACTTCCGGTAGTACCGCGCAACATATGCCGATACTTTTGATCTTCGGTAATACTGCCCAATAAACGTCGGTAATTCTGATAATCCTAACAAGTGCATATACTTCAACAAATCTTGCAAAATACATTTGTAAATTATAGTATCATGCACACAAGGATTAAACATGATTCCCAATATGTTGCAAAATACATTTGCATATTTTTGAAATCATGATACAAGGAATTGAAACATGGACTTAACACATTTGTAAACTTAAGTCATATGCCACAAAGATTATGTATGTGCTTCAACTATTCATAAAACACATTTGCAAATATAAGCCTCACACCACAAAGAGTAGAAAACATGGACTTTAAACACTTGTAAAACACATTCGCAATGTATAGTCCTATGTTACAAGGATTTAACATATGAGATTTAATTATTTGTAAAACACATTCACAGATTAATCATCATACCATAGAGAGTTAGAGCAAGTGAGGTTGAGCTATCAACATATAATGAGACTCAAGTTACTAGACATGACCCATTTTAATAGTATGGCAACCTATACTAGTAATCTGGTCTTCCAATCTAAATACCAAGACCGGTAAAAAATTAGGAACACATCCTTAACTCTACCTAGTCATATCTTTACCTTGAGCATCCTTTTGAAGTTTGATGACACACATCATCACTTCAAGTCTGGGTCATTTTCTTGATATACATCAACTCATGATAAATCCTTTACTTGAACTCCATCAACACATGATAGATCATCTCTTGATTTGATGATCAACACATGATCATTTCTTCTCGGGCATGCATCAACTCATGATGCATGCTCTTTTTGAACTCCATCAATACATGATGAGTCTTCACTTGACTTGATAATCATCACATGATAATTTTCTCTCTAGCATAGATCAACTCATGATACATCTTCTTCCTGAGCTCCATCAACACAAGATGGGTCTTATCTTCACTCAATGATCAACTTCTTTTCTTGATGACTTTCAACTTATGAAGGCTTTTTCCATCATCTTGACTTGATGTTCTTCAACATATGAAGTTATCCCAAATCATCCTCATTTGTAAAACCTAACTTATTCATCCAACTTATGAAAAATATTAGTCTACAAATCAATTATCATCAATTACCAAAACTTAACCATTAACACCTAATGGGGGACTAGATTCCACAATCTAGCCTTTTTGGTAATTCATGACAATCTCAACAAATAATGAGTTATAAATTGATTTGCAAGTATACACTATGTATACAACAATTGTATACTCTAGAATGAGCTTTCTTAAGCAATTAACTCATTTGAATGTGTGTTTATCTTTGAGATTTATTGCTAGCAAAGTTTACTCATCCGGTTGTTATTAATCATCCAACCATTAACACATAATAAAGGAACTATATGACAACCCAATTATAAGTATATATGAACTACACAAGCTATATATACTCAAAAGATACGTTTCAAAGTAAAGATCCTTAATCTGTAGAAAGAGGAACATGGATCAATACTAATAAAAACCACAAATCATAGATTGAACTCCCCCTAAATGTGTGCTTACAAGAATGTATAGTGAAAAACATATGCACATATTCATCTTTAGACTCTTAGTGGAGTTTAATCTATATTTTGGATCTGAGGAATGCATGTGATGTAGAATGTATACCTCCATGATTTTCACCTCTTCATCCAAATAAGACTAAACCATATTATAATCATGCAAACATGTTAGTCTCGTAATTGTATTTGTCATTTATTACATCCAAATGATACTAGACAATATCATAACTAATAAACATGTTAGTCTCATAATTATATTTGTCATTATCACCAAAATCGATTTAATGGAGCTTGAACTTACAAGAGGGAAAAGGAGGATACCGAGGGGTGAGTTCGTCGTGGTTACGGGCAAGCCACGCACACCCGACAACCACTCTGAACTCCCCAATGAACGGAACAGTCTCGAGCCGCATCGTAGCAAGTCACAATAGCACCACTAATAGGAACCTCCTTAGGATGGCCCGATCTTCACGACAGTAGGTCAAAGAACCGAGGATAACTTGCTGCGAACAGCGGGGTAACTAGCTTTATACCTGCCAAGGTTGGATGCGACCAAACGACAAGGAGAGAGACACCGAAACCTTGAGGACTTTGACTCGATCTCCGAACGACCGCAGAACCACAATCCGGGACTAACCCACACAAAAGGCCCGAAAGCCTAGAGCACGAATTAGGGGATCCCAAAGGGATCTCTTCACGAGTCCAAGAAGAACAAGGAAGAACAATGGTATGAGTAAGACACTTAGCACTCATTGCAAAACTATGGTTTATCAAATGATTCTTTATGGTCGCTTCTTTATGGTCAGAGGTGCGGTCACCAGTGGTCCGATCGTAGCATTGTATTTGTTCCTCATGCCAAGTAGCTTCCTCCGCTTCATGTGTAAACCTAAGTAACATCAATGTAGAACATTTAGGTAGTATAACATCTGAGATATGTTGAAATCAAAATCAGCTAGGAATGAATTCACTGTTCTTGTATTTTCTTGCACGACTTCGTGTAAGTGGACCTTGATTTGTATCCTTTATGCTTGATGGTGAATGGTTGATATGTGATGGAACATGCTGAGCTGGGATGTCCTCATCAACCACCCTCGCATACACAAATCCAAAAGTAACTTAAATCATGAAATAACTCAAATCAAATCGAGAACCAGATGGAGAAGTAGTAGAGAAAGGAAAATAGGAGGAGAGGGAGACCGGCCAGTGAGGTGCCGAAGCCGAGGGGATCGGCCTGGGTCAGCGCCGAGGGGACCTAGTGCGGCGGCGTGAAGGGGGAACTGTGGGGGCGGTGGTGCATAAAGGAGGCAGTGGAGAGCCAGGGAGGCGGAGAAGAGAAGGGATGAGAAGAAGGGAAATGGGGAAAGGAGGAAGAGGAAGGGAATGGCCAGGAGAGCCTGCCGAATGGATTAAGGAAGAGAGAGAAAATGGGGAGGAAGAAAAAGAAGGGAAAAAAGAAAAGAAAAAGAAGAAAATAAAAAAAGAAAAAATAAAGAAAAACATAAAATACAAGTTAGATTTAGAAAATGCAGGCTAAGAGGATATTCCATAAAATATGGCTAACACTATTTTCTTTGTGAAGTTTTAACAGTAAACCGACACGTTATTAATAGCTGGATAGCATGTCATTAGTATACCAAAAAAGGAGAAATTAGCGACCACCGATAAAGTAGATATATTGCTACCAGATTTTTTTGACGCTCATTGAAATACTCGATTCAAGGATTAGTCACACCAAAACAATAGAAACCCATAAATATTGCTCATGTTTATTATAATAAATTTAATACTGTCAGTAGATTAAAATTTCATCGATTAAATTAGTACTTTGCCATTTAAAATCACCATGTTGCCTATTTAAATATCTAGCTAATATTTGTTAGCCATATTAACTTACAAAACTCCATTAGTAAATACATATGATTCCTAAAATCAAATTAGTGTCATTAGGAGACCCGAACTTATATGCGAGTTTATTTGAAATCGGGTACCGACATGTAAACCGCTCCAAGGTATATTTAAATACACAGATAATCTTGTTAGTTATATTTAAATTGTAGAAACCCACTCATAATTATTCTGAATAATTAGAACTAATTAATGGCAATCAGATGAATTAAAATCATGCGCGCCGATTAAACTTGTATACGTATGAATTAAATTCATGTATCACCGTCTAAACCATTTGATGCGGGCTCAAATACCTAGATATTTTGGTTAAGCTCAATTAAATGTTTAAATACAAATAATATTTATTTATAATGACTAGAATGAATTAAATACCATCAGTAGATTAAAACGTAATGCATACCAATTTAAATTAATGTATTGCCATTTAAATAATTTCAAGTTGTAACTAAATACCTAATTAACCTGGTTAGTCATATGAAATTACAAAACTTCCCTAGTAAATATTATTCCATATTAAGAATAAATTATGGAATGTTCATAGGCTAAAACTGGTATGCATGTGAAGTAAATTATCAAAATATGTTTATGTCACCTTGATGCTCATTTAAATACCCAGGTAATTTTACTAATCGTATATAGACAATAGAAACCCACTAACCAGTACTCTTAATTATTATAATAAATTAATAGCCATAAGAAGATTTAAATTGTTTGCTACGATTAGAATGTCATACGTCGATTTAAAATAGTACATGACGATTTAAAATTATATGTAGCAATTAAAATTGTACTCGATAAGTTAAATAGTATTTGAGTCATAAAAATCCGCAAATGATTAAAATAAAATTTAAGAATTACACAGGGATGCCTTAGTTTAATATATCTACTTATTTGATTAAAATAAGTTCTTTTATATATGTAACTTAACTCATCACACGCGTACTAAATACAAGAAAAAGCATGGATACCAAAAAGGAAGAATATATCTGAATGACCCAGAGACTTAAAATCAATTAGAGAGGTAGAAAATTGCATACTCACCTACAAGAAAATAAATACATATAATTGCATATGTGAAATCGGCTATGAATAATATTCACTGTTATGTTTATACATGCATCTATTTAATCACGTTTAATCGATAAATGGCCATAAATCAATTAAAGGCAGAGCCTACCTCATAAATAAGCCACACGGCCTCACACTAAGAAAATAATCTTGATTACCGCGACTGGGTTAGATTGAGTGAAGCATCACCTAGAACGCAAAACACATTGACACCTTACATTTTATTATATTTTCATAAATCAAGTCATAGCCGACATATTTAATTGTAGGTAACAATCCAAGCCACAGGAAGGACTTTACCTGATCTTACTTAAATCCGAATATATGGTTAAAGTTCAGGCAAGCATTCCTTTTAAGCATATGATTAGGGTATCTTCAATAAAATAAAAGTATTTCCCTATTAAGTTATTATCACCATACATGAAAATAAAAATCATGTTTAAATTGAATGATTGTGGTGAAAAAGAAAAGAAAGAGATCAGACAGACAGTTGGAGAAGCCATAAATAAATAAGTGGGTGGAAGGTCCCTAGGGTAGGAGAAAAAGGATAGGTATGGGCTCTTCTATATAGGGATAAGATATAAGATTAATTAGACTTCATTTGTGTGAATAGACCGTACTAAACATATCAACCAACATTTTGTCTGAGAACGAACAAAATCAGTAATTCTATCAAGGTTATTATATTTTCCACATAGGTAAGTATTATTTAGGGGTGGAACCCAGAGCTGGTAGAGAGTCGAGAGTGGGGGATCTACAGCTACAAGAACCCATAACTGGTAAGTAGGTCAGAAGTGGGGAACACAGATCGCAAGAACTCAGGACTGGTCAGATACCAGAAGCGAGGTACGCGAAGGCAATATATTACGAAGTTGGGTATTGGGTGGGGGTCAGAAACCGCCTCAGCCAACAGCTATGTCACTTTTGGTAGGTCTAGGTGAGGGTCAAACACCGCCCTAGGCTACCGATTGAGAGTAGCTGGGTGGAGATATAATATGCTAAGATAGATATAAAAGTTTTGTACTATGATTTGGGCACCACATCTTAGGAAATTCGAAGATCCCTGAGCCACTAGGGTCAGAGTGATGATGGGTAAAGTGGTACAAGCTTGCGCAATGCTATACAAATGATGAATTCATACCTGTCTCCAGGAAAGGAGATTACGAAAACTTATGAGGGTTTCAGCTATTCATCTGAGTGTTTAGTAGTTTTCTTAAATAATAATATGGATTTGTTTTCAAACCTAACGACAAAATCTTATTTTCTATAAATCAAGATTAAGAGGATGAGGAATAGAAAGAGAATGAGGAATAGAAAGAGAATGAGAATGGGCATGAGAAAGAAGATGAGCATAAGAATGAGAATGTGAATGAATATCTCTAGAAATGTTAGAAGATGAGCATCCAGTGCATTTGCTATTAACGCTTACTGAGTACTCCTGTACTTAGCCTTACTATTATCTTTCTTTGTTTAGGTGTAAGCTAGACCGAAGGATTACTAAGATCTAGTCAAGACTACATGAATGGATTTAAGTAATACCCGGATGGAATACCGTGGACTCGGAGTATAACGAGTACGAGACGGACACCCGTGTGGTCGGGTGAAGTAGGCAATGATTAGGAATCGTCTTGATTAGGTATATTTATATTATCTTCATTTTTAGATAGCTTGTGGTTAGAACATTTTTATTCCTAAATATTGAATTATTCGAGCCCTTGCGGTTTTGTAATAAACTTTAGCCCTACGTGACTGCATTCTTGTAATGTCGTGTTGTGTCTCTAGTTATTGTTCCGCTGCAATACTTTGATGGGTTTATTATTCGTTAATATAATGTTCTATCGGTTAAAACGAATAATAACTTGTTAACTAGCGTTATTATCCTATAGTAATTATGCAGGTCGTCTCAGTTGAGCATTGTTTGTGTTCGAGGAATGCATTACACGTACGATCAGAGCTTTGTTTATCGCAGGGCGGCTGATCGGATTGGGTATATATGTTTGGTGGCCAAATCATAAGCAATATTATCTCTGCATTCTTCAACGTGAAGCTACATGCGATGCATCATATATTGCGTTTGCGTTGCGTCTGAGCCACGGAGTCGCATATTGATATGCAACAACAATGTGCAGAAGCTAGGGGGTATATCTGTTATATTAGGAGGCCTTAATGCCAATCAGCGCCACTAATAGTCTAATTAGCCTGAAATGATTCGTATTTATTCAGTCTACACAACGGATCACCACCCCTATGTTCATGATCTAATTAACAATAGTCCCATTCCTTGCACAAAATCAGGTGTTTCACGTAATAATTAACTAATTAATTACAGTTTTCTTACTCTAGGAAGGCCAATTCTCACATGATACATGCATGTCTTCACAAATATTAGTTGGTATGTACCCCAAAATTCATTTAATTTGGAGATTAGAATTATCTGTAGGAACTTATAAATTAAGTTCTATACGTGCGAGGAATCCGTATACCTAGCATCCGTTAGGGGGTCCTCGCACGTACCGCCGGCCGTGCCTTTGCCGGCAAAAGGAGGGATGTAAATGGCAAGTGGGTGAAAGGGGAAGAGTTCAATATCAGTTATTTCCTAATCCCATTTTCCTAAACACAATAGTCAAATAGCATTATTATACAGCACCAAAGTCACCCTGATCCATGGAGTTGCTGTCAGAGTAGACAACACCCTGGGGAAGGGGATTGAGGCCTTCATAACTAAGCATTTCTTTTGGACACTGCATTTGATGTGCAAGCTTGCGAGAATTATAAATAGGTTTTGAATTTTGAATTATATATTTCTAAAACACTTCATACAAATAAACATTATTCTCGTGAGAATTATAAATAGGTTTTGAATTTTGGGGGAGGGAACTTCCCAAAGATAACTTTTCCCCCTTGGCCACATTGGGTTTGGCTTGTATAGGGGCGCATGCATATGTTTGTTGGGTGTGGCTGGCAGAAATGTTGGTGCATGCTCCTGGTGATATATTCATCAAAGTAAATAGCTTTTTTTTGTTACAGTTTATGATTTTTGTATGCACTTTTTAAGACGGCAGTAGACGGTGGTATGCGGATGTGGATGATGTATATGGTTTTGGGCTCAGGTAGCCATTTAAAGAATCCATTTCAAAAAGTTACGTCATTTGTTTTGATTTTTAGAGAAGCCAAAAGTCTAAAAGAATAGAGCCAACACCAAATATGTTTGAGCTCTGTGCAAATAGATGCTCCTTGGGCATGAAACAAAGCAAAGGCTTCACCTTTTTTTCTCCTCTTTCTTCCAATAGAATTTGTGCATAAATCCAAAATGGCCTTGTAATACAATGTGTAATTACTTGCGTTATTAGCCAGAAGCACTTGGGCGCGCTCAGCTTCGCTAGAGGCTAGTGCTCAGCGTTCGGTGACCGCTTTTCTTTTTCCTGTTTACATTTTTTTTCTATTTTTTTCTATTTTTGTTTTTTTTGTGTTTTTTCGTGTTCCTTTGTATTATCCGTGATAGACTAACATGTTTTTTATTTTTAAATTTTTTTAAATTTAATTATGTCAAATAAGTCAACTCAGCTGTGGTAAAAAATCAACCAATTACAGTAAAAAAAAGATATAAACCATCGCTATTCCGAACGCTACCTTCAGCTACTAATAAGATAAAATAGTAGCTTCAGACCTTTTCCTCTTGGCTACTCCATCACAATTAATGTGCATACCAGGACATCTTCTAATCCAACATTCTGTAAATTTTAAACTTCACCATTGAGATCGATATCCATTTCGAATCTTACTTGGTTGCCATTATGCAAGACATTGGCCAGTAATTAGTTGTGCAAACCTAATACTATTGTATAGTGAAATTCGAAAGCTATATAGATTCAATTTGGACGTATGCAATTTAATTATTTCTTGGGGACCGGAGAGTACGTCTTTACATATTTGTTTTTGAAGGGACAGAAAAATATACACTCCCTTGACCCTTCAGCCTATAAAAGATGTCGTTTAGTTACGTGCAAATAAAACAAGAGGCTGGTTATTGAGTTTGCAAACCACAATTATACGCAAACCGAAACCACTTCGCAAAAAGAAAAATCTAAATTGGACTGGAGAGTAGAAGTTAGAATAGGATTTTTTTTGTGACGCATGGTGTCATTTGCACCACACTTAGTTAAGTTAAATCTCATCTTCACCCTCTAAATGCAGAGCATTGCATTTGATCTCACGAATAAGGTTTCTTCCTAGATCCTAGATTGCATATCAAATTAACCCAGAGAACATTTGGAGTGCCAAACACATGAAGGCTTCTTTAGTGGCCACTGGCCAAGGGTACAATGCAGTAGGGCAACAAGGCCAAGCTAGCCAGAATTGAAAGAAAACAAATGTACCACTCCTACTAATTAAACACCCATCCAAAGTCAATATTGTGTATTTGAGTATCCTCTCATGGAACCATGGATGAGATGCAATTGCATTATGAGCAAATGACAAGGGAGTTATCTAGGCTTGTTTAGGGTAATGGCCTCCAGCTCTGGGCCATGCTGTTGTCCCTACACAAGAGAGAAGACAGAGAACGCGATGCATGGCGTCCACTTCGGCACAAAAAGCAGTACTCACTGGTTCATACAAAATATGTTAATTGCGACCAAAGGAAATGTGTTTAGTAGGGCTGCTCTGAAAAATAGAACAGGAATGCTACTTAATTAGTCGCTTGATTGTATTTAATGTTAATTGCGACCAAAGGAAATGTGTTTAGTAGGGCTGCTCTGAAAAATAGAACAGGAATGCTACTTAATTAGTCGCTTGATTGTATTTAATTTGGATGGTGTGGATCGTGGCGCATTAATCGTGCCCCAGCACAAGCTAGGTGAGGGAGAATACGATTCGTTGGCGCCATGCTAATCAGATGCCTCGTAGTGGAGATTACATGTTTGCTTACCAACTCCTTTCCAAAGGTCTGTCCAAGGTTTCTTTTCGAGATAAGAAGATGAAGAATGTTGTCATGCATTCTCCCTCATCTGTTCAAGATTTCTGTTGGTTACCTCAAAGAAAAATCTCATAGTTTGTTCACCGACCATAATCGACTACAACTGGTAGCTATATATGCTAGCTACCAGTCGACTGATAATTGTTGAGAGCCTGTAGACAAAGTTGCAACATTCTGGATGGTAGGCCATATAACTATACAAGATCTTAACTAGTAACTTATTTTGTACTCCAAAACGCCAAACCTTCAAAGAATAATCTTGTGTGCACTTGCAATGTGCAACTGTGGAACACTTGTTATTGTCCAGTCATGGGAGGCCGTACGTGTGGTAGTGAAATTTAAGGAAGAGAAAATATCAGCCGTCCGCTAGTATCACCAACGCAGATGGCCGGCACTAGAGCCTAAGAACTAAAGTTGTTAAACGTACAAAACGTTTTCCTCTTTTTTCTTGAAATGGACTTAGTTAAAATAGGCAATTAATTGACACTGCCAATTAGAACTATTAATTTGTCACGCCATGGAGGTCAAATGTTCACTATACTAGATTAACTGCACAACATAAGCCTACAATATTGGTAGATATCACATCATCCCATGGTGCAAGTCTTATGCTTGTATGGAAGTAATGCCATTTGGATGTATGGAAGAAATTTAAAAGGACATATATAAAAAGGTCTCAAAAGTTATATATCCACATGCAAACAATGCACCACAGAATTCAAGCACTGTAAATTTTGGTTGCTTATATCATCCGTAAATTAAACCCCAGGGGGTTTCCGGCCTCCCAGCGCATCCACGTCGGCCTCCCTCCCTGCGCGCCCAACGCGTGCGCGCGCGCTCGCCTCCGCTCCATCGGACGCGTGTAGACGCTCGATAGCAAGCCGCAGCTTCCCTCTTCCGTGGTTAGCGAGCCGCGGCTCTCTTCCCGTGTGCGTTCGACTCGGCGCCCCTTCCTCCCCTTCGCCCGCTCTGCTTCTCTCCTCTTTGGCCGCATCGAGCTCATCGCCGCACACTGCCTCCTCTTCCTCTCGTCCTCTCACGGGGCCTCTCCAATAGCCGCCGCCGCCGCTTTATTTGGAAGCCCCCAACGGGCAGGACGAGAGTTCACTTCTCTCACAGTTCCGCATTTGCTCCCCTTCTCCTCGCGGATCTCGCCGCTGGCGGCGATAGAGATGGCGCCGGCGATTAGATCGCGGCGGCTCGCAGTGCTGCGGGAGTTCCGCCCGCACGGGCTCGCCACCGAGGAGGCCATGGCGCCGGCGATTAGATCATGGCGGCTCGCAGTGCTGCAGGAGTTCCGCCCGCACGGGCTCGCCGCCGAGGAGGCCGACGGGGAGGGCCCTGAGGCGCGGCCGCCGCAGGACTACGACTGCTTCCTCTTCGCCTCCTCCCCCGCTCCTGCCCCCGACGATGAGGCCTGTTCCGTCGCCAACGGCGACCACGAGCTCTTCATCCGCGGCAATCGGTGCGCGTCGCCCCGTCCTCTCCCTCTCTCTGTGTGTACATTTTGGTGGAAATTATCAATGCTAGAACGGTGCTGCGGGAGTTCCGCCCGCACGGGCTCGCCGCCGAGGAGGCCGACGGGGAGGGCCCCGAGGCGCGGCTGCCGCAGGAGTTGGACTACGACTGCTTCCTCTTCGCCTCCTCCCCCACTCCTGTCCCCGACGACGAGGCCTGCTCCGTCACCGACGGCGACCATGAGCTCTTCATCCGCGGCAATCGGTGCGCGTCGCCCCGTCCTCTCCCTCTCTCTGTGTGTACATTTTGGTGGAAATTATCAATGCTAGAACGGCTGTTGTTGAAGCTCCTTTTTTTTTGTCTCAATTGCGACTTTTTACATTCTGACAGAGACATGGTCCATGGAATTAATTAGTCTTACTGTATCATGCTGAGTGAGGGCAATGCTAGCTCATTTTTACCCACTTGCATTCTGTTATTATAACAACCAGTAATCAGTTTTTGCATTCTTAGTGCAGTGTGAATCAATATGGAAATCAGTTTATTCAACAAACACTAGAAGATGCCTCAGCAGATGAGAGGAACAAAATATTTCCAGAGATACTATCCAATGCTATTGCTCTGTCAACTGATGTGTTCGGCAATTATGTGATTCAGAAGGTGCATCTATCTATCCTACTTATTTGATTATTTATAGTTTTTTTGGTTTCTGACATTTGGAATGTATTGCCCGATTTTTGAGTTTGCTCTGAAAGCCGCTAAGCCAATTAGTAGATCAACTAAAGGTCATATTTTGGAACTTAACTTTCAGATGTTTGGTTGCAGAGAAGTTCAGAAGGTCAGTTGAATGTTAATGCTTTGTATCTGTTACATTGCCACGACCTACAGGTTTGTTGTAAATATGTAATCCATCCAAACTCTGTTCTTGGTATGAATGAAATTTTTGCAGCCCTCCCTTGTTAGTGATATCTGATATTATTATACTATGATATATTGCGCTAGGTACGACACTTCAAAATTGTGAGTTATGTTAATGAGTTATTGTTTTATGTTAATGATTGAAGAACTATTGAGGTGCTGGATATTTTTTACTGCAAAAAAGAAACCATTTATCTTTGAATCTCAATCAGCATCATGATCCTCCTATGGACGCACCAATATTCGTACATGGAATTTTCCCCTTACACCACCTTTCAATGTCGCCATGTCCATATTTATCAGTACCTTACCTTATGAGGCACATACATAATTTCCATACTTAGATCCCCTACAAGAGGTCGATCATAATGATCTGTGATTGTTGGGAACTTGAGTCGTGTCTTTTATTTTAGTTGCTGCACATTTAATTGGGCAATAGTAAACAATTAGTGTGTTTTCCTTTGAATTTTAGGTTACAATTTTTTCCCCATGTCCAGTTCGCCAATCTTTTATATGTTGTGATAATCCAGCTTTTTCCCTGTCCTGATATGTACCTTATTTCGTTGATTGTGGCATTATGATATTTCTGATTATCCTGTAACTCTAGATAGCAAGTCGTCATGGTGATATGTGCCTCCTAAGTTATTCTTGATGGTCAGATTGTCAAACAGCCTTTGCATTTCATCTATTAATTTGTTATGGAAGCCTTATCCAGTGATAGTTGTTTTTTGGAGAGAGTGGTTCTCTCTAATTTGCGCCCCTTGTTACTGATCTCATGGGAAAATTAGGTAGTTCATTTAGCAGAGTTTTAGTTTAGTTGGCGTTGGGCCATCTTGGTCTAAGGGATGGCCTCATTCTAGGACATCTTTGCCCATCATGGGGCTATCCAATTATTTTTATGGCATGACTCAATTCCTTGTCTTTTATTGACAATTAGCATCGTATGGAATGACATGGTGCTCATCCAGTTCTCGCACTTAAACAAGGATAATTAAGTTAGGATCGCATGTCACTTATTACCCCATTCAAGGCACAAATTGCTGATTGGTGTTTGGTTTACCTTGTTCCATTGAGTACTAGGCCAATAAAATGTAGATTAACATGCTCGCTTTGTGCTCAGTTTGGAGCCTGTAAGCAATGTAAGAAAATTTGCATACTATTTGAAAGTTACTTTGGGATCTTTCTGCTTAAAGCTGCACGACCAACGTGGTTTTCATTGTTTTACTCCATTTGCACGTGTGTCCCTGATGGTTTGGCCCCACTGCCGTGTTCCTCAGTGTGTTGTGCTCCTTTCTGCTCGGTGAGAAGTTGGGCACTCAGCTCATTTGCCTTCCTCAGTGCGATCTACGGATTTAGTCACGGTCAGTTCCATTTCGTCTTTCCGTCGACGGGCTACAAAACTTTCATTCACACCAAGAACAGTTGTAATTGTGCTTTAATTCCATAGATATAACTTTTTGCATCTTATATCTAATTCCACAACCCTCTCTTTTACAACTTTTTGCATCTTATATCTAATTGTGCTTTAATTCCATAGATATAAAATAAAGGCCCATTTTTCCTTTTCTTTATGTTTTTTTCCTGCTTCAACAAATTGTGCTTCCATTTTGCTATTTACATCTCTGTCTACAGCCAGGCAGCAGTTACAACTTTATCGGACCATCATGCTGAATTATTTAGCGCCAAGCTACTTGTCAGGACCTCTCAAGACACTGATTATCACTCTATTTGTTGACATGTCAATTCGTCCATATTCAGCTTTGCTACACCGTTTCTTTTTCAAGAGTGAACAACCAATCAGTCATACATAGAGCAAGCATAATTTATTTAATTCTTTTTTTAGCTTACAATACTAACAACTGATGCCTCTTTTGTTTACACATACAGGTCACCTTGTGTTGCAAAACAATTCTGCATCAAAATGATATATCAATATGCCAGTACCAAAGATATACACCGTAAGAAACATGTATTACTCACAGTTTTCGCTTTAAGTAGCTGTCCAATTGCTGCACATCAACTGCTGTCCTTTTATATCATTCTTGTATTTGTTTCTAGCTTCTTACTAGATTTGCAAGATTAACAATCGTCCACACCAAGTCGAATAGCAAGGAGATAGCCATAGGCACAGCAACCCGATCATCACAACAGTCCGCAAATTGATAGACCTCATAGCTAACAAAGTTTTGGTACAAAAAATTTATTCTCCATACGTGTATGCTATGTTTGCAATCTGGCTGTCATATAAATTCTACGAATGGCACAAATGTTTTACGCCTCACCGCCAAATAATGCCTGTCACAACTTTTGTTACATAATATATCAACATCACCCCCATCTTCGCTTCGACCAAGATTTATTTCTACTAAGTAAACACGTACACAGTGCATATCACCTTAATTATGCTGCTTTTAAGCATACAAGTACTGGGAAGTCCAATTTGTATTCTTGAATATTCCCTCCCATTCTCTTTTATTTATTGTCCTAGGATGTACACAGTCTATTTTTTAAAACTTTAGCTACTTAAACACATAAAAGCATTTAGATTAGCACATTAAAATGGTATTAGTAGATTTTTCATCAAACGTACTTCTACATTATTACATCTGTAATCATTTTTGCTAACATATAATTAGATTTTATGCCAGGCTTACTTGAACATTGTAGTTTAATTGATTATTACATTTTTTATATGTTTATCCTCTTATCACCAAGATGATCTGTTTATGTTTTCCCTATCTTGTAGGATAATATGGAGTACTAGTTCTCGAGTTCACAAAAGATACGTCTCTCCAAATACAGTCATAGTGGTATTGTGGCTTTTGTGTGGTCTTTAGTGTTTAACAAATTATAATCTTTCTAGTTTTTTTTCATATAGTTGTTTATATCTTATAGTTTATTGATTAGGAAAAAGCAATTTGAATGAATGACATCTGCCACTCAAACTCTCTACTGGATGTGGTTCTTCGTGCATTTTCTCCTCCAATGTAGTTCACTGGAGTATTTTTTTTGGTTTCCCGTATACTCTTAGTTGTTCTTCTGCACCTCCAATTTGCTTTAAGTGTTAAAATGCAGAACATTACCCTTCAATCAAGGTTTACTCTGCACCCTTTTTCATTATACAGCATTAGGTTGTTGGTATTTTCGTTTTCCACTGTGTGAGGATTAAAAAAACAACAAGGCCTCTTCCTTCTGGTCTTCTACTTCAGAAATCTACTGATGGAGGCCGTATGGTATCATCCACGAGTTCGCTGCTAAATGCATAGGATTTAGCTCGCCCTAGCAAGGAATTTGGATTGAACTACAATATTTCATGCCAAGTCAATACATTGGAGGTGGTCTGTAAAGCTGATGGGGCCATTATCTCTTCTCACCTCATTTTGAAACATCCACTTGAAGAGCCTCAGGTATATTTGTACTATATGTTTTTGACTATGATGCAAGTTTTCCTGGTACAGATGAACCTTTTAATTCTTTCTTCCTGTACACTTGGTAGATTGAAGCAGATATATTGATTTCCGAGCCTATGGGTATAGTTCTCTGTCATATTTTCTGACGTATCATTTATCTATCTCTATGTCTAGAGTCTAATACCCAATTATTTACACAAACTGATTTGCGTGGCGTGTCGCCACGCCTCCGCATCTAGTTGACTTTGCTGATTGAGAATTTAGGATTGTTCTGTGGGAAGGCACGAGAAAACTTGACGTGTTTGCTTGTTCTTTTGGTATATCTTTAATTTTCTTGTGGTCATAATAGCAGCAGAGAGGGTGACAAATGGCAATGTATAAATGAAATTCAGAATACGCGTAGTTTCTAGACTTTGCTACCAACAAAATATGCCTTCAATGAGCTAGGTATTTGCTCACTAAAAAACTGTTCATAGTTTGGTTGGTACTAACTTCATTGCAGTCACCATTCAACAGACATAAAAAAAATGTTAACTGTAGTCACCATAATATGCTATCAGTTAAAATGGTTAAAAGGATTTTTTTTTTGTTCCCAATATATAGAGCAGTAGATTTTGTATGCATTTACATTCTTGGAAATGTTGAAGGTCATTTCTTTTCCTTCTATTTGTTTCTAAATGGGAATGTTTGTAATTTCCACTCTTTCTAATTACTCTTATATATCTTCTTCTCTTTTTAAGAAAAGGGTAACGAAGAATAGACCCAGCCCAAAATTGATTAGGTGCAGTAGGTCGGAAAGAAGAGTGAAATTGACCATATTATTTTAGGAGCCTTACTCGCTAACCACAACTCATTCGTCCTCACGTCGGTCCCCTCTCCTCTTCTTCAGCTTTCTTGCCAGTATTATATGTATGTTTTTTAAGCTACGGTTTATAACTTTTAGCTATAATTTATTAATCTAATAAATAGTGATTGCTGAGAGAAGTTAAAAGTCGCTGAAAAGTAAAAAGAGAGAGCCTAAGTGGGTGGGGACATGTTGATTTTCCAAAAGTATTTTCTATTGTTTTTCTTTCTATATTATATTTTCTAATTTTGTTTTTTCTACACGAGTTCTTAGCTGAATTTTATTTACCCAAGATGGTGATGTCTACACGGAAATCAACATCAGATCGAGAAGGGTGCAAATAAATCACACTACCTTTGATTTTCTTCTAACGAACAACATCGCTACCTAGGCGTAAGTCTTACAAATCAATAACGATCATCGATAAGTTACTTCCTACTATTGTGTTTGTCGGTAATCAAGATACCGTTGCAAGATACAGTATGATGGCGAGAAAGATAAAAAAGTTAAGCACGTTTATTGGCACAAACACTTAATGGTGTGAAGAGTTGTAAAATATTGTTATTAGAAGGGTTATTTAATAAAGAATATTCTTCTTGAAACTACATTTTGTCAAAGCATACAGAAAAAGTGGTCAGGTTGCTGAGACATGAGGAGACAGGCAGGTGAATGACGCTTGGTGAGCACTTTTGCATAAGGCCCGTGCGTCAACTCGAAGCTTGTTGGAATGGCTCTTCTCCTCCTCTCTGATCCATGTTTGATGCGATTGACATGATTTATCGTTTTCGTAGGCCCTTGTCAGCTTCTTTTGTCTATGTCACGGCCGGGGATGTTACTGCAGCTGATGGCATGAAAAAGTAAAGATAGGTGTATGGATAGTATAGTAGAGTGTGTTTCGCGCGCCGCTGGGCCGTTTGGCCGCATGCACATGGGCCGCTTCGGCTGGTTTTTGTCTCGTGGCCCGACTGTTCACCCTGGTATGACATGTTACTGTGCTGTACTGTATCAACACTGTTCATCTGAGCTCAAAATTACAAAAATACTCCCAATTGATCCGTTTCGACGCCCTGAATCCATTTTCAGCATCCGTTCCACCATATCAAACTCCAAACCAACACTATTTGGTTATATTGCATTTTATTCCTGTTTATTTTTATTTATTTTCCTAACTTGATTAGATTCAAGTACGGGCTCATGTTATTCTTTGCGCTAGTTCCTGAGTTATCGAGGCGTCGGCATAAGGACCTGATTCAGGCGTTGAAGTTTTCGAGACCGTTGAGTTCATCGATCAGTAATGCAAGTTACAAGTTTTTATCATATTGAATCTTATAAAAATTTATATTATTTAATTATAGTATTTTGCATTAATTTTATTTGTCCAAAGTTATTTAATTAAAAATAAATGTTTAGAATGACTTGTTAAATTAGTTACGTCCTACCGCCGAAAAATTGCCCTGTTCTAATGTAAGGCCATATTCATCTCGACAACTATAGTATTATTCAACTACTGTATAAATAATTGTACATAGGTTCACTTAAAATTTTGTACTACTAAGTGACTTGGCTATTCGCCGGTAGAATTATTTAAAAGGTTTTAGGGTAGGGGAAAATTATGAACAACCACTAGTTAGTGGAAGTTCACGACTTTACCCTAAAGTGGAGGCTGCAACAGATAGGTGATAGTGTAGTTGTGCACTAGATACCTAGTTGCGGTTGGCAGCCTAAAGAAGAAAAGTAAGAACTAGAACCTTATGCTAAGTAACGGATACAGTCATCGCTCAACCATAAGTATTAACCAATCAATCATGGTCTAGTAGCTGCTCGGTTCGATTGAACCCTTACAGGAGTAATGGGATGTGGCATGGGTCGTGATATCACCATGCTCACAACAATAGGTCCATACGAAACCTGGGCAGTTGTGTTCTGTATTGGCCAGTGGATACCTGATTTTGTGTGGTTCGTAACCTATCAGATAGAGGCTATATAAAGAATTAAGCGGTGAAAAACCTTGTTTTCTCAACTCAGTCGTACGCTAAGGGAAGCATGCCTATCGTGTGACAGTAGAAGTTTGAGAAATCTTGTGGGTAAAATTGAGCAACTTTGTAGAGTGATAAAAAATGATATTCGAATACACCGTGCTCCCAGACTACGGAGCTGTGTTCATTTGGGTAATTCCAGCAACAAAGCATAAGTAGATTTTTTATGTTTTAATCTGTGTAATCAGATCAAGTAATTGTAGAAAGCCCCTTTATTCTTAAGAAGTTTCAAATTTGTTATTTAAAAATATTTACAAATAAAATTGTATCCACTCTCATTAATAAAATCAGTATACTCTCATCCATTGAGAATCCTTGTAATTAGTAAATTAGGATTTATCCTTGTGATTTGTTGGGTACAGTTATATTCATTACTTGTTAAAACAACATTTAGAAGATCCATGGAACTCCGATGAACTAGCTATAGAGGAGGTACCTGAGAAGCCGTTTTTCAGCGATGATAAGTGGTTTTAGGTTTTAGTCTCGCTCAAGTACGCTTGTGGTGTTTTTGCTGTATTGTAAGTTAACGTTGAGCTTGCACGCCCCTACATCCAAACCTGGCTGATAAGCCTTATCTTTGTAATAAATTTTGGTTTTTGTTGTAAGCATATATTGTAATGATGCTTATTTTCGTATGGTACACCGCAACTATACAATCCTGGGGCAATTGCGGGTTACTAGCGTTTCCAGAAATTAGGGCGTTACACACACTTACAAAATATGCACCACAATGGACTTTATCCATTTGAAGTTTGGAGTTTGGTAATGTACATAGTCCATGAATTATTTCAGAATCGATAAAAAGCAGAGAAATATGTTATACAACTTCTGCCAACCAAATAGTTCCCTGATCAAGTGGCCCGGAATTTGCTTTCTTATTTGGCGTGAGGACATGGATACCCTTCTTCAACCAATCGTAATAGTGGGATGCTATATTTGTATCTGCTGTGCATTCCACCAAAACTTTGTTCGGAAATACATGATTCTCAGACAAGTGGCGAACAAAATTTGCAAGATCAGCTGGTTTTGTTTCCTCTCGTAGAAGCTGTTTCCATCGGGTAAAGTCTACTCCTCTACACAAAGAAACCCAAAAAACACTATGAAGCACGTAGATGCAGGGTAAATGGATTATATAGTAGCAAAACCCAGAAACAGCGATGACCAAGATATTAGGTTAGTGAAACAGTTTTGGTGAGACAAGGGAAAAAAACATATCCACTATGGTTTGTATTTAACACAAAATCTCTCAAGGTCCTGCCTAGCTAACTATGTAGAGGATCCTAGAAATGCACATGATCACACAAAAACAACTAAAATTTTAATGTGCTACCTCAAGCCCGAGGGTAGCTCAACCCTTCCACTATAGGACATACTGGTACTACTAATTGGGTCCTATGTTAATCCAAGGAAAACATAACAAGATACTAAATAATGACCACTTTATTAAAATAATAATTATCTCTTTCTAGGTAAAGTAGGTACATAGAGCTCGGCACATACTAGGATACTGAAGAGGATGACTTCAGATCTGTTGGCGTGCAGGCTGACTCTTCTCCTACTACCCTACTAGGCTACTAGCGACTTTGGCTCGTTATACTACCATGGGACTTATTCTAGAGTGAGTAATGTGATTGAATGCTTCTCCTTGATGGTGTTGAGTGATGCTTTGAGAGGAGTTATCCTCCTATTTATAGCCTTGGCTGGCTAGCCAAGGTCGGTTGGGCCAACTAGCTAGATGTAATCCATGAGGGTGTGTTGTTGTAGTCAATAGAGAGGGGGATGTGTGGTCAACTAGAGAGCGTTGATGGGCCGACCGACCAGGAGTGGATGGCCTAGATCTCCCCCTTTTGGTACAAAACTGAGTTCACACACGTGGACTGCCCGAGGGAGCTGACTTGGCCGGGTGGCCAAGTCTCCTTGACTCGGCTAAGGCAGTTGGCGGCTAGGACCAAAGGCAGTGGCAAGCTAGACCAGTCGGGCTAGTGGACTTGGCCGACCGGTGGAGGCTAGGCTAGTCGGCCAGGTCGGCTTGGTCGGTCGGTGGGCCCTCCTAGCCCATGCCATCGTGCTGTCAACCAGTTGGCCGGTTGGCCTAGGGTTGGGCCAATTGGCCCACTAGTGGGGTCCATTGATCTTTTTAGTGATTTTCTAGTGGTTGTATTCTCTTTTTATGTATTTTCATGCAAAATGCATTAACGTGCAAAATATATGGAAATAAAGGCATAATGTGCATGACCAAGGCTGAAGTCATCACTTTACCGTGCCTTTTGCCTGGTTTCAGGAGTAAAATATCCGTAAATCTCATGTCAACACATGGTAAGATGGTTTCTGCTTCTCATCCACCTCTTATCTTGGTAATGACCGATGCACCTAGTCAGTTGTTGCTCTTATACACTATTGGTCCTTCTAAAGCCCAGTCTGCAAGAGGAAAGTGGTATATGCTTGTCATTGTATATAGCTTCTCTATGTATTCCTGGGTGTATTTCCTTTTTCTAAGGTTGAGGCCTGTAGTTGCTTTAGGGAGTTGGCCTTTAGATTAGTTGTTGATCTCCTAGGAGCTTTGAGAGTTATTAAGAGTGATAATGACATTGATTCAAGAACTCATCTTTTGCTATTTTCTGTACTGAGCGAGATCTAGAGCACCAGTTCTCTTCTTCTAGTAGAGATGACTAGGATCTTGATAGATGAGCATAACACTCCTAGTAGGTTTTGGGCTAAAGCAATTTTCACTACTTACTATGCGTCTAATAGAGTGTTCTTGAGATTGTCCTTAGGCAAGACTTCTTATGAGTTAAGATTTGGTCATAGGCCTACCGTCTCTCATTTTAAGATATTTGGTTGTAAATACTTCATTATAAAACATGGCAACTTAGATAAATTTGGATCAAGATACTATAATGGCATTTTCTTGGATATCCTGCTCATACTCGTGGCTATCATGTTTTAAATTTGTATACTAATAAAATCTTGGAGACTTATGAAGTCACTATTGATGAGACTAGTCTTGGTACTGGACCCGACAGTGTAGGTACACAGGTGCATGGTGATTAGGAGAGCATCTTCTTTGACAATGACCCTAACTAAAAGGATGAGGATCCAATCCCTCTTCCTGTTGCTCCTAAGTTGGTTGGAGAGCCTGCTTCCCCTACTTCAATTTCAGTTGAGTTGCCTCCTCTCAATTTCACTGGCACTTTGAGTGGCTCTGTTCCTATCTCCATAACCATGAGGTAGAGGACACATCTGTACAAGGGTCACTGCTTTATATTCAGCGATGACACCCTTTAGAGTAAATGATTAGGGGATCTCCATGAGTAAGTAACTTGCTCTAAGTTTATCTCTCTAGATTCCAATGCTCATTCTGTTTTTATTGGCTCGTTTGAGCCCCGAGATGTCACCTATACTTTATCTGATGCTTCTTACATCAATGTCATATATGAAAAGCTCGAGGACTTTAAAAGAAATAAGGTCTAGTCATTTGGTGAACCCCCTACTGGTCATAATATCATAGGAACAAAATAGTATTAAAAATAAGCAAAGTGAGGATAGGTTAGTGGTTCACAACAAGGCTAGACTAGTGGCTCAAAGTTTCTCTCAGATAGAGACTTAGACTTTGAGGAGACCTTTTCACCTATTACTAGATTAGAAGTAGTTACTATTTTGCTAGTATTTACTATGTCTAAAGGCTTTAAGCTATTTTAGATGGATGTCAAGAGTACTTTTCTTAATGGTTTCATATAAGAGGTCTATGTCAAATAGCAACTTGGTTTTGAAAATCCTAAGTTTCTAAACCATATATGTAAACTCTTCAAAGTCTTGTGTGGATTGAACCAAACCCCTAGAGTTTGGTATGATAGACTTAAGAGTTTTCTTCTTAAAATGACTTTAAAATAGAAATGGTAGATAAAACCCTATTCACTTTCAGGCATAGCGATGATTTCCTTCTTGTTCAAATTTATGTGGATGACAGGATTTTTTGTGGCTTTTCTCATGCTTTGGTGTCTAGATTTCCATATAAAATGAGCAATAAATTCAAGATGAATATGATGGGCAAGCTTACATTCTTCCTCAGTTTTCAAATCAAACATTTGAAGGAAAGTATCTTCATTCATCAAATCAAGTACACCAAGGACCTTCTTTGGTGCTTCGACATTAGCAAGCCTGTCACTACTCTTATTGTCACTTGTACATTTTTGGATCCTTATGAGGATGACGAGCCCATGGACTAAAAGGAGTATTACAGCATGATTAGCTCCCTCCTCTACCTCACCGCTTTGAGGTCGTAACTACACTTTGTTGTGCATCTATGTGCTTGATTTCAAGCTTCCTCTTATCGTCAAGCAATGTGTCGTATCTTCAGGTATCTTGAAGCCACTCTTGACTTTGGATTTTAGTATTCTTCTACTTTCTCGTTTTCTTTTTGATCATTTCACACATAAACTTTGCGGGGTGTAAGATAGATAGGAAGAGTACCTTAGGCACCTATCACTTCTTAGACATATCTCTCATCTCATGGTTATTTAGGAAGCAATCTTCTTTTGTATTGTCCACTGTTGAGATAGAGTATGTAGATATTGCTAGTAGTTGCTCTCGGTTCTTTGGTTCTTATCTACTTTGTGGGACTATGGGTTAGCCTTGAATAGTGTTCTACTCCTGTGCGATAATAATAGTGCCATTAACATAGTCAAAAACCTAATGCATCATTCTAGGACCAAGCATATAGACATTAGATATCACTTTCTTAGGGACTATGTTGAAAAGTGTGATGTTGTCCTTCAGTTTATAGAGTGTGAGTACTAGGTCGTAGATATTTTCACTAAGACTCTTGATTCTTCTTGTTTTGCTTATTTGCGGGGTGAGTTAGGGGTTATTTATCCTTTTGGCCTAATTTGAGAGGAGTTTGTCTCTTTTGCATATATTGTATCATATTACATACTTAAAATTTAGCAGCTTGCATTGTAAAATATAATTGAAAATTTGACCACTATCCCTATGTGACATGATATTTTGCTTTACAACATACCATGTCATGTGCTCATTTTGCTAGATTAATCATGTCTCTCTACGTGTAGCTTAACTTTTGCCATACTAGTTTAATTCAATATGAAAAATTTGAACTAAACATGTCAATGTTGGATCTTATGACTAGTTTTGCTTTAGTGTTCTTTTATGATTCATGCCATGTTAAATAAACTAAGTCTAAAATCCAAATTGAGATCAGATTGAGCTATGCTAGTTCATTAGTAAAGCATGAATTTACTTCTTTTAGGCTTTTGCGGCTTAGGTTAGGTATTGCTTACTGACTCAGGATTAGCTGACTATAACATGTAACTGCACATTAAATATTGATAACAACAAATAAATTATTTACCTTACTTATTTCTATAATACAACTTCTGAGGATAACTTCATATCCTATGGTACAATGAAGTTTAGCAAATTGACATCGGTTTTATAGTAATATTTATGCTCCCTTTTTTTCTAGTTTATCATGTAATCATTGATTATTGGTGTCATTTTGTTATTAATCATAACTAATTCTAGATATATTGCAAATAAATAGGTTATTAACATATTAAATTTGGCTAAAAAGAGCGTGCAAAAAGCTTTATTGGGGATGTGCCAAAATAAAAAATATATAATTAGAGTCTACCAAGACAACGGGCTCGTTGAGATGATCAAAATACATATATAATATGCCTAATTTAGAGGTCAAATGTACATGATACATATTAGCGAGGTGTTGCTATTATATCTGCCGAATTCAGATATCTGACTTCGAATCTGGGTTAAGCCATATCGGATTCACATCTGACATCCAGTTCAACATCCGAATTCGAATCCCTTTTCTATTCGGATTCGATAAATCCAAATTCGGCATCTGGATAATCCGACCGAATTTGGATCCGTTTTTACCCCTACTCTTCAATGAAGGAAGGAGGCAGGCGACACACACGACATAAGAGATCTTCCCATTCTGTGGTTTGCTCTTCGGATGGTAGGATAGCATAGGGCCTACAGAGATCCTGCTCACACAATGGAACAATACGAAGGGCCTACAGAGATCGCATGTTCTTTTCGACTTTGGCTTATGGCTTTTGGGTTATTCGTGAGAGAGAGTATGGAGTAATAGAAACTTATGTGTGGTTTTGGCTGATATAAATAAAGTCGGTATAGTGTATACTACAATCAACTTGTAGACCCCACCTTAAAAAGACACATTGTTTGAAAGCTAGTTTCTGTAGAAAACCGAAAATAACTTTTAGAAGCTGAAAAGAAGAGGCCTACTCTACCGCTTCTGCTTTGATTGAATGATTGGAGGGAGATTGTATTTATGGTTGGAGTGAATCTGCACACAGAGGAGGATATCACTAGGTCTGGGAGGGAATCTGCACATCCATTCATGACTCAAATTTCTAGGCCTACAATTTTAAGAGACTATATCGAGGCCCTCTCCATGTTGTGATGAATATTTGACAGCATTTGAGACTTATTGGTAAATGTTTAAGAGTTGTTGAAGTTCGCAAAGTTGAGTTTTGAATTTCAGTTAAGGTGCATGTGATGTTATGATACATGTTTTCACTAATGATGGTTAAGTACGCGGCACTTGTGCCAAGGAAACTATTTCTTTATCTTTGTTGACTACAAGTTGACTCGATAGCTTGGATGATCATCGACGCGGGATTGGAAGCAAGCTAGAGAATTTGGCATCTAGAACAATCATAGAGGTTGAGAAGATCATCGGAGATCAAGTCCGGTCATGAAGATGGAGTTTTCGTGAAGATGGCGTGAGGTGGGTCCGTGTGGTGACTCAGGGTAACATGGCAATGTCCAAGTGTCAGCAAGGCATTCTGAAGGTGTTCGGAGCTCGAGACACAAGGTGTGGACGTGACAAGTCAACGAGGAGCGAAGACCATCAAGGTGGAGCAGCATGATAGCTCTAGGTGGCTTACGTTGATCAATGTCAACATAAGTGCGTTGATGTAATTGGTATATTATCAAAAATCTTTGATATGGAGAATACCGCAGTGTACTCTTGAAAATGGTTTAGGGCTAGATAAACTATCTGTGTTAAGTTGTGTAGAGTCGATGGCTCAGATTTTGTAATAGTCGCTTTGTAATGCATGCTAGGTGATGTATTGTAATTGTAATTAGCCAAGAGGGGTATTCTAGGCAAGGAAAAGAGTTGGCTTAACTCTAAGTGGATATAAATGAGTGGAAAGAGTTAATCTTAACCTTTAGGTGATCCAAGGGTTGAGGTTGCTCTGAGAAAGCTATAAATAGAGAGGTAGAGGTATGCCTCCACCACCAATTATTTGAGAAGGATTTAGGGTTTTTCTCATGCTCCTTCAAGTTTTATCATTTTTAGTTTACTTTATCTTGAGTTCTTGAGATTTCTTAGCATCTAAGTTTCTTAAATTCTTATTCTGTTCACTCTGTTCTTAGTGTTCTCTTGGTGTTTTTGAACCTAGTGTCTTCCTAATAGCACTAAATTTCAAGAGAAGAAATACTTGAGTAGGAAAATTTTAATTTGTGACTATTTATTCCTCCCTAGTTGCCATAACTGATCCTTCAAAATTTTGCAATTTGGATATGAACATTTTGCTATTAGCCAAAATTGCAGCGACTTTATTTATATCAGTTAAAATTGTACATGAGTGTCTCTCTCTACAAATTTATCTATAAGATGTTACTACTCATAAGAACACCAAATTTCGTTTGTAATATTACTCCGCGAGGCTCGAGTCACGCTCAGGACTTCCCAATAATTCAGTACGACCGATGATACACTTCTGTTCATGCAAGCCTCGACTCGGCAGTTACACTGCTTGAAAGCTCTTCATGCACATGAACGATCCACTGGCTTGAAGGTCAACTTCAACAAATCTTGTTTAATCCCCATTAATGTGCCTGAGGAGAAAATCCCTTTGCTAGCAAGAACTTTTGGATGTCAGGTTGGGAAACGGCCCCTTACCTATCTGGTACTCCCCTTGGGCACCACTAAACCCAGCGTTGAAGATTTTTCCCTTTGAACGACAGAGTAGAACGAAGGCTTTCAGCTTGTCCTGGTTTCTTTTCCTATGGTGGTAGATTAACCATGGTTAATGCAGTTTTTTCTTTTGTGCTAACATACTATATGTGCACACTAGCAAGGAGGCACTGTCCATGGAGGGGGTATGGGATGCAGCGTTGCTCTGTACCATTTTAGGTGGCGAAATGATGTATACATATTATGGGATACAATAGTTAGGTTTGTATCCAAATCCTCCGATTCAAACAGGTCCTTGGTTGGACAAAAAAATTAGTGTGCAACGTCTGAATAGAACCCCTCTCACTAAAAAATTTTAGTATTTACAGGCCCAATTAATAACTTAATGTAGGCCCACTCTGATTTATGGGACATAACCACGAGAAATATGGCCCATTCTCTTCCCATCTGGCTTTCTCCCTTCACCACTCGTGCTCATCGCTCCTCCACTCCCTCGTGTCGTCTCGTCTCGTCCCCGCCCAACCCAGAACCCACAAAACCCTACCGCCACCGCGCGCTATGGCCGCCGCCGCCGGCGGGGGAGGCGGCCGCCAGTGGCGCGTGATCCCGCGGCCGGTCCTCGAGACCGTCCTCCACAACCACGCGCTCCATCCGCGCGTGCCGCAGCCGCTGCTCCTCCACGGGCCCCGCGGCGTCGGCAAGTCCACGCTCCTCCACCGCCTCCTCCCGCAGTGGTCCCAACCCCGCACTCCGCCTCCTTCGTTGACTTCCTCCACCCCGCCCCACCTCCCCCGCCTACGCCACCGCAGCGCCCTGGTCCCTCCTCGCCGACCCGGCCCCTCCCTCCCCGACCTACGCCTCCGGCTCGAGTCCGCTCTCGAGGGCCTCGCACGCGACGCCGTACTCCTCGGCGCCGTCGGCTCCAAGGACGTGCTCGCCGCGCTGTCCCGCTCACACGGCCTCCACACCGCGCTTTCCCGCCTCGCGGACCCCGCCGCCCGACGCGGCGGCAGTAACCCCGTGCCTGCGCTCTGGGCGAGGGCCGTCCTGGCCGCGTCCTCCTCGGCCCGTGGGGACGACCCCACGTTCCGCATTGGTGAGGGGGAGGCGATTAGGTGCTCCATGGAGGAGAGAGCGTACATGCAAGAGGCCATGGCGGCGCTGCGTGTGGCCAAGGAGGTGCTCAGGATGCAGGAGGGGTGGAGGAAGGAGGCAGTGCGGGAGATGAATAGGACAGGTCGGTTCTCTCGGCCGCTGGCCAATTCGGCCACAGACTGGCCGTGCCTCCTGCTGGATGTGCTGTCCGGTGCTGCAGAGGAGGATTTCTTCCAGGTAGAATGTTGGTGTGATTTCAGTTTGATTTGAGGATTCGTGAGTACAGGGTTGGTATAACGTGTCAGTGATGACATTTTGTATGTGCAGCCGAAGCTGGTGCTGAACAATGTGGATGCACTGAGGAAGGCTACTTGCGAGGATGAGACGATGGTGCCTGCAGCAATGTACCATGACAGCTTCATTTGGAGGGTGATTGCACTCGGTGCCAATGAACAGTGCTTGCCAGTCATTATGTCAACCTCAGATGGGTAAGGGTGTCTATATGTTTCTGCATGTTCTGTATTGGCCTTTCTAGTGATTTTAGGGGCTAAAATAACAGGACCTGAATAGCAAATAGTATACCCTAATTGGGAGCACTTGAGGGACATAATTGTGTTCATATCATTGTATGTAAAAATAGAAAGACAGGTCTGCTTTACATAATTAACGTAATTGAAGCTTAAAGGTTGGGATGAATGACAAAGGAGTTTCAACTACATTGATAAATCTTGCATTGGTTAACTATAAATTTCTGACCTGCTGTGGGGTTTGTTGTACCATACTACCATTGATTTTGAGTATTAGACCCCTCGCGCTGTTGTGCCATTGCTCGTTGGACATGCCTCACTGCCTTGTATCAGTGTCGCTCCTATCAAATAGTGACTTGATTATCCTAGCATACCCAAAATACCAAGATATGCTTGATCAGTTAATTTGCCAATGTTAGGGATACTAGGCTGTAGAAGCTGCAATATCTTGCTCGTATAGTGCGTTAACAAAAGTAGTGGTCTTTTGGAAAGAGTGTTTATCATACATGACATCACATGCAAGTGATCTACCTTCCAATGCACAACTATGTTCAATCTATGTCCTAACCATTTCAGTTCATCAGTCACATGTTGTTTAGTACCTCTGCATTGAATTGTATATAGATTGACTTCTTACTGCTTTCTCCATGTTTGTACTGGAGTGAAATTTTTGATAACTTACACATTGCATATTGAATTGGACAATCGTCATAGAGTATGTTACCATCTTGGAGCAGAAATGTGTGTGATGCCACAGCCTCCAAAACATTGCAAATAGCGGATGCCTAAAAAACTGTAATAAGATGTACAAGTGTACAACTTAAGAAAGTGTGCTTTGTCTAAAAAACTGTAATAAGGTCAGTGGAAAACATAAGAAAGTATGCCTTTGTGTGTCTGCATGCAAGTTTTGTTGTAGGAATGGTTAGCTGGAAATGGACAGTTGACATCATAATTGATGGCTTCGTTCAGAAATGGGTTTCAATCAAATCAGTTATGTTGAATAATTGTTAAGAACGTAGTTGTCACGGCGTCACCTAGTAAATGACTTGGCGTCCAGTCGGCCAGCAACGACTGCCATGGATGCTTGCCTCGATTGGGAAGAGAGAGAGGGGAGAGAAGGGCCTAAACCCTAGCCACCGTCGCCTCCCAAGCTACTAAAAGTAGCTTTATCCTGTCGCTAGAGCCTCCTATGCTTTCAGGATGGAGAATGGAGAGAGAGAAGAGCAGGGAAAGGATGCCATGGAGAATGGAGGCTGTGAGTGGGATGGGAGGGTGAAAGGAAAAGGTAAAGGGGGATAAAGGAGTTAGGGCATCCACAGTGTAGCAATAAGGTGGACATTAAGGCTGAGCTGGCCTCCCTATGGTCGACCACAAGCATTGGGGGCATGTGCAATAAGGAGAATGTGGGATGAGCCGACCTTAGGCTTGAGGACCACCCATAAGGAATAAAAAAGGAAGCAGCCCCACCCATCGGGTTGTCGGATGGCGTGAAGACCATGTGGTGGATGCCGCCGAGAGTAGAGGAGATGAACTACGTCGCCACCGGGAGGCTATCCTTGCCGGCCACCGCCTTGGGACACCGGGGAGGCCACCCTCTCAGGCCAATGCTTCCAGATCCGGCTGTCGGGAACTGCGTCGTCGCCACGTCCTCGCTAGACACCTCATCCAGAGCCAGCCGCCAGCACCCGCCATGTCGCTGGGAAGGCCATCCTCGCCGACCACTGCCTTCGGATCTGCCCATGGAGACTGGAGAACACATCCTCCACGGTCGCCACGATCAGATCCGGTCGCACGGAGGCTGGAGAGCGATTCGTGGAGAGGAGGTAAGGATGCGTGGAGGAAAGGCAGTGCTGTGGGTAGTCCTGGGTTGCGATTGGCATGCGTTTTTCCGAATCTGACGGGTGGAGAGGAAGTTGAGGGGAAGAGGGAGGTGGGATGGTTATTTAATTGCCATGTGGGCCCCCTCTTAATACCCAGTTGGGCTTTATACATGGCAGGAAATAGCAGCAGCCAGGTCAACACACCTTAAGGCCTACTTTTAAATTAAACATTAGAGATGCCCTTAGGTGGGAAGGTGAATGGGAAAAATGAAGGTAAATAAATGAGGTTCTTGACATCCGGTGGCACCATATGACATTTTTGTAACTTATGAAACACTTTTTAGAGGTGGGATCTTCTGTGGCTACTGCATACCAAAGGGTTTGTATAACATATAACCTGTAGTCTAAGTATAGCCTAGGCGGGCGTCCTGGTGCCCCCAGCTTGCCGCGACTGGCCTGGGCGCTGTGATAACCATGGTTTAGAATGAGATATGGAATTACCCTTTTTTATATAAGACTGAACATTTTAGATAATCTGTTAACTCTTAACTTTGCGCTGTATCTTCATGATTTTCTGTCATGGACCAATGGTCGTACTGTAAAGAAAGTAAGGTAGCCACGGCTACCAGAATTTAGTTTTTGCTTTATCCCCCTTTTTATTTCTTATAACTTCAGTAGTTCCCTCCTGGCTTGCTATGGGTTGACAGAATTCTTTCTGTAAATTAAACAATATGCTGCATCACTACTAAAACATTCTATATGGAAACTGATGAATTTGTGTTCCTTTTCAAATTGTTGCAGCTACTATTCTTCTCAAGCATTCGTTGATTTTGGTTTTCCTAATATCTTCATTTCTCGTGAGGTATGCTCAGTTTACCATTGGACTGCTGTGCCTTGTTTGCCTTTTTTACTTACAACAGATAATTGGATGACACAGACATTTGGTTGGACACCACAAGAAGCTAAGCTGCATATGGTGTCTGAATTCTTCAGTGAACAGGAGGTAGTAAGATTTTAGACCTGCAGCCTTTTTTTTTTCTCCCTTGTGCAAATTCTATGCATAATTCTTTCTGATGTTTATTGAAGTTGTAGTGGAAAGTTGTAGATGAGGTTCTTGGGCCAAATCCACGACAATTATCTGAGATATATATGCTGAAGCAAAAGGTGAATAGCCCGGAGTAAGTAGGATGCCCACTTTGTTTGTCATTATTTTTTTTGTTTACTTTATTCCAGGCTGTGGTATCTCTTACCATTTTAGTGTTTTTTTTCGCCGGGAGGGGGGGGGGGCGTAATTCTGTTCTCCTGTGATTAATAAACAGGAGAATTAGCCTATGTTTGTTGCTCTCGTAGATTGTATTCCTTTTTCTTGGAATCACAGAAAGGGCAAACTGACCAAGTCTAGATATTTTTACCCTTTGCAACAAATTCTATAAGTTCAACATTTTCAGTTTGATACGCTGATTTTTCAATTTTATCTATTTAATCTGTATATTTAGTTGTGCTGTTTACTATACCTCACAACGGAAGAGGTTAATTGAAAATTTTAGGTCTCTTCTAATTATGTCTTATCTGTGGAGTTTGAAGTCTTTAGTTTCTCAAGCCATTGTTATTCTTTCAAGCACATATTCTTTAGTGGATTTATGGTTTGCAGTTAAATATCTTGAGTAGCATATTTGCATTATATTTTCAGGTTTTAAAGCATACAAGATAAGAGCATTCATCTTAGTTATTTTAAGTTTTTAACTGTGCCATGCTGCATATTTCTGTTATCATTATTTAATCCCCATTGCATTACAGGGTTTTGCATGATAGGAACATCGAGGAAATTATTGATACATACCTGGCACACTTGCAAGTAAGTAAAGTTTCAATCAGAGCTTAGGCATACATGCTATTTGACATGACATTTGTCTGAACTTGGAAAGGGTAGTTAGTTCCCCTTTCCTAATCTGCTCTTTCATTGTCATTGTGTACTTCTGTTTTGAATATCAGAACTAGGAGAATGCAGATACAATAAGAGGGAAAAAGCATGACTGTTGTTTCATTTCTCCTCACCAGGTGTCTGTTGTGAACCCTGCAATGGAGACAGCATTAAGAATGGTGCAGAAGTTTGGCTCTGATGTCCGTGAGGGTAAAGTACCAGAAAACAGATTGTCTTTTGGTGCACCTTGGAGACATCCACCTCGGTGTGACAATCCTCATGCATCCTATAAATGGGCAAAGATTCAACTAATGGATTTTGTCCAATCCTTTGTCAACACTGAATTTGGGGTAATAATTATATTCCTTTTACAAGGCAGGCATTTGCGTTGTTTGATGAGTACTAATAGAAATAAACATTGGATAGTATTGGGTTAGTGACAACTTCCCCATGTTTTCATTTCTTACAAACAACAATAATAAAGTCTTTTGTCCCAAACAAGTTAAAGAAGGCTAGGAGTGAAGGGTGAATTCTTTTAAGCTGTGGCTTATGGTTTATAATTTTTGAATTCTGACTGTTTGTGAGAGAGAGTATGAAGAGAGAGACAGTCGCATAAGATTTTGGCTGGTATAACTGAAGTCGCTACAGTGTCTACTACAATCGATAGATCTCATCTTGAAAAGACGCACTTTTTGAAAGCTAGTTACTGTATCAAAAGCCGAAAGCCACAAGTAGCAAGCCCAAAAGAACCCAGCCGACATCCTCTGAAGGTCAAAGAAACGAGAGCTTTGTAATAAAACTTACAAGGCTAAAACCTAAGCCCTACATCTACCATTTGAGCTGAGGGCCTAAAGCACTATCCTAAATCTTCTTGTGGCATGGTTCCAGTATGTGGATCGCTAATTTCCATGCACTCTAAATGAAGTCAGCTCTTTGGATATATTACGATTCCTCAAGTATCTTTTAATTGCGTCCTCCCACATCAGTCTTGGTTGATTTCTGCCTCGTATGTTTTTGGTACGTCTTAAAATTTCATTGTATATCGGTGTCTCAGAAGGTCTCCATTGGAGATGTCCAAATCATCTCAAGCGATGTTGGACAAGTTTCACTTCAATTGGTGTCATCCTCATTCTATCACGTATATTATCATTGTAGATTCGATTCCACCTTGTGTGACCATAGGTCCACCGTAGTATTTTCATTTTCGCTATACTCATTTTCTGTATATGTTGTCTTTTAGTTGTCCAGCATTCCGCTCCGTATAGCATTGTAGATCTGATCGTTGTCCTATAGAACTTACCCTTTTAACTTTTGAGCGATTTTTTTATCACATAAGACACTCGATGCTTGGCGCCATTTCACCCACCCAGCTCTTATCCTGTGGCTCATGTTTTCATTTCTTACAAACATGCGTGGAAAATACAAGATAATATATCTTAAAAAATCCTTGCAGAATCTATTTTACAGATCTATGGAATGCCAGAGTTTCAGTGTGTCCTATTTTGTGTAATTCACAGGTGAACTACCTAGCAGATGACAGCCTGGAAATATTGGATGATCCTGCAGCAGTCGCCATGATGGAGGTATTTTGATTAAGTACTATTGAATATTGGCCTAATGATACGATGCTTACATGATTGCTGTTTGCTAGGTTGGCTTACTTTATCAACAGAGAGATCCATCCTTTATGCGGCCAATCACTCGTGGGATTCAGCGTTGTCTTGCTAGATGGTTCGTTTTTTGTACTCCTTAGATGTTCTAGGAAATGTTTTGTGTTTTGAACTTTTGATGTCATTCTTTTAGACGGTTTTGTCTAGGCTTGTTCAGCAGAGATTAGAGTTGAACCTGCAAGAATCAATAGCATTCATGTGGCAACGTGTAATACGTGGACGAAGCTATCGGCACTTAATGAAAGAAATCGGCTACAAGTAAAGAGGTATATGAGAAGTTTACTATTTTCCATCTCAGTTCATTTTGTAGTTGGGATCTTATGCTTCATTTGTCATTCAAGTTATTTCCGAGAACATATTCTTGTGTCAAGAACTGATTCTAATGGATCTTATGCTTCATTTGTCATCCAGGTTATTTCCGAAAACATATTCTTGCGTCGAGAAGTGATTCTAATGGATCAAGAACCATTTTTTTCAATTTTGATGTGGAACTGACACTTGATTTCGATGGACTGACTCTAGCATCCATAAGAATGTTTGAAGAATATGTGATTTCGTGACCACTCACATTCACATGTAAGTTGATTAACCTGTCACAATCATTTGCTATTTTCCTTTCAACCAGTGGGTTTGAATGAATCAGACAATCCGTATAGATTGGATTTATTGTTCCATATGTTGAGTGCTTTCTTTTCCACTGATCAACAACCGCATACTGCAGCTTTTGATTATTTGGTGTGAAAATTTTCTGTCCTATATAGGACGACTATTATGCATCACAATGGCCTCAAATGAATCTAAGCAACTAACAATAATAGCAAATAACTCTATAGCATTCTTTATCCTTCTATCAGGTCCTAACTTCAAAGCCACAATCTCTTGTCAATCTGCAGTGGTTGAATAAATGCGCAACTTTTAAACATAACTTATCTACAGCTGTGAGAAATTTCTATGTAGGAAAATTAACTTTGATGCCCCTATGTGTCATCGGTGGTACACGACAGCCTATTATGTGTGTCGAACGTGAATACTCAAAAGAAGACCGCAGTTTAGTTTCTAACAAGAGTATTACCAACCAACTGATGTTCTTCTCCCATGCCACACCTTTACACTGAGATGAGCTTTGCTTTTTGGCTCCTTTGTACGTGAACTTTGAGAGTATTGTTGCATACTTCTTGCTTTAATCCGTTGTTCATCTAATAGCCGTCTGTGAACATTTCTCTTATTCCTTTAATCCACTGTTCATCTAATACTAAATGGTTGAAATGTTTGTAGACAAACATAATCGCTCTGCACTCGTGCTCTTAAAAGAGAAAGGAAAAGGCATTGGTGAACGTACCTCAGTTCATAGCCTGGAAATCTGCATATTATGAGAGCCTATTGTAACCCTCAAATTGTTCACTCGCTGCTTCTATTTGTTTCAGGCTGGTTCAGGAATTTTGCATCATGCTGGGCAGAGGTGGGCGTCTAACTTAGGCACCTGATGATAACAAAGAGAACAATCTTAATTGTGCCGCAGGTCATTTAGATTTTCTATTTGTACACCATTTTGGATGAGCGTTGCCGGTGTTGGATACTAGGAGCACGGGAATCGTGCAAGTAGCAACAGAGGTTGACACGAAAGCGTTATGTGGTGGACATACTCTGGTAATCGCAAATATTACCTGTCATAATTTCTGGGGCATGTTACTGTAATTCAACATGACCAGATTATATATGTGCTAGTTCTGAGTTGTGAGATAATCGTGTGATCGTAATAATACTGCAATTCACGGTAGAATGAGCATGTTCACTGTGCTGTGCATGTTCACTGTGCTGTCCGTAGCTGATATATGCAGTGTACGGATTGCTGTCTGCTAAGTGGCTGTTCCGCTGTAGTACAGGGTCTGTTTGATATGGCTGTGGTTTATAGCTTTTGGTTGAAATTTTTGAATTTAGTGTTCGCGACAGAGATTACATAGAAAAATACTTACTTACGATTTTGGATAGTATATATGTTAGACTTTTAACGTTTTAACGTGTACTATAATTAACTTGTGATTCTGTTTTAAAAAAATATTCTGTTTGAAAGTTAGGCATTGAGTAAAAGCTAAAAGCCATTGTGACTTGTAGACTTCGTTTTTAAAAATTATTTTATTTAAAAGTTAGGTATTGTAGTAAAAATCAAAAGTCATTGTGAAAAGTTGAAA
Organism: Melocanna baccifera; assembly: GCA_036346265.1. NCBI lineage: Eukaryota > Viridiplantae > Streptophyta > Magnoliopsida > Poales > Poaceae > Melocanna > Melocanna baccifera. The sequence continues at coordinate 8,458,547 of CM070702.1, forward strand.
GGAACAGGTCAACATTGGACTGGGGTCCCCGGCAGACGTAGTGGACTACATGCGGTCTAATCCCAGACGGATTTTACATCGAGTCAACACAGCTACCAGTTTGCTGATAATCCGAGCAGGTTCTCGACAAATTTTGATCGGTTTTGGCCGATTCAGCATTTCGTGGTAAATTCTGCCAACTGCACTGTTCCTGGATGTTTGCTGGTAAAATGCTTGCTAGTGAGGGGGTGAGAACCAATCCATTTTCGGTTTGGTGAGCCTGGCTGAAATTGTTCGTAGCACTCGCGTGTACACCAGAATGATATGACAGGTAGATATGCAAAGGGAGGCACGAGTGTGGTACTTGACTTATATTTTTCATGTGTAGTTGGTGGGGACCTTGTGTTATGGTGTACACGGTATTAGTTAGGTCTAGGATGGAAACGGATCATACAAATTAAATAGTATCTTTACCGTATTTGTATTTATATTTTATAAACAAATATGGATAAGAATTAGAGTATTTTTAATACGAATAGAAGATTATAACGAATTCGAATTGAATATATACGTATTCAATTCGGTCGGATTTGGATATTCTCATAATTTATGTAGTATAAATATGTTAATGATATCCTATCTTCGTACAATCACGTCTAAGCATTCTAATTTATTTACTTCACCTAAAGAAACACAAATTTATATTGAATTAAAAAAACTTATCCAACTAATTAGTCGTATTGCAATAAAATATGTATATTACTTCATCACATATGAATACAGATACGAATAGTCCGGATAAAATAAAATAATATTTTAGATAGTAAAAATCTATACCATATTTATATCCATATTTTTATGCGAATTCGAATATGAATATGAATAGGAGAGAAATTGTTAATCGGATGAAAAAATCTATGCTCCGTATTCGTATCTTATCGAATATGGTAACCAAATAATACAGATAATTTGTATCAATTTCTCACCCCTAGTTTGGTCTACATTGTTAATCGAACAGATATTATCCCAGATATTATCCCATCTCAGGACATATCCATCTCTGAAGAAAGTCCAACTTTGGTGGCACTTCTTAGCTTAAAAAAAGAAAGAAGTCTGCACAACTTCCTGAACTTTGCTTGAAAATCTACCTAGCATTTCAAACTACGAAATCAGATATCTGACCCCTAGAATTTTGCAATCTTGTTAAAATAACACTCTGACCTAGTTTCACAGGGTAGTATTGCCCACATGGGGCAATGAGTAGACGATTTTCACATAGAATGACACACTTGCCAAGTTAGGTCAATAATAGGTGTGACACATAGGGGCTTCTCCTCTACTGAGCTTCCAGCCGTGCTTCTATGGCTGCCCCTGTAGCTCTCTTCCTCACTATTTCGATTTAGAGAAGCATCTGTGGGTTCCATATGTCATTCATTTAAACTTGATCAGTGTGGCAAAGCTACCCACTCATCACGTCACGCAGGCAATACTATCACGCGAAACCGGGTTAAGGTGATATTTGAACTAGATTGTAAAGTTTGGAGATCAAATATTTGGTTTCATAGTTCAGGATATTAGACGGGTTTTCAAATAAAGTTTAGGGTGCTATATAGAAATTTTCCAAAACAAAACAAAGGAATGGAGGCACTTCTAGTTTTAACCGTATGTCCAAAGCAAAAAAAATGAAACTGTCACACGTGCTGAATCTAGTTTTAACTATGACATAAAGGCAACCCAAATAAGCAGGAAGAGGGTGCGACCGTGCACTCCAGCTGCCTGGGCTGGAGCCCTTATAAACAGTACTCTTAGGTATTATTTATATGTGAATAGAGCTCTTAAGCACACGTACATATATGAAAAGGTGATCCTAAAATGGCCTAGGAGAATTTACAGTAGAAAATAATTCAAAAACTCACAAATATATTCATGCCACCGGAAATAAAGTTTTGAAAATGTTCCTGAATTTATTTAAACCAAAACAATGCATAATACACATAACAGTAGCTTTCCAAGATTTTTTGAGAAAATCCAAGACAGATAAAATTATGAAAAAATTATACAATGATCTGCACTGTGTCACAAGCATCCAAAAAAATTATTATTATTTAGCTCATTTGATGCATCTAAAAATTCCCCAAACCATCAGCTCACCTTAACTCTCTCTCACTGCCATGTGGGCCCCGCACGTCAGAGTTGTCTTTCACCTCACGCGCCCACACCAATGCCAGCACCACTCCACCATGGCTGATGTTACTAGTTTCTAACACCGTGCCCATGGTTTTCTCCTCACCTGCCCAACCTAAACCACTCATCACATCGTCCGCGCCAAGTTCCCTCTCTCCTTTGTCCCTTCTGCGTGTTGTACGTCATTGAGACAAACCAATCCAAGTAGCTCCGTTGTGCTCCTGAGTTCTCATGAGTCACTCTCGGACATCTCATCCCAATAAAACCAATCCAACCGTGCCTTGGTCTTCCTCAACTTGTCCTCGCTTCATTCCCACGAAAACTCAAGCTTCTAGCTCTACCTTTCACCCAAAATGTGTCGTCTTCCTTCACGCCGGTGAGCGTGTTTCGTAAGCCCCACCATGGCTCGTGCTCTCCAGTGGACCCCTCCTTTTTCTAACCACATCATCTTGTGTTCCACACCCTCTAATGCAATTCCCCTCAGCTAATTGCTTGACTCATGTAGGCCTTCATTGCAATCAAGCCATCGTCTCTCTCTCTCGGGTAAGGCTTTGGCCAATCCTTGCTCTCCAAGCATCTCCACAGCCTATGTTAGCTAACTTGACCATGCTTTTGACTTGTCTTCCACCATAGTGGGTCGTCGCCATGCATGTTGCCGCCGCCGCTCCTTGCCATCTGGCCACCCTAGAGCTTCCCTTACGCTGCTAACCCCCTCGGTAGACTCCTACTAGTCTCTAGATGCTCAAGCTCTCATTTAATTTGGAAATCTCTCACCGTACCATGGTCTTCACTATAGCCATTCATGGCACCACCTTGAGCATGGTGCTGGTGAAGCCCTGGTGACCATAGGTCCTTGTGCCTACCTTGTAGCATCCCCTAGCCTCACTGAAGCGAATGCCATCACCTATTTGACCTCTCTTGCACTCTCTCGGCCACACCATAGTTCAACAAAGGACCACCCCTGCCTCTCATCGACGCACGGTCACCATCATCAATCATTCTAGCCACTGTCACTATCGAGAGGTGCATAATGACGTGGTCATTTCATTTTGACCATGCTAAAACCAAGCCATAGCTTCCCTCGCCACCGACGAGCTCGTCGTTGCTTTGCTTCTACTCAGCCCTGCTCACCTCTCCCTGATAGTGGGCCCAGCTTGTCAGGATGAATACTTTAGCGCAAATAGTATGGTTCAAACTTAATGTGAGTATGACGTATGGACCCAAGTTAAATAGTTAATTGGAATCATATTTAAAACCATGTTTAAAGACTGTGAGTATAACATGTAGAGCCCACATGCAGTTAATGTTTTAAAACATGAAAGTATGATAGGTAGGACCCACCTGTCAAAATGCTAATTAGCTTTAACAATATATTTGAATTTAATGAGTATATGACAAGTGGGTTTGATCGAAATTAATTAAAGAATTTCAATTAAACCAAAAACTAAAATATGAGTCCCGGACGTATGGTACCCACATGGTAAATAAATAAGTAAAACATGGTTTAAACCATGTGAGGCTAAACATGCATGGCCCATGAGTTAGTTAATTTTGGAAATTAATAAAACTCTGACAAATGGATCCCACGTGCCAGTCTAATGACACAATAAATCATGGTTTTTCTTTAGAAAGAGAAATACAAATCAAAATCAAAATTCGTGCATAGCACTATTTTTTCATTTTCTCATTATTTTTCAAATCAAATAAAATTCAAATGACCATAACTTTTGCACATGAACTCCAAGTTTAGTAATTTTTGTCTCTAATTTTTTAAAAAATTCTATATCCAAATATGCAAAAATTTAAGTTTTATCACTTTTTAAATTTGTTTAGTTCTTATTTGTATTTATTTGAATTTTATCGAATAAACACAATCACACCGGACAATTTTAAGAATGCTTCCAAACCATTCTCTGAGCAACAAGAGTAAGGCAAGCACACTTTTTGACCATGTAATCCCAACTTCAATTATTATATCTTTTTTTGTAAAATCTACTACGCATACATGTAAATTCCGTTAAAATTGCTATACTGTGGGTAACGGTAGTTATATCCATTTGTATACATTGAACCTTCTTGCAAATTTGATATCCTCACTATTGTGACCTTTAAAACATGATTTATATAGTAGCTAATGACATTTTGGGTATATTACATTGAGTATATAGTCTAGAGCTTAATCATACAATAGTTTTTGCTAAGTTTGAGCATTCAGAAAAAATTTATGTATGGACATAGATGATTTCAAAATGTTGGATAAGATAAGGAACCTCTATGAGTTTGATATAAAATAAAATGGAAAAAACTAGATTTAGATGCGGGCGAGTTGTATTATAAGCTGTCAAATGTGAGAAGGTATCTCGCATGTAGATAGGGGGAGATTCTCACCTGAGTCAATTAAGAACCGAATGCTATTGTTGCACATCTAAGTCAACCATACAACGATATGTGCTATATGGGCTCTGACTTTAGCTAATTAAGTTGTCTAAGTCTAGCCTTGCATTATGGTAGGCAAAAGTAGTGAGGGTATTCTAGGAAGGTTTGCTTATAGGGGCTCCCTTCACCAAGGTGTTGGGACCAAAGTTTGCTAATACAACGGTGAATACCTACTTGGGGGACGGACCTAAGTGAGGGTCTTCACTTAGGGGATGGATCTAAGTGAGGATTCGAATGGTCATTTAGGGGACGGATCTAAGTGAGGTTCAACATTCAGTGGGCTAGTGCAAGGTTAGGACTAGATGATATAAATGCTATATGATAATCAATTTCGTCCCATGCCTAAGGAAGTGTGAAGTTGCTGATAGTATATTTGATTATCTCATATAAGTAAAGTTATACATCCAATTGAGTGTTTTAAAACTATTTAAATAGCTATACTCACGGTCATGAGCATTCTTGGATGCAGCAACAATAGGTATAGCTTTTATTTCTACAAAATTGTATCTTTGGAAAAGTTGGGATGGCATGTATATGTCGCATGTGCCATACCCATAGTTGGGAATTGTTCGATGATCGCAACCAAGGAGGGTTGTGAATAGATGTGATTTACTATTATTAAATGCTATACAAATATTATTTCATTACATGTCAACTACTTTGTACAATTCCGTTGTAAATTACTACTTATCGATATTGCGAATGAAATTTGCTTCATACTGAAAATGACTTGTAGCATAGAGCCTTACTTATTATTAGCCTTGCATTTATTTATATGTTGTAATACACTACAAGTCTTGCTAAGTACACAATGTACTCAACCTTGCTTAAATAATTGTTGTTTAGATAATGAAGAATATAACATGCCAAACGATGCGTACTTTGCCCCCAGTACCAGGGAACTTGATGATGGGTCTTTGTAGTGCCTAACTCAGTTGCTTGTGGGCTATAGTGGCACGTCGCTAAGCACTTTTTCTTATCTACTTGTCTTTTACTGCACTTTACTCTTGATACTTATATTTATTTGGCCCATATGGAACCCAAGCCCACGCACAACATCCCCACACTCTGCCGCCCACCTCATGACTTAGGCCACGGCCTTGCCTCATGTTGACGCCACCAAAATTGAGGCCGATGATGAGGGTGCCCTTCCCCACCTTTCTCCTTTCCCACACCTTGTGCCACAATGGCCGCCACCACACTTGATGTCATTACCACTCTGACCAAGGTTAAGATCTAGATTGTGAGGGCCACCACCTCGACTCATGCCGTAATCGAGGCCAACAGTAAGGGGGCCCTTCCCCACGTCCCACATCACCACCAAGGCACACGAGGATGACGCCACTCCGACCGTGATGCCAAGACACTCAAGGACGGCAAAGCTCTAATCTAAGCCATTGTGGGGTTGTCGCCATGATTCACGCCGCCAATGCTGCAATGGTGAGGGGGCCCATCCCCACTCCCTACATTATCGCCACACGTGAGGCCATCGCCGCTCCGACCAGGGCTCAGATCCAGATTGTGAGGACATGGTGATGGGGTCGGAGGTGGACCTACACTAGCCAAAATCGTCAGAGAAGGGGCCTACATGGGGGAGTTCAAATCCTCATGCATCCCCTACTCGCAGCTCATCCCATCACATCCGCGCCGCCTTTAGATCTGAAAGCCAAATTCATAGGAGTGGACAAGCTTCGTGGGGTAGTTGGTGACCCAACTACACAACCTCAACCATGGCGGTTGGAAGAAATGAACGATTCATGAGAAAACTGTGATTTCCTCCTACGACAGTACGTATGGAGCAACACTTCTTCCATTTCTTCTTCCACTTCTCCAACTTGACCACAAAAAAGGACCAAGTAAATATTTTGCTCCCCACTCTAATTTTCTGGCTACGTTTTGGTTTTCTCACCATACTTGATTTCTAGCTTTTGCGCAATCTTGTTTGTTGTGTTGGCAAATGTTATTGATGTTTATTGGTTTTCTCACCATCACATTACATGTTGCATATTTGTTTGAGCATATTTGCACATCATGATACGAACAGTATTATACCATAAGGCTGACATATTTCAATAGGAATTCAAGTAATATAGATAGAAAAACATAAGTGAGCAGTGGTATTACAACATTGCACTATTGGTATTGGGTAGATATGACAACAAGATATGAACCAACTACTGACACTGACATACAGGTGCATGTCAGTGATGTAGTAGCATCAAATTTTAACTGTTTAAGAGCCTTTTGTGATAAAAAAAAGTAATGATGAGAGTTTTTTCTTTACATTCAAATTTGAGTGATACACTTTTCTGAACCTGCCAATCAAATGTTAAAATTGTTGAATGTGTAGTTACAAATTGATGTGGGCAAAAAAAGTACATAGGAGTGAATAGTTGTCAGTTGTTGAAGAGCCTTTTGGTGATAGCGAAATATTGAAAGGAATTTTTTAATTTACATATTCCAATCAGAGTGTTATACTTTTCTAGAGTTTCCAGTTAATTGTTAAAGTTATTGAACAACGTTTTGGTTAATGAAGACATAATTGTTCAGAGCTAGTACCACAATTATTAAAATTTACAAGGGCAGAAACAAAGCGATTTTCTTAAGAAAAATGAAATGACAACCAAGGATTAGCTTGATTAGAACAATGCAATAGTGGGGGAGCGGTAGTACTGACACATTTATACTAATGTTTCACCGCCCACTACTAAATGTGGACATGCTTGTACATATATGTTTTGCTACATATGTGTTAGATAAAATTAATGTTTGTCGTATGGTTTTACATCACGTTTGCTAATATGTACAGCGTATAAGCACTCCTAGACTACTCATCATCTTGAAAGTTAAGAGACACCTTGAGCCCGCAACACAACCCATAGCCGATCTTGATTTGTATTCTTATATCATTATTTTTTAACAAAAACCTACATCAATGTATTCTATAGTCTATGATTTTGATAAGAAATCAATCAAAATTGCAGCCCTTCTTACATGATGATTGATTTGAAGTTATGAAACAACTAATAGCGCGTGCAATCGTAATAACACCACACTATATTCATGCCCTTCTTGGCCCCCCTCATACTGCAATCCTAGCTCCACCCCTGACTTTACAGCCCCTAGCACACATTTCAACATTCTATGCCAATTACTTATTAGCTCAATGTTAGGTAGAAAGCATCACCAGCTGCTTGCTAACAGCACAACATCCACCCCCATTGAGGCAACCACTTTGGGCAACCATGTGTTGTCACATTGCCTCGGAGCCCGTTGTTGCCATGCCCACTGCCGAGAGTAATGAACCTTCTGGTTATGAAGAATCTGAACCAAAAGAAGAGGCACATAAATTAGTTCTTAAGCATTGCATGATAGGGCACAAATCTGGAACCAAAAGAGAAATCATTTACCTACCATCATGTGTGGCACAAAACTGTCCGAGGCTGTTGTGCTGAGAAGCGGATGGGCAGATGCAGCATGCCTAGATTCAGGATGAATAGAGGAGACGGTGATCGCCGTGGACCACGACGGTGACGGTGACCATGGAACAAGGGAAGGGGTTTGGAGGAGTGAGGTGGAACTAGGATCGGGGCAGCAATGGTGATGCTGGAGAACAATCGGAACGAGGGTGGAGTAGTGGCGACGATGGTTGAGTGCAAAGGAGAGGTGGCATTATTGGCCAGGTCTAGCGTGCTTGGGCCAGGTGGCTACTCCACAGGTGATGGATAGTGGTGCTGGAATCAACCAGAATGAGGATCTGGCAACTAGGAATGGGGTGATTGGTGGTGGCTCAATCCTGCCCATACCTAGCCTAATCAACGGTGGGCAGTGGGTCCACCAGTGACAGAGGTGACGTCGGACGTAGTTGGAAGCAACACATCCAGTAGCTAGGAGGGAAGACTCTAGAGGGAGACAGAGTAGGGGCTGTCGTGAGAGTCTGAGGCGGCTCGATGCCTCTTTAGGATTTGTGGGTGCCCGCATATCGAGGATGCGAGGGGAGCGAGCTTGTGGTGGATGGGGCGAGCGTACGGCAATGTTGAGGAGGAGGGAGCACATGGGTAGGAGGGGCTGAGGCGGCTAGCTCACTAGGATTTTGGGAGGAATGGGGCGCAGGGCTGAGGACAGGGTGGGACTGGGGTATGGAAGCAAGACAGGGATGAGGCACCGGGCACACCACACAACATTACACCCACAAGAATGACATGAGGGCCTGGGCATCATGAGGACTACCCATCAACCACAACTGATACACCGGTGGGTATACCATGGGAAATCTTGGGCGTACATGTTTCCCTAGCCTGTGAGTGTGGTCCACAAGGAGCAGTGCCATCTGCAACCGTCCAAGCCATCTAGATCACGTTTTGCTACATGGAAGGGATGGTGATGGACAAACTCTCCCTTTATATTAGTAGAGATATGAGTGTTTGGGCTGCCCAATGCCTACCGTCATGTGGGCTGTTGTCGAATTGTCACCTACATATGCACCCCACACATGGCCCAAACTCCAGAATTCATCTTCAACCTCTCACCCTAAACCTGATTCCGCTGCCTACTTCCTCCATGGCCAAGTGCCCAAGTGGCCGGCCATGACGACATGCAACTTATCCCGGTGCAAGATATCCCTGATGCAATAAGCCTTGAGGTGCTCGTAGTAGTACTCCTTCATGAATTCAAATCTACCAACTACCTTGTCGACATCCAAACCCTTGCCTAGCTTCTCCTCACAGATCAATTTGAGCCCCTCCATTTATAACATCCTGATTTTCAGAGTTCATTTGAAACTTCTAAAATAAAATTCACCATTTGGATTTTTCTGGATTTAATACAAGCTTAAATTGAATTTTTATTAATAAAAAAGATTTGATATGACTAAAGAAAACATCAAATAAAAGAAAACTAATTTTTGTTGGATTCCTTGTGCTGCAAGGAATTTTTTGTATTTCTGGGTTTTTTCTAGATTTATTTGCTATTTTCTAGAGTTCAATTTATTTTCTTCCAATTTCTAAAATTGAAAAATCCCCAAAATTTCCCATGCCATTCGGACCAGTCCGATCGTTCTCCTGTGCCGTTTGAACCATCCGATCGGTCGGCTTGCTCGTCGTCTAATCTTCTCAGTGCCTTGTGTCAACCATCCGAGGCCTCCGCATTGTTCATATGTGCTTTATGCTGCAACTGTTCGATCCTTGCCATGGCCACATGTCACCCATCGACACTGTTGGCTATTGTTCATCTTCATCTCCCAAATGGACTCCGCCACCACATTAGTTCTCGTGTTTAAGCCAAACTCTTCGTCGTCTCCGAGCTAGACTCCTCGGTGTCCATGCATATATAGCAACGCCACCCCTCATGTTCCACACCAGCTGCCATTCGCCCTCGCTCGTGCGCTGCCATCCTCACCGGAGTTAGCCGCTACCACCGTTCGCTGAACTCGCCATCACCCGCTCACGGAGCTGCCATCTGCTTCGTTCTTTTCCACCGAGCAACGTCGTCGTCCGCCCCCACCAATGAGCAACCCGCTGCCCTGCCTCGCCAATCATCCCTCACCACCTTCTTCTTTTCATCTGTCTATCCTCTCCACCGCCAGCCTCACCATCGTCGCTTCACCTTCAGCAGCCAACCACAGAGCACCACGTGTCATCGCCGTTTGGACCGTTCGAACGTCCTCAGCCCTCTGGACCATTCGATCATGTTCGAACCATCCGATCATCGCCACCCCTTCGGCCGGTCCAAACATCTTCCGCCAACCCGATCATCCTCGGCGGTCCTATCGTTGTTGAATTGTCTGATCACTGCCATCATTTGGATAGTCCGATCATCGTCATTCCTCAACCATTCGATCGTCATTCCGTTCGAACCGTCTGAGCATCCTTACTTCCCCAGACTGTTCGATCGTCTTCGAACTATCCAATCGTCATCACCCTAGCTGAGTTAGCTGCCATCTTAGCAGCCACGCAAGCCCTAATCCTACGTGGTTACCACGTGTCGTGCCACGTGGATGCCACGTCAGCTAACCGAGCCATCCCAGTGCTACATCAGCAGGCCACGTCACTGCCACATTAGCCCTAGCCGCCATATCAGCAAGCCTAGTTGCCATCCACTGTTCCATGCACCGAGTCCACTGTAGACCAGCTTTTCCGCGAGCTGAGTCTACAACATAGTAACCTTTTCTAATTTTCAGTATTTTCTTTTAGATTTAATATTCCAACAACATGTCCTCCCCCGTCCTAACTCCAATTGACCCCATTCTTTTTTCTATATTCATTTAAAATCGAATTCCATCTTTTGGTTCTAGTTTTGAAGTTCTTGAAATTCATTTAAATTTTATTTGAATTTATTTTGTGCTTCATTGTGTTTTCTCTCGTTACATCACGTTTTCGATGGAGTTGAAGCAAGATTTGAAGATCAAGATCAATTAACTAAGTAAGGTCAAGGCAAGTCATGTCCGTTGATCATGTTAAAATAGATTTTTAATATATTATTTATTTATTTTATTTTAAACTATCATGTATTGCTATTTTATTACAAATCCTTATATGTGGTAGTTATTGTCTAATTTGCCTTAATCCCCTATTTGATAATTCGAATGCCATGATTCTATTATCACCATAGGATGAAAAATTATTAAGTGATACCATGTTAGTTGTCACAAGGGTTGTGCGTTTAATTTGCTTTGTTATGCCTATAGACACGTTGGGTTCATCATCACATGTGGTTAAATAATTAATTTGACTTAACAGGATATTGAACCGTGATTGGTGGTATAATTATAAAATTTGTGCCATGACATTGGTGCATCATTAATGTTGGTTATACAAATTGTTTTCACTTGGACAAGTGTTCGTGCAGCAAAAAGGAGAGTGTGGATTCATTTCGAGGGATGTGGAAGTCTCGCCTGGGTAATGTTTAAGGACTTAACTTTGTGCGCCATTGATCTGAGCCTTACTGTACAAACTACATGTCTAGATGGGATAAACCTAGCTAATTAATTTATGATATTTCAATTTCAATTTTTCCATTAAGTTGAACATGGTTACTGATTTCCATAAGGCATAAGGAGCAATTATCGACTAGGTGGTTAACTTACTCGACGGCGAAACCTTAGCGGGTGAAATTGAGTTGAGGTTGAGCATTGTAAAAGCCTTATTGCGATTTTCTTTAGCATGAAGATGATCATATCGTATGGGTACAGTTGTGCAATCTCTATAGAGTGTAAAAGTATTCAAACAGTCGTGTCCCCCGGTTATGGACAATACTCGGTAATTTCACACGAAGGGTAGATGTTTTATAAAACTTGTTTGGGATAAATTGGAAAGTAAATGGTTAGTTCATTGTTTTATTATATGAATGGTTAGTTCACATGTGGTTCATTGGGTGGACGGTTAGTTCACTTGTGGTTCATTCAATTCCTTTGATTAGTTACCTAATATCATTTTCTTTAAAGTTTGCTTTCAATCTATTTATTGTATTTATTTTAAATTATTACTTTCTACAAAATAACCTTTCAGCTATCCATTGATAAGTCTTGCATATTATATCACATCTTTGTTACAAACGACTTCCTGAGTACCAATGTGCCTATGACTTTATGCATAGTGTCAACAGGAGGTACCAGAAGGAGAATACTTTGACGACTTCGCAGACTAGGACCTCGCTTCCCAATCGATTGCCCGTGGGCATGTCAAATGGCTACTATGCTTAATTTTATTTTTCACTGCTAATTTCTTAAGCCCTTCAGGCTAGTAAGTTATAAGTTTAGCCATAAGGTCGTACTATGATAATTAATAATATTTGGGTCTTTTCTTTTATTAATTGTGCATATAGTCGATATTTCATTTATGTTTACACTGTTTACACTAGCATGATTCTGAACTAGTGCGGTATATACAGAGAGTCCAAATTTGTATATTTGGGTCTCTACACCATCCCATAGAGGTTCGCCACCACGAGCAAATCATTTGTCATGCTGAGGAAACCTTTACTGTGATCGTCCATGAACGCCAGCAAGGTGTCATTGTACACGAAATGTAGTAGGATCTCGAAAACCCAGGCATCCATGTCCTTGAGGCAGACGATGATTTTGTTGATTTCCTTCATGGGGCCATAGAGCTGCGCCCAGAAGATCGGTGATCGGGTGGCGAGCAAGCACCTATCCGCCTTGAAGGTGCGTTGGCGATCCTAATGGTGATGTCTATCGTGGTGCCAGTCTCTAGTAGGTTGGCCATGTGCGGTCGTAGGTTGGAGAGCGGCACACTAATGTCGCCGATGAGATGTGAAGCGATGATGTCGAGTGTACATCTGACCACCAGGTGGTCATCTTGCAGGCACCTCGAGATGACTAGCTCATCCTTCATGATGTACCACGAAGTACCACCGCTCGCTGATGCCGACGTGAATGTATGGGAGAACTCACTCCTCATCACCTCCACCGACATCAATGGATCATGTAGAGTGATGGTGAAGGAGGTGTGCACCTCCTCCTGCTCCCACTTGTGGGGGTTACGGAGCCTGAGGAAGATAGATACATACTTTCTACCACTGCCCTTGTGGCTGTTGGAGTAGCAGGTGACCTCTCAATCATAGCGGTCCATGGTGAAGATGTTGCTATGGGGACAACGCTGTGCGAGCCTTTGTATGCGGAGTGGCCCAAAAAGGTGAAGGAGTGCATGCCAGTCAATGCCGTTGAACAATGTGTGGAGGTTGTGTCGTTTGCCATGGTCACCGATGGCTGAACTAGATGATTCCTTGAGATACACTGGATTGGGTGTATCTACAGCATGCATGGTACGTTGGTTGGGTTTGCACATAAGATTGGTTTCAATTTATTTTACGCTTATGTACTGTTGTCGCATGTTTTGAGATAAGTTTTGGCTTTGTCCAAGAGATGTTGCTTCGGGTTTGGTGTCATCTTCGCATCGTTCCATGTCCCATGGTTAAAAGACAAATACATAATAGAATAGTAGCTTACATTGATTAACTTGGTTACTTGTTTTCCATGCAATACCTTACATCATTATTATGAGATGATGTCCATGTTTCTTTAATGCTTACATGATAATGCAAGATATTTAATTAAAAATAATGTTAATGATGGAAAATGTTGCATACTTATATTGCATACATACATAGGACCTACCTCAGGTAGGTATCCCACAGGAGTGAGAATAGAAAAACCTATTTCAGTAAGCACTCCATAGGAGTGGAGGTTGGACCGCTATGAAAGAGGATGGGGGCAAAAGTGATTTATTGATGGGTGAATACTCTGCTATACCGATATAAGCTACAGTGACAAACGTATCGTATTGCATTACATGAAAGAGAAAGATGACACAGTTCATAGATGCATACACTTTACATATACTTGGTTACAATTTTAAGATGATGATACATATTCTTGTTGATACCACTGTTTTATTAAGTATTTGCTAATTCTTAAACTCACTTTTGCTTTATTGTTGTTTTTAGATGATTGTTGATAGTGATGTGTATGGGATGGGAGTAGCACATACACATCATGTGCAAGCAATCATTAATTTATCACCTTTAGTTACCTCATTTATGTCTTAGTGAATTAGCTTATCTATTTAGAATTTAGTTAGTGAGGCTTTTGACGCTTTATGGTAGTTGTGTGGAACATGGTTGATACAAGAGCTTATGGTCAACGATGAGTTAGAGATACTTACATTGTAATGTTTTATTTAAATGGCTTAGTTGTAATTTAATGTTGTCGGGCACAAAGTTTCACGTGTTCTTAGGTGCATGGTCCTGAGCGTTCTTAGACGCGAGGTCCCAAGTTATGTTTGAATGTTTATCTTATTTACGTTACTTTGATATGCTTATTTTACGATAACATGTTATCAAGCATATTGACAGGACAAGAAAAGAAAGCACTCTTAAGGGGGGTCTTCGACTTGCAAGCTAGATGCATGTCTTTGGCAGCTTGGTACTTGGTGTGCAAGCCTTAAAAGAGAGGAGGAATTTGTGTCATTAATCTTGAACGGCAGAATGAGGCATTACTTATGAAAAGCTAGCATAAATGCAATAATGCCAACCATCAGCCTTGTGGAAAAATTAGTTTGGTCCACGCATTACACAGGTGGCACCGCATGCAGAAAAGGATTGTGGATCCTTTTGGTGCAAGGATGTCGTGCGTTCTTTTGGAATTGCACCATGCAGTGTAGGAAATGGCAAGATGGCACTCTTATTTATGGAATGGTCATCTTTTCTGTAAGAAATTGTAACACCCCCGTTTCCAGGGGCGGTACTTTACTGTTCATCCCACAGCTGCCCAGGAAGTTCAGCTGTGAGGCACCGTAATTGAGTGTACATCATAGCTAATGCTTGCACAAGAAAAGTCAATTTTATTACAATATAGAGGCTTGGCAGCCGAAACTTACAGCAGGGCGATGGCCCTTACAATACAGAAAACAAAATGGCACCACAAGCGGGCCTGAGTGCAGAACAACCCTAAAATCAAACGTCATACTCGTCGTATGCACCTTCGTCTTCAATCTCGTAGACTCCGTGATTTTGCGACGCATATTCTGTTAAATTTTGTTTGCAAGTATGAGTACAACCACCATACTCAACAAGTCACATGTGGAAATGCTAAATGATTACATGCAGGGAATTTCAATAAACTGGGTATAGTGGTTCTATTATTTTATGTGGATGCAGTTTTGTTTCGTAAACATTTACCATTTAAAGCAATAAAATCATATACTATTTAGTACGGGGGTTTCTTTACTTGATCTTTCATAACTTTATATTTACCAAAACCATCAAACCTTTTCAACCTTACTTATGCATCAACAACGGAATCACCCATTGAACATAGCTTCGTAAACCGGAAGCACGGCGTATCAAAGATACGTATGTGATTACTCCGAAGAGTTTGCTCAGCTTTACCCACAAGATTTCAGAACCCTCATGATTGAGTTAAGAAAACAAAGTCGTTCACTGCTCATTTCTTTATTTAACCTCCACTCGGTAGACCTCCAGTTCGGACCCGGGCATCCACTAGCTAGGTCGAATGTTTTTCTCCCGTCCCGAGTGGAATCTTACCGGATTTGTATGATTTTACCCCTTCTCATACCAAATCCTTCCCTCCGTACATGCCTGGAGTGTTAAACCGATTTGAGCAGATACTAAACCAGGATTGACGAATCAAACTTGTGGTTAAGCGATCACTACGTCCTTGCTGAGCATAAGACACTTCGATCTATCGGGCCTACACTACTTCAAACCATTTTCTTTCTCTTTTACACATTTCCCACTGCCCACTGACAGTGTACCGTCACATAAAGTATCATTTTCTTTACTTTATGGAATTACTTTCACAAAGTTTTACTGGCCAAATGCCCTTGATTAACAATATGAGATAGTTGAATTGCATATGCTAACATGATTAATTTAAATAGCATAATTAATGTTTCTAAGTCTTGTTGAGGTGAATGCGGCTATTAAAATAATTTGGGCTTTTGTCGGTGGTGGGAAATAACTAATACCATGTCATTTTAACATTTATTTGTACACAAAATAACAATGCATAAATTACTTAATGAACATACTGGTAAATAAAAAAATAACGAAAAGTAGGCTCGATATGATCAAAAACATGCGACTTGCCTTGCGGATCCTCGATTTCAACTATCTCGTATTCTTCAAAATCTTGGGCTCAAGCTGAAGTTCCTTCCTCCTTAACTGATCGATCCGTAGCGTCGAAGGCTAAGCGAGAAAACAAAAGAAATAAATAAATTAGGTCCGTATTTGAAGGATTGAATTTGGACCGAAAAGAAAATAAATAAAATTCAAATAAATTCGAATAAAATTCTAAATAAAAGGGTGTTGGGTTTTAAAGGCTTGGTATAGAAATTTGGACCTCCAAAAATGGGTTTAGGGGCTCAAAATAGACAAAATGGACATATTTACGGTTTTGGTGCAGGATGAGCGATGGCGGTGCAGGAACTGTTCACTGCGGGTTGTCTACTGTTCATCACGCGCCCGCATGCTACAGTCTTCTTCCTCCTTGATTCACTGCGCGCTCGCGAAAACAGGGAAGGGTGGCGGCGGGAATTTGTGAGGCTCTGGTATGTTGCGATGGAATCGGTGGGTAGGGGTGGATAGGTGCTGCTCCAGTGAACCCATTTTGGTGGTCACCGGCGGCTAGGGTTCCGACGATCACCGGCGGCGGCCCTCGCAAGATTTTCGGATTTTTGAATGGTAAACAGTGAATCGGGGTTTAGCTAAAGAGTCGCATTGGTTTTTGAGTATCTATGGAGGTAGGGGAAGCTCGGGATAGCAGTGGTTTGGCCGGGGAATAAGTGGTGTGAGCTGTCCACGGCGGCGTGCCATGGCCAGCGGCGGCGACTGTGGGCAGGCCAGCAGGGGCCACGGGAGGTTAGGGGAAGCATGCGGAGGAGTTTGTAGTGGCCGGGCGATGCTCTAGGCAAATTGAATTGGATTGCAATTGAGTGAATTGACGGATTGGAAATCGGAGCTCACCTCGGGTGTTTTGGTGGTTCTCAACGGTGGAGGGTTCTTGGAGCGATTGGGCCGATGAGGGAATAGCTATGCATGTGCGCTTGGAGATGGAGGGGTCAAGGGGCTTAAATAGCCGAGGGGAGGCGAATTCAGGGATGCCCTGGTACCCACGGAAAAAAAAAGAGACGGTGGGCGTCGGGAGGATTTGAGGGCGTGCGGCTTTAGCTTGTAGGGGAAGGTACTGGTAGTCTTGGGGAATAAGTAGCGACGGTCAAACGACAGTGAGGTAGTTCAGGTTGACTGTGAGAGGGAGGGTTGTCGGCCAGGCGAAATATCGAGCGTGGCGGGTGAATCGTCGGCGGCGCGACAAAGCGCGGAGTGTTTGGGAGGCTATGCAGGTGTGTCAGAGGCGTCAACAACAAGGTGTACGATAGCTTGACTGGATTGGGTAGGCGTGGCAGCAGTGGGGTGGCTGGCGAGGCACGGGCGGGCAAGAAACAGCGGCGGCGGCAGATATTTTCGGTTCATGAACAGTGCTGGCACAAAGCAGCGAATTGGGGGCGGTATTGGCGATGGATTGGGCTGGTCCGGGCTGGATCATGGGCGGGATTGGGCTAATTTGGGCTAGCGATAGCAAGGATTCAAAGGAAATAAAAAATCCAAATTTTTGGCATTTTCAGTTTTGTTTCAGAAATGCCCAAGGTTATTCTCTTTTGTCAACAAACGGGGCTGCTCAGTTCAAGAGTTCTTTCAGATATATTGGGTGGGTTCTTTTTAACTACGACTGATAATTTTTTGCTCTAGCGAGAGTACTTATGTGAACAAATCGAAAGTTGATAAACCGATACGCCGCTTCAAAAAGGTTGTCCCGATAAACAACTTCGAAAAAACGATGAAAAAATTATTTTATTTATTTATTCAGAGAAAGTCATAATCCATAAAGTAGGGAGGCATGGACTAAGACCCAAGAGCATTTTCATTTGCCTCTCGGTGGAAGCACATGGTGAATATACTGAACTCTTACGGGACATTACATTAATCAACTTGGGACAACTCAGAGCGAGATTATTGGGATTACATATGGGCATCAGGAGTTTACACCTCTAGTAAATTCTAGACTTTTATTTCCGAGGATCGAATCCCCCGGTGAGCTTCAATTGGATTTGGCGGAGCAAGTGTAACATGAAGTCGAAGGTTTTTGCTTGGCTCCTACTCAGTTATATATAGAGTGAGAGAGTTATATATAGAGAGAGAGAGAGGAAAAATATCTTTTACATTTGGGTATAATTACATCCACCTCTAATATACTACCTAAATAAATTTAAAATACTCCTTTATCATCTTGGATATACTCGTATACTAATTATAAGATACTCCAACGTGAACCACATAAAAAAATTACAAGAGAGTTCATAGTTTTTAACATATTTTGTAAATATCTTTATATACGCACATAAAAGGAGTATATCAAAAAAATATACATACCACCTAGATGGTCTTAAATACTCGTATACTACACGTACATACCCTCCATTGCTTGAGATACAATATAGAGTGTAATTACACCAGTGTAGAAAAGAGGCTTCATATATATATATATATATATATATATATATATATATATATATATATATATATATATATATATATATATATATATATATATATATATATATATATATATATATATATATATATATATATATATATATATATAGAAAAATACTTTCTACACTGGTGTAATTACACCCACCTCTAATATACCACCTAAACGAACTTGAAATACTCTTTTATCACTTTGGATATACTCATATACTAATTATAAGATACTTCAATGTGAACCATATGAAAAATTGTAAGGGAGTTCATAGTTTTAGCGTATTTTGTAAATACCTTCATATATGCACATAAAAAGGAGTATGTCTAAAAAAATATACATACTACCTCTGAAAAATTGTTCATACCACCTAGATGATCTTAAATACGTATATACTACACGTACATACTCTCGTTACATGAGATACTCTCTACGTTGTGAGATACGATATAGGTGTAATTACATCCGGTGTAGAAAAGAGGCTTCATATATATATATATATATATATATATATATATATATATATATATATATATATATATATATATATATATATATATTACAAATAATCTTGACTCTGAGTCCAACACAAAATTGAGTCCGTCTCCGTGTAACTCAAGTAGAAATCGAGTCCTACTTAAAGTCCGAATAGATGTGCTAGTTAGACTATATATTGAGATGCTTGTAATCAGTTTAATCGGAGGAGCAAGTAAGAGAATAAAGAAATTCAAAATCCTCGTGTTCTCTCAATTTATTTGCGAGGTGTGCGTTTTCTCCTAGGGCAAAGTGTAACAATTGGTATCGAGCTAAAGGTTCAAGATCAAGTCCAAGCGAAGAAGCACAGCGTAAAGAAATCTCCAAGATCTAGAAGCAGCACGTCAAAGCGCAAGCGATAATTACGTCAACAGGAAATTTTGGCGTGATCATAGTTGTGAAGTATATTTTCTCAAAGTTCCCAAGATTCACCTCAGGTAGCCTGATTTTTGATCCGTGCCCAAGATCATGTCACGTTCTTCGGGAAGTAGTGCCACCAGGGACAAGACATCATCCAGGATGATGACAAATGAGAGTTTCGCTATCACGCTGCATTATCCGATACTCACGGTGAGCAATTATGCAGCATGAGCAATCAAGATGAAGGTGTTCATGAGGGCTCACGGAGTATGAGACACGATCGAGAATGGCAACGTTGACGTACGCAAGGATTAGATGGCATTGGCGGCCATCTATCAGGGTATCTCAGAGGAGACGCTCTTCCTATTGGCCGAAAAGGAGACGGCCAAAGATACATAGGAGGCGTTGAAGACGATGCATCTTGGAGCTGATCGTGTGAAGGAAGCAAAGGTATAAACTCTCAGAACCGACTTCGATGTGCTGCGTATGAAGGAAACGGAGTCGATCAACGACTTCGCCGTCCGGTTGGTGGTTATCGCCAACAAGATATGAGCCCTTGGCGAGAAGGTGGAAGAGTTATACGTGGTGAAAAAATTTCTTCGAACTATTCCCTCACAGTTTCTCCCAATTACTTCAATCATAGAGTAATTTAAAGACCTAAAGACAATGACCATGGAGGAGGTCATCGGTCGTCTTAAGGCATGTGAGGAACGCATCTCCAACAATCGTAATAACAATGAAGGACAAGTTTTATTGACCCACGCCGAATGGGAGATCAAATCAAATCGTGAAGGTAAGAACACTTTCAGTGACCGAGGCTATCAAAATCGTAGGTTTGATAAGACAAAAGTGAGGTGTTATAATTGTAATAATTATGGACACTTTACTTCAGAATGCCACAAGCCGATGAAGGGGAAAACGTCTCTTGCCGAAGCGCTCAGCGATGATGAATCAACAGTGCTCTAAATGATGAGATGAGTCCGGGGTGTTGAGAAGATGCGTCGCCACCCAAACTCAATAAATTAGAGAGTCAAGATTAGGGGGAGATTGTTACAAATAATCTTGACTCTGAGTCCAAGACAAAGTTGAGTCCGTCTCCGTGTGTAACTCAAGTAGAAGTCGAGTCCTACTTAGAGTCCGAGTCCTACTTCGAGTCCGAATATGTGTGCTAGTTAGGCTATATATTGAGATGCTTGTAATCAATTTAATCGGGGGAGCAAGTAAGAGAATAAAGAAATTCAGAAATCCCCTCATGTTCTCTCAATTTATTTACGAGGTGTACGTTTTCTCCTGGGGCAAAGAGTAAATATATATATATATATATATATATATATATATATATATATATATATATATATATATATATATATATATATATATATGAGCATATCTAGTGCTAAAGGTCTATTCAAGACTAAAATGCTAAAACTTCTCTGAGCTATCGATCGCATGTGCGGTTCGGATCAAGGAGGTGGAACCTCTACCTCATAAAAATAATCTATGTGGGGTTTTGTGAAAGATTGATTAAATGAATTAAATGAGGTGGGGGTTCCACCCTCCTTGGTCCGAACCGTACAGGTTAGATCAGATGGCTTTGTAGAAGTTTTAGTATTTTAGTACTGAATAGAATTTTAGCACTAGATATGCTCCATATATATATATATACATATATATAATATCAAACATGATTCAAGCTCCACTACCGTGTACCGGTTGTTGGGGTCAATCAAGACACTCTGGCAATCCCACCAGCCCTCGACCACAGACCCAACGTAGTTGTTCTGGTGCGATGGAAGCGAGCTGTCGGACCCAACCCACTCGAAGAACTAGTAGTGCTTCTTGCTCCTCTTGATGGAGAGGTCGCCTCGGCATCCCCGACGCCTCGACGAATAGCTACCCACCGTTGAACACCACCGTGCAGTAGCCACCACCGCGGCGGCACCGCGCCACCTCTGGCCACTCCACGTCAAAGAGCAAGACGTGGTTCATGTAGTTGCTGGCATACGCCCATGAGCAGGAGGCGCAGGGCGCGTCGTTGGGCTCACGCCAAGCGTAGATGAAGTACTGCTTCGCATCGAAGGTGCCGGTGCCGCTCTGGCCCGGGCCGAGGGAGAAGTGGAGGTTGAAGTCGAGCCGGCAATCGATCTGCATCGTCTCCTTGCCGGGCATCCAGTTCTCCACCTTGAAATTGAAATACACAGATCACTGTAATAAAACTGTAAACTTACATCACTCATATAATAAAATAGAAAAAAGGCCTCACGTAAGGTTCTCCTCATGCGCCGTTAGATCAAGGTCTTCTCCCCCATACAATTCGTTTCTAGAAGAATCAGTTATATGGTGCCGAGCTACCACTACTACATAAAACGTTATCACAGACGGTTGAAAAATCTCATCACAGACGGTTACATGAGCCGTCTGAATTGATGGGTCAGTAATAATACGAGGTCATCACAGACGGCTCGAAAGCCGTCACAGACGGTTTGTAATTAAAATCGTCTGTGATATTTGATCACAAACGGTTTGTAGCTTAAAAACCGTTTGTGATATTCTTTCCTTCTCCTAAGTATATTTCTGTTTATTGGCTAACCTCTGAAACAAGCAGATCAATATATACATGTATACATCCAATTCACATCTCAATTCATTTCAGTAACAAAAACTTTCATTTCGTAAATCAATTAATTGATGAAATAAAATATCTATTAACAAATACACATGTACAATTAAGGTCAATTTTATCCCAAATATGCCTTTTCTTCTATCATAAATAGGCAATCACCCATCTAAACATGCTAGCTTGTGCAGCTTGACAAGTTCATCGATTATGGATCTGTTCTTTTTGCAAGACTTCGATTCCGGAGTGATAGACCAATAAAAAGATAGCAATTGCATTTACACTTAGAAGGTAACATGTCTTTTCTTCCATTGTAAACAGGCAATCACCCATCCAAATATTGCTTGTGTAGCCTGACAAGTTCGTTGATTGTGGATCTGTTCCCTTCGCGAGACCTCGATTCCGGAGTGATAGACCAATAAAAAGATAGCTATTGCATTTGCACTTAAAAGGTAACATGCCTTTTCTTTTCATCATAAACAGACAATCGCCCATCCAAGTACTGCTTGTGCAGCCTGACAAGTTCGTTGATTATGAATTTATTCCTTTCGCGAGACCTCGATTTTGGAGTGATAGATCAATAAAAAGATAGCGATTGTATTTGCACTTAGAAGGTAACATGCATTTTATTTCATCATAAATAAGCAATCGTCCATCCAAGTATTGCTTGTGCAGTCTGACAAGTTCATTGATTATAAATCTGTTCCTTTCGCGAGACCTTGATTCCAGAGTGATAATACTTATACCAATAAAAAGATAGCTATTGCATTTGCACTTAAAAGGTATCATGTATAATGATATCTTTGAAGTATTTCACAAAATGTTTGACCCTACTTACTTGGAATGATCCTTGGAAAGATTCTATATTTATTCTATATAAAACATGAAAGATCTTCTTCACATCATCACAAATCTTCTTCACCTCGTGGGGAAGGAGGGCGCCGGAGTCAGGGGAGGAGGGCACTGAGCTTGCCAGAGTCGGGGAAGTCAGTGATGTCTCGGGGGGAGGAGGAGGGTGTTGGGCTCTAGGGGAGGAGGGTGCCGAGCTCGCCGGAGTCGGGGTAGTCGGCGACGGCTTGAGGGGAGGAGGAGGGTGCCGGGCTCGGGGGGAGGAGGAGGGTGCCGGGCTCAGGGAAGTCGGCGACGGCTCGGGGGAGGAGGAGGGGCGCCGGACTCGGGCGGACGAGAAGGCCAGGGTGGCCTAGATCTGGATCGAACTGAAGACAGACGCGGATCTGAGCGGCGCAAACAATATATACCGGATTATCATAGACGATTTTTCACAAAAGCCGTATGTGATAAGATAATTATCACAGACGATTTTTATTAAAAGCTATCTGTGATAATTCACATATTATCACATATTATCACAGACAGTTTGTTAAGAACCGGCGGTGGCGTGCTCCACTCGTGCGGCCCGCTCCACCCGTGCGACGCGCTTCCTCGTGCGGCCACTCCTTCGGATATGGGCGTGGGAGTTGCTCCCGATCCGGTTTCCCTGGGGCGCGACGCTGGCTTGAGCGGGTTCGGCGAAGAGGAGGGGTGCAGTGGCAGCTCGGGATTCTCGGATCTGTCTGTTGGAGGCCACCGCTCCAGTGGTTCTTTCCCTCGTCTCTCTCAGCTATAAATGGGGTTTGCCTCCTCCCGTGTTGGTATCGGTGAAAAAAGTGTGCTCTTCTCTCTTTTACTTCTCGGTTTGCCTCTATCGACGATAGTCTATGGTGCCTCCTCTTCGGTCCTTAATAGCTAGACTCGGCTGTGGATCTTGTCCCCGGTGCTTGTTGGTGAGATACTTGGGCGGCGCCTCTCGTGTGCTTGTGCGACGTCCCCTCACCTCGACTTTGTCGGCTTGTGAATATTCAACGGTGTAGGTGGCTTTGTATCTCCGACTACCCTGCTACTCTCTCGCCGTGGCATAGAGAGGTGCTAGGTTTTTTGGGATAGCACCCTATGGCGTGCCTGGCTCAGCGATCTTCTCGGTGATTTCGAGTATCACCGGCTTTGAGAGTGTAGTGATCGACATTATGAATTAATCATATATTGTGGGTAAAATTGTATAACCCCCGTAGAGTATTAAAAATCTATTCGAATAGGCGTGCCTCCGGACATGAGTAAAAGTGTAAAAATGACACATTTGCATAGTTTTCTTAAATTAATGGTTACTGCTTAATGATGGCTATGAATGGTAATATGAAAATGGCTACAATATCTTAATATGGGAAAGAAAATGAAAATGGATAACGAAAGTGAAGGGGTTTTGCTCTCATAACGAATATGGCTTGAAACGGA
This sequence comes from Melocanna baccifera, assembly GCA_036346265.1. NCBI lineage: Eukaryota > Viridiplantae > Streptophyta > Magnoliopsida > Poales > Poaceae > Melocanna > Melocanna baccifera. The sequence goes on from CM070702.1 coordinate 8,483,023, forward strand.
CATTGAGTTCAGTTTAAAATGGCTAAATCATAGGTTTGAAAACTAGTTAAAATATTATGTTTAACAACTTGGTTTTATTCTAAAAGAAATATAAGACCTTCCTTTGGTTAAGCCTTATACGTAGATATATACAACTACACTTGTATTCTACTATAGGAGTACTTTTATATTCATTGTTATTTAATATGTGGTTTTAGATAACGGAATCGATAATATGATGTATGAATATATCCATGTCTCTGGATAAGATATAGAAGACAAAGATCAGAACTAGATTTAGCCCCAATTAATTTTCTGTGGTAAATCATAGAGATCCTTTTTATTTATTTACTTTCCGCTACTTTGTTATGAACAATCTCATTTGGTCTGCAGGCCTATTCTGTAAAACTGAATATGCCGATGTAATATTAAGTGCCATTTTATTTGCTAATGTTATATTGTATAAGCTGGATACTGATTCTAAAGCTAACTCATAAAACACAGAAGATTTAAATTACCAAATCCGGGTGCTACACAGAGATACACTAATCAGAATGGGCGCAGATGATACAGTTAACGTTACATGCACTAATGTTTTTTTTTCTACAGACTAGAAATGTTTGTTCCCCTTCTCGTCCCCTTCAATTCCTCGTCCACATAGCCGCGGCTCGGCTGGGGCTCGCCGCCGCCTGCCGATCTGCCTCACTGAGGATTGAGTTCATCGCCGGCCTCGCGCCGACCGCCGCCTCCTCTCCGCCACCATGCCAGGCTCACCTCCGACCCCAGCACCCCCTCCAAAACCCAAACCCAAACACAACCGCCTCTTCCTCCTCTCGGCGCCGTCTCTGCTCGCCCTCGCCCTCGCCGTCCTCCTCGCCACCTCCACCAATCCCCTTCCCCGCCTCCTCCGCCTTATCCTCGGGCCGAAGCGTTCCCTTCTCCGCCCGACGGCGCCAGGCCCCGTGGGCGACACCACGCCCGACGCGGGACGCCCACCATGTGTTCTGTGGATGGCCCCTTTCGCCTCTGGCGGCGGCTACTGCTCCGAGGCCTGGTCCTACGTCGCGTCCCTTGACGGGTATGCCGCCGGCGGCGCCAGAGCTAATTTCACGCTCGCAATCGCCCACCACGGCGACCTCGAGTCGCCGGACTTCTGGCTCGGCTTGCCGGAGGAGTCCAAGGGCTTGGCGTACAGGCTTGCCACCGCGCGGTGTGAGCTCTCTCGGGCCGTGGTCGTGTGCCACAGCGAGCCTGGCGCGTGGTACCCGCCGATGTACGAGAGCCTGCCTTGTCCGCCCACTGGATACGACGAGCCGGCATTCGTCATTGGCCGGACAATGTTCGAGACAGACCGTGTCTCACCGGAGCATGTCAGGCGCTGCAACCAGATGGACGCTGTCTGGGTACCGACAGATTTCCATGTGTCGACATTCGTGAAGAGCGGGGTCGATCGCACCAAGGTCGTCAAGGTGGTGCAGGCCGTTGATGTCGCGTTCTTCGATCCGGCCAAACACGCTGCCCTTTCTCTGCCAATTGGTGTATCTGTCATGGCGCCTGATAATTCAACATTGAGCCCTGTTAACTCCAAAGGCAAAGGCTTTGTGTTTCTTAGTGTGTTCAAATGGGAGCAGAGGAAGGGCTGGGATGTGCTGCTGAGAGCCTACTTGCAGGAGTTCTCAGGAGCTGATGATGTTGCACTCTACCTACTAATCAATGCCTACCACTCCGACACAGAGTTCAGAGGAAAAATCCGCAGATTTGTGAACAAATCCAGCATTGAGAAACCAGTGGAAGGATGGGCAGAAGTCCGGGTGATCGATGAGCATGTCCCACAGTCTGCTCTTCCAAGGTTGTACAAGGCCGCAGATGCATTTGTGCTACCATCCCGTGGCGAGGGGTGGGGCAGGCCGGTGGTTGAAGCCATGGCCATGGAACTGCCAGTGATTGTGACAAATTGGTCAGGCCCAACAGAGTACCTGACTGAGGAGAATGGGTACCCATTGGACGTGGACAGGCTGACTGAGGTCACAGAAGGGCCGTTCAAGGGCCACCTCTGTGCCGAGCCATCAATTGATCGGCTGAGGGGTTTGATGAGGCGTGTCTTTGGTGATCGAGCAGAGGCGAGGGGAAAAGGGAAGAAGGCAAGGGAGGACATGATCGAGAGGTTTTCTCCGGCAATCGTTGCAAGAATCGTTGCTGATCAGATACAACAAGCACTAGTAAGTACTCAGGAGACGGATAACTGAAATGTGATCACAAAGTCCAACCAGAGAGTAGATATCACACACCACACATACCATGTTAGTATGGTAAACTCATTAGTCATTACTGTTTCTTAGGAGTTACGTGTATCTATTTCTTGCATTGCTGAGATAATTGGTGGGCATTGTTTATTTGCTTTTTTGCCATCTTGAGTAGAATTTTCTGAAAACATATTATGGCTTCATGTTGTCAGCCTTTTTAATTGAATTGATGTTTTCAGTTAGAAGAACAAAATATTGGATGTGATCATTCAGTCCCTTTTATTTCTACAGAATAGTTTTTTTAAGGCAGGTTTCTGCAGAATAGTTGGGAGATTCTGGTACAATTAAAATTCAGCTGGGTGTTTTACAGTTTCGTAAATGGAGCATTAATTCATGAACAAAAGAAGATCTAGCCAGTTAAAATTCAGCCCAGCTCACCCCTGGGAAAGGAAAATCCAGACTTCCCCTTTATAAACGGAGCATTGATACATCAGAAATCATCACATAATTAAGAATACATGGAAGCAAGCAGACACACAGTGAAGGAGTAGCATTGCGGCCAGTTAAGTTATGTGTTTTTGTTGCCGATCAAAGAAAACCATGGAAGAGATGTCACTCGAGCAACTTGCATGGTATGTATTGCCTTGTTTCTTTCTTTCTATTTTGTCATGATTGGTTGCTCAAGCATGCCTTTTGTCGGGCATGACAGATAAATAGAGTGATCAAAAGTTGAGTTCAGAGTTAGATGGTAGCATGGTTATCAAGTCGTCGCCTAGTCGACAACTAGTCGTCGACTAGGCGACAAGTCGCCGGCGAAGGAGCGACTGGAGCCAACGACTCGACTTGCGCCGCCACCGCTGCCGGATTTGCCGCCGCCGCCACCGGATCTGCCGTCGCCGCCACCGGATCCACCGCCCGTCGGCCCCATCGCCATGGTGGCCAAGACGGAGATGGGAAAGGAGAGAGCAAGGGCACGGAGATGGAGGAAGAGGAAGGAGCAAGGGGCAGCGGTCGGAGGAAGAGGGCGAGAGTAGGGGATGGAGTCGGAGAGGAGGCGAGGCAGTGGGGGCGGAGTCGGAGAGGACGGGGGGCGGAGAGGATGGGGGATGGAGGCGGAGGCAGAGAGGTAGTGTGGGGTGGAGTCGGCGAGGCAGTGGGGGCGGAATCGGCGAGGACCGGGGGGCGAGGGTTATAAGGACTAGCATTTTGCATTTTAGCCCTCTTGGTTTCTGAAATTGCAATAAAATTATTCTCTATATATACATATTTATATAAACTGTACAAATAATACTGTCGACTAGTCGGTCGACTAGTCGATTAGTCGATAAGTCGGTTCTTAGGAGAGTAGTGTCGACTTGTCGACTTAATAACTATGGATGGTAGATACTAATTTGAATTTCTAGCACAACCCAATTCACACGAAATTGAAATTCCAATTATAGTATCCACTATCCAATTTGTGTACGGTATATTTCTTTGTATATTCCCTTGTATTCTCTATATATATTGCCCTTTGAGCTTTATGAATACACACATAATATTCATAACACGATCAACGTAGATAATATGCACCTTTTTGTTGTTTTGCCTTAACATCATCTCATTCTTGTGCACGTAGCAAAGTAAGATGTACTAGTATAGAAAAGAGAATAGCGAAGTCTTTCTTCCAAAGATGGAATGAGAAAATGTAGTTTCAACCTATTCTATTGGTTTCTCAATTTGTTATACATTCTTATGTACAACTTTTGCACAATTCAAATGGAATATCATAGTTAAGGGTTTTTTTCTATTTGTACCCTGGCATTTGCATGTTTGCTTTTGCCTTAAATGTTTTGTTTGTTCGCACACAACACTTTTGTCTGATGTGAAATTGCAAACCCCTGTTGTCTTTTATTGTTTGTGTGATTGCACAAGAGTTTTGTCATGTCAAATTTTTTATTCTAGAGCATCATCTTGATTTTACCCAATGAGGATAAGTCACTAGTGTGTTTTAGCATATTTTTGTTCTATTTTTAAGATGATAATTCGAAGTACAGAACATTCACTTTTTCTCTTAATTTTGGGATTCATGGTTTAGTCTATGTTTTCGTTTTCATGGATATATATCACTAGGGACGTATCTAATGCTAATTCTTTCTATTAATTACCTTTGTATTTGGGCTATGTTTACGACATTGTACAGTTGCAAATGGCACCAGAAAGTATCGATTCGGACTTTAATTGTTCTTCTTCTGTGCTTTCGACATAAAAAGGTCTTATTTTGGTTTGTTGGATTTGGGTGAACAAAGTGGATAAGTTTAGATTTTTCCTAATGTTATACAAAGAAGAAAGAGTTAATGTTTGGATTTTTACAGTATTCATGTGTTAGATCACTTTAATGTGTTGGGATGCAATAAGGACATGGTGCTTTGGTTTAGACTTGGCATTAAGCATTACTGCATTAGGATTTAGGCAGTAGCATTTGAATTTTCTATTTCTTTTAAATTTTTCCCATCCCATTTTCCGTGCGTCTTGTCCCGACCTCCCCCAACTCGCTTGTCTGGTCTTAAAACTCTCCATCTTTTCGATCACTGGAAGATACCTATGTGATGTTTTAGGTGGTCTATGACATTATATCAATTTGGCACAATCTGACCTGCACTTTAGATCATATGACATTACATTTTATCTTTTTCCTTTTTATACCATAATTCATAAATATGGACCGCACACTTTTTCCTTTCGGTTATATATTAGTAGTGTGGATGCAAACACATTTTTTTCCTTTCAGCTAATTTCAGATTTTTTTTTTGGGTTTGTGTTATGTTTTTCTTTTGTTTGGATGCAGATTTGATAGCTCTTGCTGTTAGTGCATTTCTCTTGATTAGACACATGTTTTCATGCATCATAATGTGTACTTTGTTTGCTCATTGTACATCTGCAAATGACATGTACTTTGTTTGCTCATTGTACATCCGCAAATGACAGCAGAAAGCAGTGATTAAGATTTTTTTATTCCGCAGATGCTTGTCAACCAATGCATCATAAACAATTGCTTTGTTGGTGTAACACTGTGCTTCCTATGTTACATGCACTTTTGTTATGTTTATGATGTAAGCAAATGTTCATTACAGTTTAATCCTGCATTGTGCTCGTTTTAGCGATGGCTTCTGGCTATTGGCTGAAATTTCACTGTAGCTGGTTTTTTCTACTGTAGCTGATTTGATTTTTTGGGTATAATTAATTTTAAAAAAATGGAAAATAGAAAAAAACATGTTAACTCATTAAAGACAATACAAAGGAACACGGGAAAAAAAAGAAAATACAAAAAGTCTAAAATATCTAAAAAATTTAGAAAAGGTGAAATACTAAATAGTGAAAAAAAAAATAGAACCTAGAAACAAAAACCAAAAAAAAGTTGAAACGAGCGGGGCTAGCCGGCAGCATGTTGGTGCTGGCACGGTCATTCTGTTTGCTCATTGTACCTCATTGTACAGCAAATGACAGCAGAAACTATTTAATTGAGATTTATTGCTTTGTTGGTGCAGTGTTGTGCTTCGTTTGTTTCGGAGGAGCAAATATTTATTTGAGTTTCTAAAAATATTCATTTCAGTGCCAGTGGTAGAGCTAACAAGAAGGTGCCATCGGCTGGTAGCATTGTAACTAGCCATCGCCGTATTGATTCCGGTGTCACTAGACAGGTGGACTACACACCTCCGAAGAGATGGCAGCGCTTCTTGAAAGCTCTCGGCTGTTCACCAATCTGTCTCTTGATGGCGCTGCCTAAACGAACAGCCGCCCGTCGTAGTACACCGCCGTGCACCGCGCCGCTTCCGCCCCCGTGGCCACTCTTACGTCGAAGGTCATGTAAGCTACTAGTATGTAGCACGAACAGCACTCCCGGCATAGAAAATCGGCATATTCAGGTTAGTTTGTATTAGTTTTTACTTTTAACTTTTGTTTAGAAAAGCTAAAAATTAGTATAAACATTTGACTTCTCGAAACAGCTTTTCTCTTGCTACTATTTTGCTCCGATGATAAGGTAGGAGATTACGGGTGCATTACATATCCCACTCCTCTCGTTCTTGTCCGTGCATGCATCTCCTTACTTTTTTTTCACCGCTTGCTTTTGATGCGGGATGATCGATCTTCATGACGTAGAATTGATATTGATAACTTGGATCTGTGTAAGCTGACAAACCAATAGCGTCAACAACAGTCAAAATAGTAACCTATGAAAAAAGAATTCGCCCAACCACATGCTTGTGATTATGTCTACCGACCACACAAAGTAGACGTATCATCGCTCCTACAAAACACAAGGAATCATAAGAACAACATGGTTGAAAACATATAATTCCCCTCTAGGTTGCAATTGTGTCAAACTCTAGAAAGAACAAGCATGTAGCTCTTTGGAAATAATAGATTCGTTTTGTGGTGGTCTCCTAGGGTGTCATTAATTAGGCTTTGACTTGGTACGAATTGGGTTTAAAAATTTTATTCAAAACTTGTATTTTAAGTCATTGGGCTCCTTTTTCTCTCCCACTGTATGAGCTTTCTTCCTTCATATCTTTGGCATCTAATGTGGTTATCTTTTTCTTTTACCTCTCCATTGCTTTATCATTGACAAACCTAAGAATGCACCATGTGATAACATGAGGTAGTATTCCATTCTTATGAATAGCAATATTATGTTTAGTTTAGAATGAGTTCACCTGGCCATATTTCATGCGACTCAATAATTTTTTTCAGTTGAATAATATATTTAACTGAAAAGTGCAAGACACATGCGTATCCACATCACCTTCTCCATACCCCTTTAAACTTTCTTCTCCATGTCTTCCTGCCCCTTTAGCATCAAAATACCAAAAAGGCTACTTTTGAGGTGCTTGAGAAGAGAGGCTACGATGACGATGACCATAGCGGACAGGGGAAGTGAGGATGAGCTATTATATGCTCGAGAGAAGTGACCATGACCATGTCCCCAAGAGAAGAGACAGTGGCAGTCAAAGATGCAAGCTGAGCAGTAGTCTCTGTCTGACGCTCCCCTAAGCTTAGTACAACAGAGTATATCTGAGAAAGAGCGACTGGCTCCTCTTCTGCTTGTGCATCTGTAGCCTCTGCCTGTTGAGCTCGAGGATGGGGAGCTCTAGGGATGGGAGGATCCAGTCGTGGTTTATAAGCCTTGTGGACTCCACCCGAACCACCATGATATTCAATCTTCTTAAGGATCAAAGCCATGATGTATGGAGCATAAATAATCCGTTTGATCCTGTCATTTTTGGAAGAGGCTATTTCCCGGATAAGAAGATCAACCACATCAATTTTTTGGCCGTGCATAACATAGTCTATTACCGTGCATAACATAGTCTATTAGATTCCAAGCATGGCATATTATAGCATCATAATTTCCACTCTTGGGAAGAATGGTGTGGTTAATTATCCGGTTTACTAGGCTTGGCATAGGAAGGAATCCAACAAGCTTGCATGGGACAAATCTAGTACTTTGATCATAGTACACACATATGGTAGGGATCTCAAGAGCAAGCCTGTCATATACCTTCTCATGTGCACTGGACTCTGTCATGAGATCTAGCTCAGACTCATGTCTATTTGAGTCCAAGTACTGAGTTCCAGTTATCCATGACATAAATCAGAAATTAGGAGAAATATACACAGTGGAGTAGAATTGCCTGATGATATCTTCGTTGTAGCCTAACTTGAGAGCAACAATATTTTGTAATCTAGCCCTTTGAAATAGCCTTTATGTCCCATCATATTTGTGGATTGAGTTCAAGTAATTCCAATCAACATACTTGTGATCTGCAAAAAGTTTGCTTGGATCATATAGTTGCTCATACACTTGCTCGTGAAACTTTGTGTGGAACCTTGGATTGATAGAATTGTTGGGGAGCACAAATTGGTTTCTATGACGCAAGCGCGTATATTATTCAGCCGTAATTTTTCTGTGGTCTATTTGAGGCTCTTCTATTCGAGGTTCTTCTGGCTCAGTCTCCTCATCTGACTGTTCAAGAGGTGAGCTCTCTTGCTGTGCAGACTCAGTCTCAGATTCAGATGCAATTGTCTTGCCTCTGTCTTCTCTAAGCTTCTGAGCATACTCTTGAGCAGATTGGGAGGGAATTGGAGTTGAATGAGAGCCTCGCTAAGAGGAAGCTTGTCCCAAAGGCATGGGAGAAGAGGTGTTCCGGCATAAGTTTTGCGACTAGCATTCCTTGTTCTTGACATCTTTAAATAAGGAGAACCGATATCAGGGATAAGCTAGGAAACATTCTCAATAGTTTTAAAAGTAAATGAAATAAAGTTGTTATCTTTATCATGAAAATCAGAAGTACCGTCGTTCAAGTGCGGTAGTACTAAGATGCGATATTACCGGCGTGTAAATTCCGGTATGACCACTCTACGGTAGTACCACACCCAATAAGCGGTAGTTCCGTTTTCCCAGACAGTTTATAGGGCAAGCAATGTAAGAATTGAAATTATGTTTCTCTGGGAATGAATCCATATATTAGACGTGCAACCATTATTAAACATCAACTATAGTCATTTGCCCAAGAAAACAACTGCAAATCATTTGCATTTAAAATCTAAACCTAGACTTGACCTAGAGTTCAAAGAACAAGATAAAATTGAGATTTGATCCTATTTACCTTGTGAATTGGAGGAGTTGAACCCTTAGGATGCGGAAAGTCACCAAAAGACAAAGAAATTCCCACGGGATGTGGAGATCAAGAAAGGGGATTTTGGTGGTTTCTTGGGGGAGAGAGAGAGGGAGGAGTACGACCTAGTTCAGTTGTGAGATCGGAGAGTCTGGAGAGAGAGAGAGAGATAAGGTGTCGGACCCGGATTTAGCGTATCCGAATCCTCTGTGAATAATCTACACTATTCCCTGGATCAATAGATAGTACTCATAGATACATGACTAATTCATCTCATATACGATACATACCATAACAATAATACATACCAAAGTTTAATTAATCCATGTCGGAATTTGTTTTACATACAGGGTCGTCAGGCCAAATGCTTACATTACAAAAGACAGCAAAACTTGAAATAGGAGGGTACAACTCTCCACAAGCAGCGACTGGGTTAACCCAAGTGGAACCAATATTGATTAGGCTCTAACTAATATTGGACCCACTCAAAGATTAGCGTGATCAACTAGACTGTGAAGAGAGACTAGGCTACTAAGCTCTATGTCTAGTTGCAATTGTCTTCACCTTCATTATGGCCTTGGTCCTCGTAGAAAGTGTACTGATCTTGGTTCTCAAATTCTGGGGAGTTGAGAGCGAGGGTGAGCACACACAACCGTGCTCGTGAGTCAATATACATAATGTATTTATATAAGATGCAAAGCTCATCCAAGGATAGCTTGGTTTCTTTTATTTTGCAGAAAGCAATATTTGTAAATACTATTAGTAAAATTTTCTACGATCTAGCATTTCAACAAATCATGCTTTTTTACTTGAACTTATGCAATAATTATAGCAGTGTAGGTTTTATCCACCAGTTACATGGTTCCATCCATCAATGCTAAAGTTTTTTAATTATTAGGTTACATCCATCATACTTAACATCACTGGAGTACATCCCTCCGGAAAAATTATAATCAAAGTAATCCCTTCATTTTATTTTCTCCCACCCGCAAAGGTTTGGAAACAGAACTAATTCGAGGAGGTTCCTATGTCCGCCCTTGACCATGGGCACGGCTGTTCAAACAATTTATACTCTGTAGAGACTGTACATCTTTACCCACAAGAGGTAATCCAATTGCTATATTCCACATATTTCCTTTAACATGCAGATCAAGAGGATTATCACATGGCTTTTACAATGCATCTAGCGAAGGATTGCACCCACTAAGATTTTATCTGAGGGAAGATTATATTCGCCCCACCCAGACCCCCTCTTGCGCCACACGGCGACTTAAGCTAGCAACATGACCCATGTCCACGATGGCTTAAACCAGCACCACGACACGTGTGTTACTCCAATGGTGTTTTCCCTACTGGTAATGCAAATTAGTTAACCATGCCTACACTTTGCCAACTTATGGTTGTATTGTTTTACATGAAAAGATCATCATAGGAGATTCAAAAAATTCTTGCCTTCTAAAACTAATTACCACAAATTGTAGCAAGGCAAGATTTTAATGCAATATTGAACCTACATAATTTTAGAAATACCAAAGGCACCAAAAGCAATAATCTCTATAAATAAATCACTAGCACAAGTAAATATAACAATCTTAGTAATCACACAACTAGAAATATAAGTGTGGAAAGTAGAGATAAATAGGTAACCAAAAGACACATGATGTTTTAACGTGGTGTTCGAAAACTTACCAGTTTTTCTCAATCCATGTTGAGGAAAGAGCGCACAACTTAGACCGGCTCCATGAATTAAGCATCAACTCCTCAATCCACTAGTGGTTGTCCTTCCTCCACTTCAGAGATGGTGGACACCAAACTACTCACAAGTTGGCACCGGATCTCTTCATAATCTTTTTGAAGAGATCACCTCGCAATCTCCCGCTAGGCCGTCTAGATGCTGGCAAACACTAAGAGTAATAAACCATAGCTTAACTTGATGGCGATCAAGTGCCAAAGATCAATCAAAGGTGAGAATGCAGTTGATGTTGGCTCAACTACCTCAAATGAATGCACAATGTAAAATTGAGATGTAAAAAGAATGCTCAAGGATGCTCAATAAAGTCTCTAACTACTATCCTTGAGCTAGTGGAGAAGTATTTATACTTTCACCAATCAAATAGAGCCATTGCATAAAACAATCCTGAAAAATCAAGGTGAGCGGTAGTACCGTTATACAATTTATGAAACTACCGCACATGTATTGTAGTAATAGTAACGACTATATCAGAGCGTCAGAACTAGCTGTTTAAATTTAGCGCGATACTTTCACCGTTATAGGCGTGGTAGTTCTAATCTTCGAAAGTTCCGAAGTTTTAGCGCGGTACTTCTGTTTGCTTTGAGGCTGAAAGTTGGCACTCTTTGGAAAAAAACGTATTGTCCGGATTTTCGGAGCTTCAATGTTCTAGTAGTTTCGCTTAAGATGTGTGGTACTTCCGTTTTACGGTAGTTCCACCGTTGAAACTCTGGTACTTCTGTTTTTCAGAGAGAAAAAATAATTTCGAGGGTGCTCTATGGAAAAAGCGTACCTCTTATTTTACATCGGTACTTCCGGAATGCGAAAGTACCGTCGTTTTCACTCTGGTACTTCTGATATATTTGTCAATGCAGTATTTGGCTATCAATTTTAGTTTTAAGCGCATGTGTGATCCTAAATTGATCATATGGCACAAGAACATTCTATCAAGTTACTAGCCATAATCCCACTTAATAGTACAGTATTTATCCTATAGTCCGGTCTACCACCTTTTCTTTTTAGACCGGTAAAAGCAAAGAGAAATAAAAAGGGATCCTAGACTGCTTATACCTTCGTCATGAGCCACATTTATCTTCGTGTTGACCCTTAGCATGAATATCATATTTATCGTTGGAACTAAACCTTTTAAACACTCAGTAAACATGTTAGTCCCATATTCACATAATGTTATTAATTACCAAAATCATTTTTAAGGGTCTAAATGCTTTCAAGCGCACACCCTTTAAGACACCGTTGTATACCTCAGACGTATTTGTTGTCATGATTTCGTGCTTTGCACCGCCGGTGTCATGCAGCAGAGACCACTTCTCCAAATCGGACGTGTGTGTGCTCACCCGTTGCGTGAACTCCCCAACTCTCACAAAACTGCCCGCCGCTGCCCCTGGTTCGCCATCCTGTGAGTGCGTGACATACTTGCTGGTGTCCTCATCAAGCCGTCTCCACACGGGCTCAAACTTCTGCCTCTAGTTCTACATGCAGAGCTTCTTGAAGGCCTTCATCAGCTCCTTGCTTCAAAATCTTCTATGGAAGTTTGCCGCGACATGCCTCATGCTCCAACGGTTCGTCAGGTCATTCTGCACAAACAGGGGCTGCGTCCCATTCTACAACGTGCTCATCGCGAACAACAACCCAATGTTGCGGTCCAAGATGACACACACATCCACGCAGTCCTAAACCACCGCCTGCTTCACATTGTTCAGGAATCACAACCAGTTCTCTATGTTCTCACTCTCCACAATTGCGAATGTCACGAGGAGTAACTGGTCATTGGCATCGGCTACAACTACAGTCAAAATGGTGCCCTTGTATTTTTCGGATAGAAGGTGCTGTCCATCGTCAGCATGGGACGACAAAACTTGAACACATCGATCGCCTGACCGAATGCCCAAAACAATATATCAAGAATGAAGAAATTTGGCCCCTTTGTGGGATGTGGTCGCTCCACCTTGTTTATGTATATCCTAGGATTTGATTTTGCTATTTGGTGGAGCAATGGGACGAGGTCGTAGGCCTCTTCATATTGGTCATACATATGATCCAGGATATTCTTTTTCGCCCGTCATACCTTCTTGTAGCTAACCTTGAAGCCCACCATGTGTGACAACATCTGCCTGTAGAAGCTTCGGTGAAATAGTAACATCTGCGACAATCGGGTGGTTGGTCAGGTTGACAATATGTGAGGACATCAAGTTGCGATGCCTTCGAAGTGGCTCAACAAGCTCGCATGTGTGATCCATCAGCACCATGGTCCAGAAGTCCGTGACCCCACCCCTTGACCACTTTGCATGAACCTTTCTAGGGCAGGATGTGACTGTAACATCCCAACCCGAGTGGGAAAGGGCAAGCCGCCCAGTATAGAATGTGGCTTAGGTGAAAATTCTCACACCAAGGCATTGGATCAAGGCAAAATCCTCCTTTATCTGTGCAGAGTCATAGTCCTTGTTGCTAAGCTTTGAGTTCAAACCCGCAAGGTACCCATCATCAAATAGCTGTATATTAAACAAGATTGTGAGCATCTTTTATCAATTAATAAATTGGTGGGGATTGTTGGATTATGTGAGGGCTTTTCGATAATTTCACCATTGAGAAAAAGGAAATATGGCCCACCTCCGTGCGGCGCCTCACCCGGATTTGGACTTGGTCTTGGCTGCCTTCGGCCCGCGACATGGGCGTTTAGTGGGGAGGCAATGACTGGAGAGGCAACGCGCGAGGCGGGCCCGGGCTCCTCGGAGCCGGCCGTTCACTGCCACCACGCCGTAGCCCCTGCCTCCTCCATTTAAAGCTTCCACCTCTTCTTCCTATATCCTCTTCAGATCTAGCAACTACTCTTCTTTGGTTTTCTTCCTTGTGATCTTCGGGTTTGGGGAGATTTGGGGTTTTTTTTGCACCATCTCCTCTTGGAGCTCTCTCCTTTGGATTCATGTGTGCCCTGTCATCTGGTGGATTTGAGGGGAATTCCAAGGTGAAGGGTTGACCGAGGAAGAAAGAAGGTTGTGGCTATCATTTGTTGCTCTTGAGTGCACTTAGGCAGTGCACTTTGGTGGTCTTGTGCAGCATCTTCCCAACCCTTGACTTCAAGTTTTGGAGGCTCAAAGTTTGGAGACTAGTATTGTATCTCCTTCTACCCTGTCTCCTTACACGACAAAGTAAGGTGCTTAGTTTTCTGGGACAACATCGAGCGTGTGCCTTGCCTAGCATTCATCTCAGTGGCTTTGAGTGCCATTGCATTTGTGAGTATTGCTGAAATTTATTTCTGCTTCCTCTTTGCAAATGTGTTGTGCTAGCTGAAAGTTCAATTTTTTTTTGTGTAAGTTCTAACACTGGGTGATATTGCAAAGAGATTATGTGGGATCGGATTGTTAGCTCAATGATGATAATGGTCTAATACTGAAATTGAATATTCAAACTTGAGCTCTAAATTATTTCTTTTGATTTTCTTAGACCTGCTGTCATTTACTTTCGGATTGTGTAGATACATTGTTCAGTGATCTAGTATATGCTCTTTTGTTAGCCGTTTCGACTTGTGGCTGAACTTGTTAAAACTGATTTCTTGCACTGGGTGTTTATCAAGTTAATTGGAGTATTGTCTTGTGATCACTTTACTGTTGGCCAAAAGTTTATATGGTTATCTTTAAGACTGAAATAAGTTTGGCAGATTTTTACTGTTGGCCGAAAGTTTATATGATTATCTTTAAGACTGAAATAAGTTTGGCAGATTTTTACTGTTGGCCGAAAGTTTATATGGTTATCTTTAAGATTGAAATAAGTTTAGCAGATTTATAAACTGATATTTAGAGCTCAAGGTTTGAATCTTACTTTATCATATTTAATTAGTGAAGAGTATAGACTATAGTAGCGGGAAGGTCAAGATTAAGTCTTGTGTAATCCTACATCTGAGAGCAACATTTAAAATTTCAATTAAACCTGAGCTTTAGGCTGTTATAGTTGATTCTCTGGTCATGAAACCGAGTTATATGCTCTCTTTAGCAATTATCATGTTTCATGCTTTGGGTATATGCTCTTGTATAAATGATATTGTAGAATTACATATTTATATGCAATTTTTGTCATTTATATATTGTTGGAAATATGCTTTTATTATGCTTTATTTTGGTGGAATTAAATTGAAATATTTGCTTGTACTGCATATATTACAGTGGTTCAAACATTGCTGTCTTCTGTGATTTCTTGGTAAGTGGTGTGCAAACACTTTGGAATTGTAGACAGCCACTTCACATATATTGTTAGCATCAAAAGACTATTCTGTTGTTACATCATTCCCTTGTTAGTTCTTGTTTTAAATGATTAAATACCACATTCGATAAGTTTTCCATCTCATGATTTGTTAGGTTGGGCCAGAATATGCGACATACTATGGGATCTAGGCTCTAGAACCCTTGGGAATATATCTTCCTGGGACATACTACCCAGGAGGAGCACTTTCCGATCCCTCGGGGCTGTCAAAAGATCCTATCGAAGATCTAAGTTGAAGGAGATCAAGGTTTGCTTATTTGGGCTTGAGTTTTTGATTTCTAGTTTATTTTTCAATATTCATAATTTTCGTCTTTTTTTAATTTTTGATATTTTAAAGCTTTTTACTGGTTCTTTTTTCCGTATTCATTTGTATTATACATAATGGGCTAAATCTGTTTTTTCTAATTTTATTTTTTTTAAAATTAATTACGCCAAATGGCCGCTTGGCAATGGTTGCGTGGCTCGGATTCTACATCCAGGCAGCTGTAACCGGCAAGGGCCCTATACAGAACCTCGTTGAACACTTTCGGATCCACTCCACAACAATATTTTATCCTCTTTTCTTTTGAGGCATTTTTGCTGGATGTACTTATCTATAGCGTTTACATTCAGCAGTTTGTAATACTTGTTAGCTATAGTATTTATTGTTTACAATGTAACAATGAATATAAGATTTTCGTACAGTTCTGAACTAATATCCTGACTAATAAGCACGATAAGACTAGATTGATCCTTTTTAGATGAATAATTGATTGATATGTGTGACTTCCGCTGTTGTTCAACTGAAATAATGGGTCTCTCCAAATTACTGAAATTACGGCCACACTTTAAATGGCTTTAGCTTCTTTTTTTTTGGCATTTAGCTTATTTAAACCAAAGCCATTTAGAAATGCGACTTCTAATTTTGGTTTATTTTAGTTTTTTTGTCTTTTCTTTTTGTCTTTTATTTTTTTGCATTGACCGTAACGACATAACAATTTTTTTTAATTTTTTCCTTAATTTTTATTTTTTCTAAAAAAACTAACAGCCGCTTCAGTATAATTCTGGCCAAAAGTTATAGCCAGAAATTTAAGCTAAAAGCTAGTTGGAGCACCACCTACAAGTTGTGGTAACTGAAACTAGATGTTGCCCAAGAGAACATACTAAAATGAAAAATTATGACATGTAGTAGAAGATATGTTACGTATTGTTAAACAATTTTCAACACTTGACAAACTTATTTTTTGTTTTTGAGAATCACTTAACACTGGTTAATAAACTACTATTAGCAGTTATTAAATGTTGGAAATCTGTTCTTCCTCTCCTTTGGTGTCTGTCTGCACTAAGAAGAACCCAAAATATTGCTAGTGGTTTGAGGGAAGCCAACAACGCTAATATATGAATAGGGAAATCCTTTACAGCTACAGCTTGAGTGTTTGAAGAATGTGCGACCAACTCTCTGTGAATCAGCTCTCGCGACCGCGGTGGTGGCAGCTACAAGTTAAGGTTAGGTTTTTTGGTTCACCTGAAGCCTCAGTATGAGTTAGAGGGTGCGGATGGTAGCAGCTGTGCAACAAGGCATTAAATGGCACTAACGACTACGGGGTCGAAGAAGAACGGTGGGTGGCACGACAACGATAAGACCAAAAGGTTTAGGTTTTTGGTGCGGAAGGTTGCAACGGTGGTGGTTGGCAGAGTGGAAGCTAGATAATTTTTTTAAAGTGATTTATCGATATTTAGTTTGTTCGTATAAATGTTTATATTAGAGATATAAGCTATCAACTACAGCAAAAAGAACATATTCAATAAGTTACTTTTTGGAGTAGAGAATCCATTGGTATTGATTCCTATCCTCTTACTATCTCGACTAGTAAGATCCAAATATTGCTAGTAATCAAAGAATCCAAATATTGCTACCGATTAGTGAACGATGAACCTAGTGACAATAATATCTTAATGATTAGATTTCACGAACATGTTTTATTCTCACATTGGTAAGATGGACAAGTCAGTTTTATAATAGAGTTGCCTAATGTACCAAATTCTCTCTCAAGCACTAACTAACACGTACTAAATTTTGTAATCTGCCAGCATGGTAAATTCTGTTGGATGTTACAAGGGTAATTAGTGCAGATTATGGGTAGGGTCTGGTGGGGCGCACGAGCTAGGGCTAAGAAACGTGGTGTCACACAATTCCATTTTTAGTATGCGAAGCATCCCTCATTTCTGTCCCTCTATTTCGCTGCCTCCTTCCAAACTCCCGTCCTCCTCGTCCCCTTCCTTCCCATTGGCGGCGGCGGCGGCTGGGCCTTCATCCTTACGTATCCACACCACCGTCTCCGGGCATCGATTTCCGCGTCTGAGCCGGGTCGCCGTCGCTGGAGGTCGAGGGGCGTGTCACCGTTGCTGGAGCCCGGGCCTCTCCGCCCTCTCAATCCCGCCTCAGGCAGGTAATTTCCGTGCCGCAGTTCATAGCCAACCCATGCCTGTGATGATGATTGCTCGCCTTTCCTGTCTTAGAGGAGGATGAAAGGGTGGTTCTTGGACGGGATAGTGGATAGGGGCGGTGGACTGTGAATCTTGGGGTAGTAGATTTGGTGGTGCTCTTGGATTGGATTGTCTGCTGTTGCGAGAGACAGGGCAACCAGATCTGTGGTTGAACTGTGCGGTTTATGCCCGAAACTAGGATCACGTTTCGTGCAATTCTTGTGCCATTCAACTACTGCACATGCTAAATAGGTAATGAATTATCTGATTAGAACCTATTGAAAAGTTCTTAGGCCATGCAGATTGCAATTGGTTTTCAGTTTTTCAAACAAGACATTGCCTGGAACGAGCGACTAGCTGACTTCCCTGAGATTAGGCGGTGAGGTTAACAAAATGCTCAAAGATAAGAGCGACAGAGTGAGGGTGAAAGCATGGTCTGTGCCGCAAGTTTCTTCTTCACATGTTTTGATTGATGGTTCTCTGTTTTGAGCTTGTTTTTCAGGCTACTGCTGTGTTTCTTTTTCCTCAAAGTTTGTAGCACAGGGGAAACAATGCATGGAACTCATTTGCTATGTGTGGCCATTTATAGGGTATTTAAACTTACCATACCCATCTCATGCTCGATTTCGTGGTTTTGTAACTTACTATTTAGTTGAGGTGTTATGGCTTCCTAAAGTAAAGATGTTCCTATGAATAAGGTTTCCAAATATTTACTCAGTGTTGTCCAAAGCTTCCCCTCACTGTGCATGTAAGGACTTAATAAATGGTGGTGTATTTTGAGTATGATTGAGAGTAAAAGTTTCCATATTACGTATCCCACTCTCATCATAGAATGTTGGTAAAATAATGCTACTTCTTGATGATGATTTATATGTCCATGGTGCATCAGTGTATGAATTATATTGGAAACATAACCATGACTTAAATCGCGAACATTCAAGTTTTAAATTTAGTATGGATGATATTCCAAAGGGGAATGTTCATACCCCCTCACCACCACCACCACTTCCACAGAAGTCTGGAAAAACCCCTGAACTTTTAAACTGGACTTCTAACACCATCCTCTCCCCTCAACTTCTAAAACTAGACCAACTTCAGACTCATCCTGGTTTTTGTGGTAGTTTTTCCACGCTGGCATAGGAAGTTGTTTATACCATGACATGGACATTTTGATTGTTCTCGCCAATGAGTCAGCAAATGAAATCAAATGAAAAAAAGAGAAAAAGATCTCTCAGTGACATGGCCATGGTGTTGCATTGGCATCCAGAATACAGCTTCTGGGATCGTAGGCACATGCAGCCAAGCATTCTGTCCTGCCGCATTCACAGGTCGGCAAGGACGACTACTAGTGGCAATAGGCTCACTGCAAGGCTCGTCGGACTCCAGGACGCTCTCATGGCAGCTATGGCTGGCACATGAGCTGCCTCGCCACCACCTCTATCCTGCCTCAACATTTTTTCAAGCAATCTTTTCCAATTTTACCCTGCCTCGACACAGACCTAAATAATATGTATTGCTGGAGTATGTCGGCTCCAAGGTAAACCCAAGTTTCACAAATCAGATTAGAAAATTTGACAGGTTCATATCAGCCAACATTAACAACACACTAAAAAAAAATAAAGTTCTAGCAATCTAGTGTCTCTTTTTACCTTTGTAGTTGTAATCATTTGTTGAAATTCTGTGTTCAAGCTGTAAAGTATGAAGATCTCCATTCACACCCCCTACCCGAGCAAGAAGAACCCAAGAAGGATGTGAAAGAGGCAGACATGGAGGAGCAAGACCAACAACAACAAAGTCTTTTATCCCAAAAAAGTTAGGGCAGGATATGAATGAATCGCCGCCAGTGCAAGGCGGTCCTCGCGGTACTCAACAACATCCCCCTCCTCCGGCTCGATGGCCTGCCACAGCCCTTGGGCTTGCAAGTTCACGCGCATAAGCAAAGACCATTCCTGGTAATTGGTGCGCGTGAGCATCGGGTACTGGACCGAGCCGCTTGCTTCCTTGACGATGCGCTCGATGATGACTTCGCCCCCGCGATGGCGCCCACGGCGCGGTGCTGGCGAATGCGATACCCGACGACGACGAGGGGGAGATGGCGAGTTGTTGAAGTTTCCGACGGGAGCCGAGTTGACGAACATGGCTGCCCGGGATACGTCCACGCTCTGATACCAAATGTCGTGGATAACCGGCAAGGCGCACTCAAGAATACAGTGAACAGGTATGAACACTTGGTGTTTTTGGTGCTGCCCAAATTGGCTGCTTTTCTTTGTATATTGAACTCATATTTAAAGGAAAGACAAGGGCTAGGAATGACTCTTGCAAACTGAAAATTGAAAGTAATGAAGAGTACTAATTGAAACTGAAAAGAAACTGAAGACATGAAACATTCATGAGATGATAATGGTGAGATGCATGGAGTAGGCAGTTTCAACAATTGAGAGAGTACTTACCGTACACATTCATACTTTTGGAATATTTATATCACCTCTTATGTACCAACACAATTGAGGCAGTAATAAAACTAAAATCTGCCTCACTATGCCCCCTTCATCCTGAATCATTTAAAGCCCAACATGCCAACTTCCCCAGAATCAAACACGCTCAAAACCACTCTCATCCAACTAATTTACATCTCCTGATCTAACTCCTCATACCTTTTAACTAACCTTTTGAGTTGACAAACTAACATATTTTCATGTCTCATGACACACAGAAAGAGGAGCCATCCATGACGGAATAAATCTAGAGGTTGCTAGTCCAAATGGAGGAGGAACCCTATTCTAATTTGGCCCAAGACCCCAACTGAATTCCGTAAACTCCCTTACACACCGAAAACATTCAACATCCACCTGTGCTACTCTTTCCGCCTGCACCCTCTCCCTCCTCATCCTGATTGGTGAAGGCCTGCTGCCTCCTCCTCTTCCTCTAATTAAATTGAACTATTTTTTCATCGGATCTGATTGGCAGAGGTTTGCTGTCTCCTCTTCCTCTAATTGCACAACACTACAGCAGGTCCATCTTTGCCTCTGTAGTACATCTTGCTTTTGACGTGGTTATGGATTTGATTAAGTATTGGTTGAATTGGGTCTGTGAGAAGGATTTATAGAAGTTTCAAGATTTTGGGGTATAAGCTGGTATATGGGGAGAACTGTGATGTGGGCAGGTCTTGAAGTTGGCTGTCCTGGCCTAATCCGGTTGTTGATTCAATTGAGATTTTTTGAACTTTGATGTTGAAGTGATTTCTCAATCTATTATTTCCTGGTAGATGAGTAAATCCTTGGACCCTGTCTGTTTGTACTTCGTAACTCTTGATTGATTAGGCAATTTCAGAGAGGTGGTTGATTTGTCAAGAGTTCACTTGGGAACCATTTGTGACAAGTCGGCTGTAAATTTGGTTTACCGTGTTCAAGCTTTTAGTTGTTGGGAGAAGGAAAGTTGAGGTATAGTCAAGTGATGATGGATTGTGGTGGAGATGTTTGAGTTTGGGTTTTTTTGGCATCTTGGCTCATTTGAATTCTTATACATAAGTAGGGGTGGAGTAACTTGTGAAAACTGTTGGGGTGTACTCTTTCTCCCTATAACTATGCATCCAACATGAATCTCCCGTAGCAATGCATCAGTTGTTTCAGCATTCTCACAAGAACATGCGATCTGATTTGCTGCTAAGTTATGTCTCTTAGATTTCCCCACTGAGATATTAATTCTTGCCTGGTTAGCACATTTTTGTTGTAAACGATGAGATCTCAATCTAGGTAATTTTGGAACACATCTTATCACTGTTTTAAATAGCGGCCTCTATGACCTTGATGACAGCCGATATCAATGAACCGCTAGGTCTACCTTGATGACCTATACATAGCAGTAAAAATTAGTGATTTAGCAGTGGGCCTTGAAACGCCAAAACGGCCTTTACAGCGGCCCATAAAAAACCTGTTCTTTTATTTGGTTCAAATGAAAGTGAGGAGGACTTGATGCTTGATGATGATGACTCTGCTGGTGTTAGCCATATTGTAAGAGAGAGAGATGATTAGAATGCTAGAATCTAGGAACAGTTTTTAGTTTAGAAGTTCGTAGCTATAAATTAAATTGGTGTGGTTAGGACGCAACTAGAACCTTATGAGTCTTACATTTTGTGGAATTGAATGGAGTATAGAGTATAGACACTAACTTACGTGCCATTGCTCCTTTTTGGTATGGTGCCTGAATGTTTCTTTTTGCTGTTTTTGTCACATAGCCCTTGGCCGCTTAAATCTCTTTCATCCTTCGAAAGTTCAAACTAGTAGTAACTCAACTCCTAGCAACATGTCCTCATATGAAACAGTGTCTGACGTTTTTGGAACTCAATTGTTCAATTGCTTGCTTTTCTTTATAATTCATATTGTAGATATACATATTTATATTTTTTAATTGTTAAACCGCTTTCAAGGCCACATACTGTAATAGCGCTACAAAGTGGGTTGGGCACTCGCTAACCGCTATTTTAGAACATCACATTTAATAAGTTAAACTTTATATGGATGTGGCATGTAATAAAGGAATACAATTTGAATGTTTTCTGTTTGCAGTGTTCATATGCTTTGCCTGCACACATCCTGTGGAACTGTGGAGATGAAATGTGTAGTTCACTCTGTCTGTGATCTTGATGAGAAAACTTGTTGTTATAAGCTTGTAGAATAATAAATACTAGAAAAGTGTACTGGTATAACAAATCATCTGAACACAGGAAGTTGGGCCAGACTCATCATCCATGCACAGGAAGTTGCCAAGAAAAACAAAAATTATTTTCACACTATTGGAATTGTTAAGCCATACAACTTCCTGAGGTGTCACATTTTCTGATGTTTGGGCTAGCATTCTCTGGATCGGGTTAAAGTTGCTTTTGCCTGTGCATCACTCCGAAAATTGTTCACTTTACATGCTATAATGTTAAAAAGAAGTAATTTACGCATAACATTTATAGCTATTTTATATGTTGTTCTTTTAAATTAATTTTAGGTGGGATATGTTAAATGCTTGAAATGACTGAAAGTTGGATAGGAGGCTCAAAGTATTCTTCAGTTCCAGAATCAGTTTCTTGTTCCGTTTCTAGATGTCAAGCATCATCACCAAGAAGATTAAGGCAAAGGTAAATAAATGATAATATATCATTATTTTCTACTTGCATTTTCGGCTGAGAAACACGCTGTTAATTTTAATTGAGGATGGTAGCGTCCCACACCGTGGTATTAACCCCATGATCCATTCTGTTGAAATAAATTGTGTGGGCCCATTTCTAAAATGTTACTGTAATGCGATAACCTGCTAACTGTAACTTTTGTTTTTGTTAATAACATCAGAAACATTTTTCATCTATTAGCTCAACGGGAGGTCTCTCCTCGGACAAAACACCAAGCTAAAAAGCTTTGGACCAAACCTCCAAAGTGTGATGCTGGTTCTATTGAGTTAAGATTTTGGGCTACAGATGCTAGACATGATCTCTTTTCTTGGTAAATGAACTTTCTTTTAACCAATATGAATATTTGAGAACAATTAGTCATTAGTAGTATTTTATATCCATATTGAGATTAAAGCTCGAATTGTTTGTCTTCTACCATTTGATTGGGTAAGCTTTTTAAACCTACTTTTTACAGGGCTGAATCACAGTCCTTGCATCGCTGGTCTGCCAAATATTGC
This sequence comes from Melocanna baccifera, assembly GCA_036346265.1. Lineage (NCBI taxonomy): Eukaryota > Viridiplantae > Streptophyta > Magnoliopsida > Poales > Poaceae > Melocanna > Melocanna baccifera. The sequence goes on from CM070702.1 coordinate 8,506,044, forward strand.
CCTCTTCTGCCTGCTCCGAGGTCAACTATTGCAGCTGCCTTCAGTACGGATGGGAGAACACTTGCATCCACGCAGTAAGTTAATCGACTTGCTGAGAATATGACCTGAACTGAAGAACATTTAGACTAACTGCTCTTTTCTCCCAGTGGTGACCATACTGTTAAAATAATTGACTGCCAAACTGGGAAATGTTTGAAAGTGTTGGGTGGACATCGACGCACTCCATGGGTGGTATGCCTGTTAACAATGGCTTCATTTTTCTTAGTGTATTTCATTTTCTGAGTATGTGCTTGAAGCTCTTCTAAATAAATAGCCCTAATAGTAGTGTGGTTCTTAATGTTTCTTTAATGATCACTGGGTCTGGGTTAAATAATATCAGTTTGTCATGCATGTGTCCATGTCGGTTGCCCACAGACTTATAAGTTCAGGAAAGCATTATAAAGATGTTTTATTAAAAGAACGGTAAAAGTTTTTTTTCAGTTTTGTTTGTTACTTGCCAGTATTATTCTGAGAACTTAATTATTAAGGTGCTGTTCTATTGCAGGTTAGATACCATCCATTGTATTCTGATACCGTTGCTAGCGGAAGTTTGGACCAGGAAGTTTGTCTCTGGGATGCTAATACCTCACGCTGCATTGGGTCACATTACTTTTGTAACCTCTCTTGACAGACTCATTGCTATATTTTTCTAGTCATGGGTATTTCTAAAGCAACACTGTAACATTTAATTGCATTCCTTTGGCAGATAGGCCAATTGCGTCCATCGCATTTCACGCAAAGGGGGAGCTTCTGGCAGTTGCATCAGGTCACAAAGTGAGACCTTCAGCGATGAACTTAAAAGAATCAGTCTTCTCTGTACTTATTCCATTATTTAAAATAATATGACTTGTTTCATTATTAGTTGCTAAAACAATATGTACTAATGTTCAAAATGTGAACTTATGTGTCAGTTGTTCATTTGGGACTACAATAAGCGAGGTGAAGCTTCGGACCCACCAATGATACTAAGAACCCGCCGTTCACTGAGAGCTGTTCAGTTTCACCCCCATGGTGCTCCATATCTATTGACTGCTGAGGTAGAATTATGTGTCATGTGCATTTATGCTTTTTCCAGCCCTATGTTTGCTGTTAAAACTCATCCAGAGGTTTACTTGCAGGTTAACAATCTTGATTCTGCAGATTCAGTTCTGACCCTTGCAACATCTTCTGGCTATTCAAACTGTAATTCAGCTGTATTTTTTGCAAACATTAACTCCACATGCTGTCGCTGTCCACATCTTGAGTCTAAGTTGTCATCACCTTGCTTTATCTGGCATGCATATCTCCGGGATGATGGAAGCATTTGTCTGCTTCGCAATGACTGGGCTAGTGGTTCAACCAATGTGCAGCAGAGATTATCATCTTTAGATCGAAATTCATTGCCATCAGATCTGAAAATGAACAGACTGGCCAGTTGGTTACACCTATGGATGTGTGCCCTGGAGAACCAGGTGTGACTAATGATGATAATACAATTTCTGCGTCTTTATCAACTGGAATTGAAACGCATACAATCAGAGAGCAGTCTAACTCAAGATTGCACAACAGTAATGCTGCTCCTAATCTTGAAAGGTTTAGTGCTAGAGATAATGCACAAATGTCTTACCTGAGCAGCAATATTCGAAATCCAGAGGTGACTGTCCATTCAAGACCTGATGTCCCAAGTGGTATGCCAATGGATTCATTCACTGCATCTAGTGCATTAGATGCTCTAGTGTTTGTAAGACATGCAGAGGCTGGACATCACCATCATAACTGCATAGGTGGCTCACGTAGCTCGGAGCTGCCCTTTTTTCAGGGTTGGTTGATGGCACAAAGCCATACAGGATTGCGTCCAACACTTCTGAACAATGATGCCCTCAGAGACCTACCTATTGGTGGCAGTGCTGAGGCTGATTACTTGACTAGTGAATTACCATACGTGTATAATTTCGAACATGTGGGTGCTTCATCATCAGTTCCAACTACTAATGGCAGTCTTGGAGGGCCAAGTCAACAATATACCTCACAGCGCCATCTGATGGCCTCTGTGCCTGGGGTTGGGAGTTCACTTCTAGGTACTCAAATTGGTGAAGCTGATGTTCATGCTGTCTCATTAGTTATTGGGTCTGAAGTTACTACCTCTCTGCTTTCCCCTGGTGCTGCTGAATTACCATGTACAGTGAAACTTAAAATATGGCGGCACAATATTAAAGATCCATGTGTTACACTAGACCCTGAGGCATGCCGCTTGACAATTTCTCATGCCGTACTTTGCAGGTGCTCCATTGTGCTTTTGGTTTCCTTTTCTTCCTATGCTCTCCTGTGTAACACAATCCTGTTAAATCTTTCCTGTTGTTTGCTAATGTCTTTGATGTACTACACACAAAGACAAGTTCTTCACTTTCTTCTTGTGCTATTTCTGAACTGGTACTTAGCTAGTAGTAACCAGCAACAGCTATGTGTTTGGTTACGCTACAAAGCAGTAACAAATGAAATGCTTAACACACAAATGCAGCTTTTATATGAGTCGGTGCATCTAAGTTGCACTTTTACCATGTTTGATGAATTCTGTGATGCAGTTGAGATTTGAAACTTATTTACTTAATCTGAAGTTATTAATTACTGCAGTGAAATGGGCACCCATTTTTCCCCTTGTGGACGATTTTTGGTAGCTTGTGTAGCATGCTTGCTGCCTCAAACAGAAGGTGAATATGGAAGCCAATTACCTGTGCAGTATGATTCTACTGGAGCTGGAACATCACCAACTCGCCACACACTTCCCTCTCACCGAGTTATATTTGAGCTTCGGGTTTATTCTCTTGAGGAGGCAACGTAAGTTTTCTTAATTCTATATTGTTACCATTTGAACTTTATATGGCTATTGTTTGTAAATGGACTAGTTAATTCAGAATTGTTTCTATGCTTTCCTTGTAGGTTTGGGACAGTTCTTGTGTCCAGAGCAATAAGGGCAGCTCATTGCTTAACTTCCATTCAGGTTATTTTCTTTCCATTTTTTGGTCAGGGTCTGGGCATTAATGTTTTTGTGGGGTCGTTGCTTGTTTAAAGTCTCAAATATGTGTCCCGACTCATTCCTGCCCCAACTTTATGACAGAACTACTAGGATTGTCACAAATGATTCACTATACGTGACACCTTTTGTTTTTGTCACATGGCCTTTTGTCATAAAAGGCTGAATTTGTTGTAGTAGCCGCACATCAATTTGAAAAGATCAAATTGATTAAGAACATCTTGTCACCAAAAAGACCCTTTTGAACCAGTTCCAGTTGGGACTTGGGACTGAGTTAGCATAGTATCTTTTCCGAAGAAACATAATCCAAGGGATGTTAAATCTGTTAAAGAATTTGTGAACGAATTTCTGTAACAACATTTATTTTCTGCCCCTTAAGGTGAGACTCCTAAGCCTCTATGTTTCTTCTAAAGCGCTTTCTGAAGTGCAGTTCTGATCATTTAATTTTGGACTGATGTGCTGCGAAATTTTCTTCTGCATATGATTTTTTTTTCATTTGCTGCAGTTTTCACCTACATCAGAACATATACTATTGGCATATGGTCGTCGTCATAACTCACTGCTTAGGAGCATTGTCATGGATGGGGAGACCATGATTCCTGTGTACACTGTCTTAGAGGTAAATATGATTAACTTACCCAAACTATTTCTCAATTACTAACTAACAGCTATATGAATTAATAACTATTTTACAGAAAGTCTGGCAAAGCTTCTCTCACGATGCAATTTACTTGCTATAATTTACAGTTCAGGATGACCTTGTACTTTAGAATCTAAGTCATGAGCTAATACCATACTTTAGAATTAAGTCTATGAGCTAATATCATTGTTTTGTCCACTACCATAGGTGTATAGAGTTTCAGACATGGAGCTTGTAAGAGTTCTTCCTAGTGCTGAAGATGAAGTCAATGTGGCATGTTTTCATCCTTCCCCTGGAGCAGGCCTTGTTTATGGGACTAAGGTGAGTAACAAGTGAGATCAACAACCAAGGTGGAACTAATATTTGCATTGCTGATGCTTATTGTGAACTACAGGAAGGGAAGCTCAGAATTCTTCAACACGATGGTGCAGATGCTGCAATCATGGGGCTGGATTTCTTTATTGGGGGAAATTTGCGTGAGGTAGCACTTTTCCATTATTTATTTTTAGGTCTCTGATGTGCTTAATTTGACACCTAGGCATAATCAGCTTGTGTTTTAGCCTTTTCCAGCATATGTATAAAATTTGGGTGTTACCTTGCGTGGGGTCTTGATCAACTAGGTTAAGCATTTTAGTTAGTGTTCTATTGTGTCCTACCTTGGCGAGGATTCCAGTTTACTATTTGGCTGGTATAACCAGTGCATGCTAGTTCGATTTTGTGGGATATTTGGCTGTTAGCCTGGTACAAACTAAAATTGAGTGGCTGGGCTTGAACAATTAGTGTGATTTCCTCATCTATGACAGTTCCTGATGTCACCGACTGTTGGATTCTCTGGTTTACAGCTTCCCTCTGTGTAGGGCTGGATTATCCATGACACTGAGCGACTCAAGTCTTGTTTAGAATGTTTCATGCTCAATAGAAACAGAACAAAAATAGGGGTCTGAGAAAAGCTATAGCTTGTAAGCAAAAGCTCTGGACTCTGGTCTGAGGGTTTTGGCTAGGTCTATATTCTTAGATAGCAGTACTAATTATTTGAAGTACACAAACACAAATATAACCATATTGATCTTAACCTCGTTAAACTCAATCACTCAAGCCAAAAGATTTTTGGGTTCTTGTTTTTGGCCCAACCGAGCAAAGGACAATATGATCTTCGGTTGCTTGCTATAAGCCTTGAGCTTTTTGTCCAGATGTATTGTTTGAATTGAAAATTGATTGTTCATTTATGCAAAATGTTATTATGTCTTTTACTTGATTCAATTATAAATTTATAATTTCTAGTAGTGCTCTTAGCCACAAGAGATGACTTCATGTTTCTTTGTTTGCCATTGTAGAGGTATGCGCTGTAAGCCTGTAATGCTGAACATATGAATTGCGTCATATGCTTCTGGTGCTTCCCTTCCCTGGTAACTACTTTTACAACGTCCGGGAAAAGGTTCATTCTGTTCTCTCTTTAATATGTTCATGTTACGATCTTTCAAAAGAAATATGTTCATGTTATGGTGCTTTTGTAAACATTTACTTTTGTAATGTTCATATATTAGTAATATGAAAGTGAATATTAGGACTGAGCTACATTGAACTGCAATCGTCATACCTGCCTACAGACAAGGCAGTTGCTATCAGCATAATCTTGAAATTTTTGACCTCTTTACAAGGAGTCAACATTTTTTTAACCATTGTACAACCTTGATTTAATCATGGTATTGGTTGGTAAGTTTTAAGCTGCCATGACTATTTGAACTACTATTGTTCTCTTAAAATTATGTATTTTTTCCAGTGATTGATTAACTTGTTGCAAACCTCCAAATTTCATGTTGAATGCAGCTTATCTGCATATGGTGACCTAGGTTGCACGGACACGGACACGCGTGTCCGACACGACACGACACCGACACCGGAATTCGCCATTTTCCCAAAAATACCGATACGGCGACACGGCTATATATATTTAAATAATAAATAAATTACATATATATATATATATTATTTTCTATGTTTTCTTATGCTTGTCAAATTGAAATAATATAAAGTTATAAACTTATAAAGTGTGAAGTGTATTCAGAATGTGTACCTCATCAATTGTCTTGTGAATCATGAATCATGATGATTGATGATAATTGTTGATGACTTGAAGTGAATACCATTTCCAGGAATAACAATTGAGAATTTCATTAACCTGGGAAAAAATAACATGATCAGTTAGACTATAAAAATAACATGTATTTGATTATTGAACAATCAAAACAATAGATTAATAGAGGAACAAGAACAACAATTGATAACGATAAGTGATACAAATTAAGAAGTAGCCAAGTTTGAAGTTCGAATATAGAAACTGAAATAGTGAAATGTAGAGTTCAACCAAAAGAAAGTAGCCACTAGGCAACATAGAAGTGATTCAACTTAAGTTACATCCCAAATTGAAATTTTAGTAGCAAGGCTAATTAAAAGACATCATAGACCCTTAGACTTCAACTTCGTCCTCATTTTCTTCTTGGATCATCGTAGTTGGCTCATCCTCAAACAACACCCTCTCCAACTCGGTTCTTCAAGAGAGAGAGTGAGCAACCTCTAGAATGCCAACACCAGTTAAAGATTCAAAGCTATCTCCTCCCACATCCCACATTCTAGTTGTCCTGTTTTATATGCTTCGATCTTCTTGATAAGAGTCTTAAATTGTTATGCACAAATACCAAATCTTCAAAGACGCTCAGAGTTAATTTGTTTCTTCTCATCTTTGTTGATGAAGCCATATGTGCTCCAGTTTCTTTCACAACAAGAAGATGAGGCGGTTGGTTAACCAATTTGAGAGCCAAACTTTGTAGTATAGGAACGGATTGTCCATGATTTGCCCACCAATTCATTGGATCAAGAAGCCATCTATCATAAATAGAATCAAAGTCATTGAATTCTCCTGAACAAGTGGAGAATCTTGCATATTCTTCTTTCACTTTCTTGAGATCTTCAACGACAGGGAAAAACTTTTTGAAGCACTTCATTCTCATCTGTGAAATCTCAAGATCCTTGTGTGGGGGTACACGGCCAACAACACCTTCTTGGTTTATCCACTTGTCACTATAATATCTACAAATAAAAATGGAATCAATGGATTATTGGATTATAACCAAAATGGTGAAATGTTAGCACTTAGCAAAAGCAAAGGAAAATTTAAGTTCACCTTGGATTAAGTGAATGTGCCAAACAATGGAGTGGAGTGTTGCCTTTTGCCCAACGATCAACCAATATGCTTTGAACAATCGAGTAGAAGGTAGACTCCTCATTTTCTTCCTTACCTTCATGCCTATATACCACTTTCTTGACATTCTCAATCATTGTATCCCACATCTCATAAATCAGATGAAGGCATGGTGTGTCAGTGTCTGCCACACGTATCATTTCATAGATTGGCTCAGTGAATTCAACAATGTAGTTCACTTTGTCCCACCACACTTCATTGAGTACTAGGTCTCTAATAACCACTTGCCATCCCTCTATTGTCATCTCTATATGTCTCCCATTTGTCACTAATCACCATGTTTTGGAGAGCCCTCTTAATCATGCAAAACCGCTTCAACATAACTACAATCGAGGCAAACCTCGTTTCAGCAATAGCAAGTAACTTGACTTGCTAAACTCTTGGAACATTGATAGCCTCATGCCATGGTTCATTATAAAATTCTTGATCATATTAGCATGCGCAGCAATCTCGGTTATCCAATGGCACTCATGAAAGACTACTTCTTCCTCATCATTTCTTGGCATTTTAGCGGCACAAATACTCTTGAGAGCAAGATTGAGAGTATGAACAACACATGGAGTCCAAAAATATGATTGTATACATTGAACAATCAAACCCGCACCTTGCAATTTGTAGCATTGTCGGTGATGACTTGGACAACACTTTTGCACCACTTCTTCAATAATAGCAATCAACTTTTCGTAAATGTACTCCTTTGTCTTTACCTGCATATGCATTGATAGCTCGCAAGAACATCGGTGCACCCTCGTAAATAGCGAGAAAGTTAATGAGAGGTCGCCTCTGTGCATCGACCATCCATCCGAACAAATGGTGACACCCTTTTCGTGCCATGTGCTCGTGTATGCTCCATTAAGGTCTCAATGTGAGTCCTTTCTTGTTGAAGAAGTGTAGTCCTCAACTTGTTGTACCAGGTGGGACATAACCGAGAAAGGTTATGGTTTGCGACAAAGTTATAAGATTGTTGAAAATGTGGATTTCTTGCTAGATTGAAAGACAATCCTGTAAATTTGACATAACCAAGATTAGTTGAATGCAAATGTTAAATTGGATAAAATTGAAACAAGTCGATTGCATACCTCGAATAAAACATCCTTGCAATTTGTGCATCCGGTGATGGCGCACATCCTTGGCCCAAGCTTTCTCTAATGGCGAATGAGGTCCCTTCGCTTCTTATTCCCAAACATAGATGAGTCCAAACTTGATGAAGAAACACTAGCACTAAATGTAGCACTACCAATGAGTTGATGGTGGCAATGGCACATTTCTTGCCCTTGTTTTTGTTTGTTCATCCTCGGCCTTTGCAACTTCACTTTTAAGTGAGCAAGAATAGGTCTTTGTCACCTTAGGACATATCTTGCATCCACCGTTAGTAATTTTCAACAAATGCGCTTTGACTCTAGAGTAGCTACTAGTGCCAACATATTTGCAATACTTGCATCTCCATTTCACATTTCCTCCCCCCTGACCACCCCTATCTAGAACATCAACATGATTCCACAATGGAAGCTTCAACTCTCACTTTGGTATTCTCCTCCTCTCTAGCACTAGAATTAGCGGCTTCCATTTTTCTAGAACGATACAACAAGTCAACAACAATCAACCAATCATCAACTTACATTCTTGCAATTGCAATCATCTAATGTTATTGTAAATCAAACATCTTCTAAATCAAACCTCGGTCTCGGTGCCACTGGAGGAGGAGGCGCGGCGAGCGAGAGAGAAAGCGATCGCGCTCGGCACTGGAGGAGGCAAGGCGAGGAGAGAGCACCGCGCTTGACGCACTGGAGGAGGCGAGCGAGGAGAGAGCACCGCGCCCGTGGCTGGAGGAGGCGAGATCTGGAGAGAGCGCCGCGCCCGGCTGGAGGAGGCGAGATGCCGGAGAAGCGCCGCGCCGGCCTGCTGAGGAGGCGAGATGCCGGAGAGCGCCGCGCGCGGCTGGAGGAGGCGAGATGCCGAGAAAGCGCGAGAGAGCGCGAGAGCCGCGGCGGCGAGCTGGAGGCGAGATGCGGATGCGGATGCGGGAGAAAGCGCCAGCGCCGGCGGTGGAGGAGGCGAGCTGCGGGAAAGTGCCGGCGGTGAGTGCGGGAAAGCGCCGTGGTGGTGCGGGAAAGCGGCCGGCGATGGGGGGAGCGGCGCTCGCGATGCGGGCCCGGGAACGGGGGCGGCGTTCGCGTGGGGACTGGGAATGGAGCGGCGTTCGCGATGGGTTAGGGTAAGGAAGCCAGCCACTGCGTCTCCTGGCGGGCCAGATTGCCTGGGCCGGCCGTGTCCTGGGCCGGCCGTGTCCTGGGCCGTGTCCGATTCGTTTATTTCCCGTGTCCGACACGTGTCGGAAATTTTGGTAATTAAATTTTATTCAAAAATCGGCCGATACTCCGCCGACACGTGTCCGCGCCGTGTCCGTGTCGTATCCGTGTCGGACACGGCGTCGGACACGGATACGGCTATTTACCCACGTGTCCGTGCACCATAGATGGTGACCGGTGAGTGCAGCTGACTGCTAAGAGTAAAATACACCATAGGTCCCTAAGCTTATATAAGTTAGTCAAGGTGGGTTTTAGTTGGCAAAGGGAAATGACATGGCAACTTTTGGTGTGATCCAACCTGTCATTTGACTCATAATTATGCAAGTTTATGGACCTATTTACTCTTGATTTAATCATTGTGACAAAGATCTTTAGTTAAATCTTTCAACTGCATGTAGTTAACTTGTGTACAATTAACATTGTGTACAATTAGGTCAATCATACGCAGCTCTCCTGCGTGTTCGAGAAAAAAACTTGTGTACAATTAACATTGCATTATGTATAGAGGATATATCAGGTGCAATCAGGCTTAAGTGTCAATCATTCAATCAGCCCTTCACAGCCACCTAATTGCAGACCAGCGCACTAGTTGGGTTGATTGCATGATTACACCTGATATGTTGCCTATATAGTATAATTAACTGGGGCACTATAATGCCTGAACTCCATGATCGACTTTCCAACTATGATTATGATTTTCCATGCATGATTTATTCGGCACATCAAATCAATACATTTCTGAATTAATGAATTCTAACGGATTTTCCTGATATATTATATACCATTGTACTTGCACGCATCTAAAAGTAATATAAAGGCAGGGAGACCTGGTGTCCAGACACTGTGGTGCTCTATTTCAACGTCACATATATGTATGTGTGTGTGTGTCTATATATATATATATATATATATATATATATATATATATTACAATTAACTGGGACACAAACAAGTTTGAACTGAAATTCAAATTGAAGTTGCCTTTTTTTATGATAGTTTGATTGTAGGTATGTGCTGATTATATATATAAATCAACAAAATGTGTGATCTAAATTAAATTCATTCAAAACTTTAAAATCGAGTATATTTTTTCAAAGGTATATATTTCATTTGAATTGTTATATATGGGTGTATACCCTAAAATTGATATTTTCAAAAAATACACCTGAAGTTGAGTTGAATTCATGCATTTAAAATCATGGTGCCCAGGCACTGTAGTGTCCCATTTCATCGTCGTGTGTGTGCGTGCGTGTGCGTGTATGAAAATGATTTCATATTCTGAGAGTACGTACTCTCATTTCTTATATACCACTTAAACGATGTTGTTATACCTCTTTATCTTGTTGAGTATACTCTAAAGTGAGTTTCATGAAAAATTTTATTAAAGTCTACTTTTTATAGTACTTGTAAACGTGCATATGGAATCCACGTCAAAAGCATTGAAGATCGAAATTCATTTATTCTAAAAATTCCAAGAAATGAATCGTCTTAAGCACATAGTAAACTATGAGTCATTGCAACATAATTGATAGATGTAATCTTCATAGAAAAAAGGACTAATCAACAACATATTTTTTTTACTTCCCTTTTAGGCAACTGTAGATCATAACTCTAGGCAAAGAAAAAAGGCATCATAAATCCCCTCTTAGGGGATGACGAAACTTCAATGATTACCCATGCAGTGAAATTGACCGCTGGCTCTTTTCTATTACATGATCTCTTCACTGGCGGTTGATTTGAAGGTTGTGGTACACTTGTATGCACAATACACAGCGTGGGTGAAGCATAAAAAGCTCCTTGGGCAGGAGTTTCGGTTGCATAGATTTTACATGATTTATTTGATTTGATCTTATCTCTCCTATAAAATATAGCATTCTTAACATAACCATGAGTGCTTGGGTCGTGTTGTAACGTATATCTGACATCTGCATGAACAATAGTAATAAAAGAAAAAAAATCTAAATCTGATAATTTTATATTGTGTGGTGGAATATGAGAGAATTAACAAAATATACCATTGAGCGCACCAAAATGATGTTGATTGCTATAGTCTGCAATGATCATGTTTTGAGTCTTTTGTGGTGGTGAGACTGTCTGTTATGTAATAACGTCATTATATGAAAATATTGTTGTATGTAATATGTAATTCTATGTTTATGTATTTACATAAGACTGTAGAAAAAACATAATAATTTTATTGTACTTACTGGAGGCATGATCCACCTCAAGGGTGGTGGCGGCCAAAATGTATTTGCCAAGCTTAGATGAAAGCAGCTCATGCGTACATCTCTACAACATTCTCATAAACGTGTATGAACTCAATTTGATTTCTGCATACAATTAGACATATAATTTAGGAAAATTCTTTTTTCTGTTGCGAGGCATATAATCAATTTTAATTTTAATTTTATTTGAAGCATGTAAATAGAGTACTGTATACGTCCTATCCATTGGGGGATAACTCAACACCTAGTGGATAATCAATTTTGTAGTTTATGGGATCCCAAATTTGTGACTATAATGGTGATATCTTTTGCAAAAAAAGAGGTTGATATGTGTAAAAAGTATTTCGCATATAGGGTCTATTTATATTAGTTTTTGCTGATAGCTTTTGGTTGTGATTAATGAATAGTAGTAACTGATAGAAGCGGCTAATGAGTATTAGTGCATTATGTAAGAAAGATGGTGGAATAAAAGGCACTGCAACATTTAGACTGCTATGCCACTTATGAAATTATGATGTAATAAAATACAAAGTATATTACAATATGTGAAAGCGAAAAGTAGTTGCTGATAGAAGCGACTTATAGAAGCTGAGGTGTTCGTATTGGTTTTGCTTCTGATAGCATAAGCCAATGTGAACATGCCCATAATTAGTGATACACAAAAACACATGAAAACGAGTAGCATGCTAATATGATTGAGCCCATCGGGCTATTGAAGGCTTCGAAGAAAGAGTTAACAGTCCGGATCAACATTCTGAAGATCTGCGATGCAAAGAACATATATTAAAATTCAAGTAAAACATTACAGAAAATTGAACGAAATGATACGTAGGGTGTGAAGGAAAATGAACATACTACAGTGGTAGAAATCTTGAACCAAAAAATATTACCAGAGCAGGAGACTACTTTGTTTATCTGGGTCACATGTAATGTAGAACATGTTAGTTATAGCTAGGTGCCTGAATGGCGTATGGATTTATCATCCAACTGTTTTTTTTTGCAAGGAAATAATCTATGTTATGGAAATAATCGTATGGAAATAGGTGCATATCTTAAGCAGGTTTTTGAATAGAAATAATCTGGTGTACAGAAACAAGCTTGTATTTGCATGCTGGTCGATATTTGCCTTCCATGCGGGCTGTTTCCATATGGTAGGTTATATCTTCACCATTATTTTTGAATGGAAATAATGTAGCTTATGGAAACAATCGTTTGGAAACAGGCGCATATGGAAATAGGTGTGTATCTTCGACAGGTTTTTGCATGGAAATAATATAGCGTATGAAAACAGGCGCGTATTTGCATCCCGACCGATATTTGCTTTCCATGTAGGCTATTTCGATACATCTAAACTAATGTTGTACCAGCTGGTCTGTTAGATATGTATTATATCAATGTATTTATCATATTGTGTAAAGGGTTTCCTATATATATACCATACTTATACGTGTATATATACTAATCTATTGGCCTCATGATGAATACAAGTGCTATTCATAACATGCTATTAGAGCGCACCTAGGGTTTTTCTTTGCCAAGCCACCGTTGCTATTGGTTTGTCTTCTTTGGTAACCGCCGTAACCTGGTTTTTTCTTGCCCATCACCGCAGTTGGTTCGTGTTCTCCGGTTGCCGCATCTCGCCTGGATCTGTTCTACTCCCGTTGTTGATGTCATCGTCTTCCTCCGTCTTCACGCAGTCGTCGCTCATCAGCTGCAGTCGTCGACCCGGAACCACTGCAATGCCGAGCCGCCGGCGCCATCGTGACTACCCTCTCTCGATTCGAGCCGACCCGCCGGAGCCACCGCCGAGGGATAGCCGAAGCCGTTGACGGCCACAGCTGCTCCTGCCGTTGCCGCAATGGCTTGGTGACGTCGTCGTCGGAGCCATTATCACCAAATCTGCTGACGCCAGAGTTGCCATCGCCGTCGCTGTTGTTGCCGGAGCATCCGCCCTGGTCTGCCTTGCCGTTACTCACGCGCACACCTTGCCGTGAGCTCTTAAGTCACACGCCTTTGTTTTGGGCGTGAGTTCCGTGAGCTTAAGACACGCTTATTTTCCAAAAAAAAAAAAAAGAAAAGGAATGGAAAAAGGAAAAAAGAAGAAAAAGGAAAAAAAGAAATATGTCATCCTGCATTGTTTTTATTCCTTGCTGCTCAGTGATCTTTGATGATCTTAATTATTGGGATTGGTTTCAGCACACGTGTCTCCATATGCGTGGTTAGTGTCTTTGAAAGTTTCTTACTAGTGAGTTGCTTTGTTCGCCTCTCCGCTCCACCTATTGAGCTTATGCTGCTAAAGGATGCTTTTGAAGATTCTTATACAAAGACATCTGATGCTTTTGAGGATGTTATAGAGACTATTCAGACTCAGTATACTATCTACAAGATATGAATCGATTAGGATGCTCATGATTCTGCTATTCTGGTTGCTAGTATGGAGATGTATCTCATTGGTGATGTGGTTGGTTTGGCTTTTGTATAGGCGATGTGGGCGCATCTGCACAACCGCTATGAGCTATCTGGTGATTCCATGTACCTTACTGTTGTGCATCAAGAGTACTCGTTGCAGAGGGAGATGCCACTGTACGTAAGTTCTATGCTCAGCTGTCCACGATATGGTGTTATATTGACTCTTTGGGATCAGATATTTACCACACTTGTCAGTGTTGTCAGCATCAGTAGTCTCACCGGAGCTTTGTCAAATCTACGACTAGACACATCTCGGTCTGAGTTTGAGCAGACTCGTGCTCAGTTGCCAACTCGTCACCCTCGTGTGACTCTATTGGAGGCTCTTGCATCTGTTCATGCTAAGGAGATTTTTCTTCGTGGTGTGGGTCTGCTACCGTCACTGTTATTTCCTTCGGTTTTGGTAGCTCCTCTAGCTTCTATACCTGCTGTGTCTCTAGTTACTCCTTCATCAGTTGCATATCTACCAGTGACAGTTGCTGTTGGTAGGGGACTTCACTGCACCTATTGCAACAAGGATGGACATGTAGAGCAGTTCTGCTACAGGAAGAAGGATTTTTATCGTGGTGGTCATCATCCGAAGGGTCTGGAGGTTCCTTCTCTCAGAGGAACCCTGGTGGCTCTGACACTCAGGAGCTTCTCACATAGTTGTGTCGCATGGTTGCTTTTGCACCTTCCGGTTCTGCTGCTCAATCTTCTAGTGAGAAACCAACTTGTACTTCTTCATCAGGTACATCACCTTGGATTCTTGATTCAGGTGCTTTCTTTCATATGACATCTGATTTTACCAGTCTCACTTCTATTAGTCTTTTAGCTACTCATATCACTGTTCAAACAGTAGATGATACCCCTTTCTATCACAGGACGAGGCACTCTTTTAAATTCATCCTTTTATGTTTTTGCTGTTTCTCATGTTATTCTTGATTCTAATTCTTGTTGTGTTTAGGATCGTCGCACGGGGACTCTAGTTGGTACTGGCCCTCGCTGTCGTGACTCACGCCGGCTTTGGGAGTTTGACTGGTTTCATTTTCCTTTTGCTGCCCCTGTTAGTCTTATCGCTTCCACCACTGCTTCTGCATCTGCTGCATCCTCCTGTGTCTTTTGCTCAGTGGTATCAATGTTTAGGACATCTTTATGGGTCGTGTTTGTCTTCATTACTTCGTTGTGGTCTTTTAGGGTCTATATCTGGTGATGCTTCTCTAAATTGTCAGGGTTGTAAGCTTGATAAATAGTTTCAATGTCCTTTTAATCTTGTTCATTGATGTATGGGGTTCAACTCCTTTCGTTTCGAAAGGAGATCATCGATAATATGTAAATTTTATTAATAATTTTTCTTAGCACACATGGATATACTTTATGTCCTCTCGTAGTGAGGTTCTCTTCATTTACAAGACTTTTGCCACCATGATTCGTACTCAGTTTGACTTCCTATTCGTGTTTTTTATGCTGATTTTATTGGAGAGTATTTGTCGAGAGTTCTTTGTTATTTTCTTGCTGAGCAAGCCACTCTTTCTTAGTTTTCTTGTCCTGGTGCTCATGATCAGAATGGTGTGGCTGAATAAAAGCATTATCATGTTCTTGAGACATCTTGTGCTCTCATGCTTGCTTTTGGTATTCCACCACACTTCTGGGCTGAGATTGTTTCTACTGTCACTTTTTTGATCAATATTTAGCTTTCTTCTGCTCTTCAGGTTGGGATCCTAGTTGAGCATATCTGTGGTAAGACTCCTAATTATTTCAGTTTTCTCCTCTTTGGGTGTGTGTGCTATGTTCTTCTTGCACCTCGTGAGCGCACCAAGCTGACCGCTCAATCTGTGGAGTGTATTTTTCTGGGCTATAGTGCGCTGAGCACAAGGGATATTATTGTTAGGATCCTGTTGGCTGACAGATACTAATTTCTTGGGATGTTACTTTTGATGAGTCTTGTCGTTTATATCATCGTCCTTCTTCTTCCTCCACTTCATCCTCTCGTGTCGAGCAATCTTCTTTTCTGACTTTTTCTTCTACCCCCATAGTCATCACTCCACAGTTTTTGGTCTCTTTAGTGCCTCCTTCACAATCGGCGCTTTCTTTACCATGGGCACCCTCTCTAGATGTTCCTCCTGCCTTACTCCTTATCCTCTATACTATACTTGTTATCCGTGAGTTGAGGATTTTTCTGATGTGCCCTCTCCTTTTGATGGGTCATCTTCTTGACCTCTCCTCGATATGCTTTTTATGATCGCTAGTTTATTTGGCCTTTTGAGTTTTTTTGGTTTGGCTACTACTACTCTTGCCGAAACGACTTTTTATCATGATGCTGCTATTCATTAGGAGTTGTGGCATGCGATGGCAAAGAGATTGCTGCCCTTGAGCGTACTAGCACATGAGATCTTGTTCCTCTTTCGGCGCGTTATTCCTATCATGTGCAAGTGGGTCTATAAGGTTAAGATCCACTCTGATAGTTCTCTTGAGCACTACAAGGTTCATCTTGTGGTATGTGGTTTTTAGCAGCATGGTCATAATTATGATGAGACTTTTGTTCCTGTGGCTCACATGATCACTGTTCACACTCTTCTAGCTGTGGTGTTTGTTCGAACATGGTCTATCTCTCAGCTTGATGTCAAAAATACCTTTATCAATGTTGAGCTATGTGAAGAGGTTTATATGTAGCTATCACTGGGGTATTCTGTTCTTGAGGGTATAGTTTGTCATCTTCACCGATCTCTGTAGCCTCAAGCAAGCTCCCTATACTTGGTTTGATTGTTTCTCTTCTGTTGTCATTGCAACTGATTTCTCTGTCTAGTGCTTATGATCCTGTGCTTTTTATTCACACTTCGCCTCATGATTGAGCGCTTCTCTTTTTATATGTTGATATGATCATTACTGGAGATGATTCTCAGTACATCACTTTTGTCAGAAAATATCTTAGTGAGCAATTTCTCATGTCTAATCTGGGTCCTCTTCGCTACTTTCTTGGGATTGAGGTTATTTCTATTCTTGAGGGTTTCTATCTATCCTAAGAAAAATATATCCATGATCTTCTTAATCGTGCTTCTCTTACTGATCAGCGCACAACTGAGATTCCTATGGAGCTTAATATTCATCTTCGTCCTACTAATGGTGAGCCTTTTGCTGATCATACTCACTACCGCCATCTTGTTTAGAGTCTTGTTTATTTAGATGTCACTCGTCCTGACATTTCGTACCCTATGTATATATTTAGTCAGTTTGTTTTGCTTTCACTTAGCTCCATTGTAGTTATCTTCTTTGTGTTACGATACCTTTGTGGAACTATCTCTCATTGTCTCTTTTTCCTCGCTCCACCTTTTTATAGCTTTAGGCATATTCTGATGCCACTTGGACTAGTGATCATTCTGATCACGGTCTCTCTTTGCCTATTATGTTTTTTTGGTGGCTTTGTCATTGCTTAGAAGATTAAGAAGCAAACAACAATTTTTTGTTCGAGTGCTAAGGCTGAGTTGCGAGCTATGGCTTTATTAACTACGGAGGTTACTTGGCTATGGTGGTTACTTGAGGATTTTGGTGTTTCTTTTTGTTAGACAGACTCATGTGGGCCTAGCTTATGGCTTTGGGCCCATGTGCCCTTAGTCTAATTCTGTTAGGGTTTCCAGGGATCCAGTGATTACATTAGGGTTTTCGTGGTTTTGTAGACCTACCCCTGGACACCCAAGTCTATCCAGTGCGACAATGGGCGCGAATTTGACAATTCCAGCGCACGCACGTTCTTTCTTACTCGTGGTGTCCATCTTCGCATGTCGTGTCCTTATACCTCTCCCCAGAATGGTAAAGCCGAGCGTATGATTCGTTCCATCAACAACATTGTGCGCTCCTTACTGTTCCAGGCATGCTGTCCTCCATCCTTTTGGGTCGAGGCCCTCAACACCGCCACCTATCTCATCAACCTTCTGCCGACCAAGACACTTGATTCCTCCACACCACATCTTGCCCTATTCGGCACTCCACCTTCATATCATCATCTCCGTGTCTTCGGTTGTGCATGCTACCCAAATTTGTCTGCCACAGCAATCCACAAACTTGCTCCACGTTCAGCGTTGTGTGTCTTCCTTGGATATTCTCCTCACCACAAAGGATATCGTTGTCTTGACATTACTTCCAATCGGCTCATTCTTTCTCGTCATGTTGTCTTTGACGAAACCTCCTTCCCTCTTGCCAAGGAGCATCAGCAATCCCCTGCTGACCTTGCCTTCCTGGACTCTCTCACTGACGTCACGCCTATCCCTATAGGCCAGATTTCTTCTTTGACTGCAGGTCCGTCCACATCAGCGCCCACTGCTGCCTCGCCCTTGCGCGCGGTCTCTGATGCCGCGACCACACCACCACCTCCAGCCTTGCTGTCGGGAGCACCCGCCCAACCGCGTGCAGCCACGGTGCTTTCCCAGCCGGCTCAGTCCCAGGCGGCTGTTCTGCCACCCGCCCAGCCGTGTGCGACTTCTCCGACACCTTCACCTGCGGCGATTCCAGCTCCGGCTTCATCACCGCCACCATCATCTCCTAGTCTTCCTGCCACGGATTGGGACTTCCGCTTTGTTTACTCCGGAGATCTGTAACTGCACCTGCGGACCCGGCCTCAACTGCCTCGACCGCCGGTGCTCCTACGCCCGCTGTATCTCCGCCATTACTGCCGGGCGCCGTTCCTGTTCCGCCGGTGGTAAACAGCCACGCCATGACCACTCGGGCCAAACATGGTTTCCGAGTACCGGCCCTCTTCGTCGCCACTCCGCTCTCTCTGCTCCCGAAGACTTACCGTTATGCTCTTGCCGATCCCAATTGGCGAGCAGCTATGGAGGAGGAGTACCGCGCCCTTCTGCAGAACAATACCTGGGACTTGGTTCCTCGACCACACAAGGCGAATGTCGTAACTGGTAAATGGATCTTTAAGCACAAACTTCAGGCCGATGGTTCTCTTGAACGCTATAAAGCGCGTTGGGTACTGCGTGGCTTTACACAGCGTCCGGGAGTGGATTTCGCCGAGACATTCAACCCTGTTGTGAAGCCGGCAACAGTTCGAACCGTGCTGGCTCTCGCTCTTTCCAGGCAGTGGCCGATTCATCAACTTGATGTGAAGAACACCTTTCTTCATGGGACCTTGTTTGAGACAGTTTATTGCTCACAACCCTCTGGATTCACGGACTCTACTCATCCGGAGTTTGTCTGCTGTCTGAACAAATCCCTTTATGGTCTCAAGCAGGCTCCTCGTGCGTGGTACAGCAGGTTTGCTTCATATCTGTTGTCCCTTGGGTTTATTGAGGCTAAGTCTGACACATCACTGTTTGTGTACCATCACGGCACTGAGGTTGTGTACTTGCTCCTTTATGTTGATGACATCGTCCTCACTGCCTCATCTACTGGGCTCCTCTGTCGCATCATCCATGCCTTACAGCAGGAGTTCTCTATAAAGGATCTCGGTGAACTTCATCACTTTTTGGGGATGCATGTGCAGAAGTGTCATGGTGGTCTTCTACTCTCACAGCGTCAGTACATGATGGACATTCTGGACCGCGTAGGCATGTCTGCTTGCAAACCTTGCAGCACCCCCGTCGACACCAATCCAAAGGTGTCCGCTTCAGACGGACTCCTGTCAGTGATCCTAGCGATTTTCGCAGCTTCGCCGGGGCCCTCCAGTATCTCACCTTCACCTGACCGGACATCTCTTATGCCGTTCAGCAGGTGTGTCTTCATATGCACGATCCTCGCGAGCCTCACCTTGCTGCCCTCAAGAGGATTCTTCAGTACATTCGTGGCACTCTCCACTTGGGACTTTTTCTCCAGCCGTCCTCATAGTCTGATCTAGTGGTTTACTCTGATGCTGACTGGGCCGGTTGCCCGGACACACGCAAGTCCACCTCGGGCTATGCCGTGTTCCTTGGCGATAACCTGGTCTCCTGGTCCTCCAAGCGTCAGAACACGGTCTCACGTTCCAGCGCAGAGGCTGAGTACCGCGGTGTGGCCAATGCCATGGCCAAGGCTTCCTGGTTACGTCATCTTCTGTTGGAACTACATACTCCTCTTCGGCAGACTACCTTGGTGTATTGCGACAACATCAGCTCAGTCTATCTGTCCTCCAACCCAGTCCAGCATCAGCGCACCAAGCACATTGAGATTGACCTTCACTTCGTCCGCGAGAAAGTGGCTCTTGGCGATGTTCGAGTACTTCATGTCCCCACTACTTCCCAGTACGCCGACATCTTCACCAAGGGTCTTCTTTCATCGGTCTTCAGCGAGTTTTGGTCCAGTCTAAACGTCCGAGGTGCGGACGCTCCGACTGCGGGGGGGTGTTAGACAGACTCATGTGGGCCTAGCTTATGGCTTTGGGCCCATGTGCCCTTAGTCTAATTCCGTTAGGGTTTCCAGGGATCTAGTGATTCTGTTAGGGTTTTCAGGGTTTCTGTTAGACCTACCCCTGGACACCCTTCCCTATATATACACCTTGTAATGTTGGTTCTAAGACATCAAGGAATATACATTACTTACACTTTTCTGCACCGATTCCTCATTTGTCTGACAATACATGTGCTATTAGCATTGTTAAAGATCCGGTGAAGCATGAGTTTACAAAATATATTGGTGTTGATGCTTCTTACATGCGGACATAGATGCAAGACCGGATTGTTGCTCTTCAGTATGCGTTTTTAGACTTTTCAGTTGGCAGATTTCTTTACAAAGGCACAGGTCAGAGCTTAGCACGGCTTTATCTCTCTAAACTTCATATTGATTCACTATAAGTTTGAGGGGGTGTTAGATATGTATTATAGCTGTGTATTTACCCTGTTGTGTAAGGGATTTTCTACATGTATGTCGTACCTGTACATGTACATATATTGATCTATTAGTCTTATGATAAATACAAGCGCTATTCATAACAGTCTACATGACCTTTTGACTTCAATTTCAGATTTTCGTGGTGGATTATCAGCAGCAAAACTATCCCACAACCCGATCTTTGATAGAAAGATTTGCGGAACAAGAGATCGATCCCAAGAACCTACGCACTTGATGTCGCTCTCAAGAACAAGCCGTAATAGACCTTCATAGGATGCCAAGTTTTTAACGAGAACTAACAAACTCAATAACAGGGATTGGACCCTAATGGCACATGGCAAAAACTCACACAATGTGGTTTTAATTCATCATAAAACTCTAAGCCGCCTCTAATACATGGCGCATACCCATGGCTTATATAGCCGAACACAACCTGCCTAATCCGAGATCCTGTTTCCATATCTCTAGTTGTTTCAAACAAAGACTCTACTTCCTTTTCCTTTTCTTGATTCTGCGTGACAAGTACCCAAAGATCCAAATCAGTTTCCTTGTTTGCAACGTATACAACTGAAATACGCATACGTACTCTAGGCTGTGTTGCATGCTGATGTGCCTCCTCCTGTACATGATCTCCTTGGCTTTCTACCGAGTTAAACTCAAACAACGGCACACACGCACATGCATGCTTCGGCTTAAACGCATGCACACGCACTGCTCAACGCCAGGCTCCGCCTGACACACCCTCACATTCCCATCTTCTTTCTTCATAATAAAGTCTGAAAATGATTCATGTGACATAATCCGTACACAAGAACTAAATTCAGATATATGATTAGTAGTCTGGGCCATATCATCCTCTTTCTAAAATAAGAGTTGGTGTTTCTTTGTTGATGTGAACCTCGCATCTTTGTACCGACCAATCTCATTGACCTCTTCATCTATTGCAGCAGAGTCAATTGAGAAAGATGCCCTATCATGGCCCTTGTATATGTATTTGAATAGATATTTTATTGCCTTGATGCTTGAACACACCTCCACGTTGATGTGACAGTTGTAGCGCATACTAAGTGTGGATTGTATAGTACAACATATCTATTATCCAACTTACAACGTCTAACTCTAACTCGACGACCATCATCCCTCCTATAGATTGGGTATGAATCACTTCCTTGCTATGTAGCCTGACAAAATTGGAGAGGATATCTGAATCTGTACACCTTCCATCTACCACGCATGGATTATCTTTTTTGAGGGCACCATACGGCCCATGTATAATGTGCTTGATCACCAAGATGTGCAATTGAGGATATTTTTCTTTATCGGTAATCTCAACCGAGATAATATTGTCATATTGATCAGGACTTGTTATCTTGAAGCCGGATTTCATGATCAACAGGAAATGCTCGTGAGGAAGGCCTCTCTTCTGAAATTTAGTAACATGTACATATGCTGCTACCTCCCCAAACTAATTCTTCTTGAACAATACTTCCTTAATGTCTTTCAATGCTGCTCTAAAGACTCACGCTACTAAGTCAGGGTGGTCTTTGGGGTCTGTCCTGGCAAAAGCTCACTTGTTATCTTTTCCCAATGTGGATTGTATGTCATTGTCAAGAATATGTCTGGCTTGCCAAACCGCTGCACCAAAGCCATAGAATCAAGGAATCTCCGTTTCATATCCCTGTCTCGTGTAAAAGTGGCAAGTAGAACAATTCTCTTGCCAGCCATAGACGCTCACCTACACCTTGGTACAAGTTTGCACGTATGAGCCTCTGTGTTGCCTCCTTGGCAAAGAAATCCTGCCTCAATTGACTAGATCTTGATGTAGATGTCAACAACAAACTGTTGGAGAAGTCGCCTTCCATAAAGTAATATGATAAATACTCCAATTCGTATCTGTAGCATGTAGCAATAATATTCTCTGGCACTGACATAGGAAGAGGACTTGCTGACATAGGCTTCTATCATTGAAATAAAGATTGTATTGTTAGAATGTAAATGAGGATTGAACAAACGTACGACTATGTCAATTTAACTCTTTAACATTTTCTTAATAGCGAGTTGCAATGAAGAGAGGTAGCAAAAAATGCAATCTCATTATATATTATATTTAACTTGCAAAAGAATGTCTAAGGATTATATTGTTACATACATACATTTAGTTGCAATGATTCGGACATCAGTTAATATGTATTATTGCTTCATTATATTTGAATGTGTACTGAGTGTGTGGAGTATTGTAATGAAAAGATATAGTTTAATTAGACTGTATAGAGTGTAGTAATGAGAAGACATATGACAATATATATTTCGGGAAAAAGTAGTTGGATGTATCTATAGTAATATGTAGCTCTATATATGAAAGATGTTCTCACCTTGTATGTTTGGACGGTTGTGAGGTTGTCGATTCGACGCGGATGTACTGTGGTCGGTCCTCTTTCCCATAGATGATGACACTTCTATCAAAGGAATTCACAGGGTCATTACCTTCGGCCCAGCGTGCAGCAACTTGTGACGCTTTTGGAGCATTGTACACTCGCTGATCCAGAGCGATACTTGTATTTAGAGAAATTCTGTAGTCATCTAGGTTAGGAACTAAACCAAGGCTCCGAAAAGTCTGTACATAAGGATTATGTTGCAAAATATGCAACAACTTACGAATTAGATTTATATCAAGATTTGGGAACCACTAAACCCTGTGGGCCAAGTTTGCATCTGTATCATAAAAGTAGAGTTGAAGAGGGCGTGGTCCATGATCACCTGGAACCAGCTGATCAAGCCAGTGATGCACTTGTCCCTATGCTCAAAAGGTGTAAACTACAGACCTATTGTTGCAATCACGTTGGTCAAGTGTATCTCCAAGAGATGTGAAGGAGAATTGTGAGTTAAAATACCGAATATGCTCTTTGAAATACTTCGCATCATCTTCTTGAGTTGTAAACAGTGCACATAACTCTTTGTACTGGAACCACTTAGCTCCGCAAAGCCGATAGTCACATGCAGGTTTCAACAGAATATGGCCTTCTGCAACTGTGAGTTACTGTTCGGTACAATTCAGTGTCGATAGCTGCGAAAGAAAGTACCAAAAGTGGTCATACGAAGTTACATGCGCTAATTGCCACATGATACTACCCCCTCTAAGAATTGTGCCAAATAATCGTTTATTTTTCTTACCTCCCCCTCTGAACATATTACTTTCTTCATTGTTGTTGTCGCAAATGTGAACATGTGCACTATCATTCGAATTGTCAACAGTGTGCAAATTTCCTAATGATGGATCAATAGATTCCGACGTTAGGAGGTTTTTATGTTGTAGATAAGACAAGAAGTTAGGATATTACTGTTATTGTAGCTTGCATCATGAATGTAGAATGTGCATTTACGGACTGCTGTGAAAATACGGGGCATTGCTGATGACTACCTGCAAGGAAAAATCAATAGGAAGATGATTTAACACTGTTAATTGTTTACATTGGTTTAGGTCCAATTACCAATTGTGAAAGCAGAGTGCATACTATTGTTGTTGTAGATGGATGGTATTATTTCCGGGCCCCTTGCCCTATTGGAAGGGGTTGACATGTCATCCACATTATCAAATAGAGGTAGCAAGGTCACAAGTTGAACTACTATACCATTTGAGCAGACGACTGTTGAACTGGTCTTGTTGCATTTTTGTATTTGTGCTTGTTGAACTGGTCTTGTTGCATTTTTGTATTTGTTCTTCTTTAAGAGACAGGCATCTTTTTGATTGGTTGATAATTGCCTATATCGATGTACCTGCCGTTGTCTCTTTAATTCATTTGAATTTGCAATTGGGGAAGCATGTATCCCTGTAAGGAGTGACAAAAATATTAGAACAACACAATATGATTTCACAAGAATGAATTATGTCGATGTCCTCACCTTTCATTGTGAAAAGAGAATTAGAACTACTATTAACAGTTTGTAATGTCTTGAAGTGGAGTCCTCATAAATATGGCATTAGGAAACGACAAAGGTTTGATATCCTGTCGTGGATCTCCCTGCAAGGAGTGACAGTAATATTAGAACAACACAAGACAATTTTACAAGGAAACATTATGTCGATGTCCTCACTTTTCATTGTCAAAAGAGAATTAGAACTACTATGACAGTTTGTATGTCTTGAAATGGAGTCCTCTCATAAATATGGCATGAGGAAACTACAGATGTTTGACATCCTATCATGGATCTTATTTCTTTTTTATAAGCACACTTGCTAAGTAGGTATTCCGCTTTTTGTTGGCTTGACATTTGAGCATACCGTTGGACCTCACGTCAACGCTTACGCTCAATTGAATTTGAATCTGAGGGGGTAGTTGTTTGCAAACCTGTTATATAAATAGGAATTGAAATTCGTCCCTAACAATATATACAAAATATGGAAAAGGCAAAGGAAGATTGACCTTCAGATGGTGGAGTTGTATGGATTGTGATAGGGTTTGGTAATCCTTCATTGTCAACTATAATTATATATTCAATTTGTTAAACCCTAATCTTGTACCTTACGAACAACGAAAAGGAACTTGTAATGCAGCACGTATTAATAGACCTTGTGTTAGTCGAGGCATGGATGGTTGTATTGTAGATGGGTCACCACGGCAGTTGGCGGAGGAGGATCAGCAGGCGGTGTCGGGCTGCACCGGGGCGCATGAGTGGCGTCATGCTGGAGCAGGGGTTCGCTGGCGGACACGGGCGGCGCGGGGGCGGAGTGGCATAGCAGGGGGCGGCGAGAGGGTTTGGGGCCGGTTGTGGTTGCGGGCATTGGAGCAGGGTACGGAGCACGGCGCAGGGGGGGCCGTGTAGGGGCGGAGTGGGGGAGAAGCGGGTTCGTGGATTGCGGAGCGGTGGAGAAGCGAGGCGGCGCGGGGGATTGGGAACGGCTACGGTTGACCAACTTGCAATGGTAGATATTGGATGGGCTAAATGAACTTTGTAGATATCCAGATGGTAGGATTAACTTGTAATGATAGTCATTGGATTTTGTTGATCTAATATCAGGAGGGGAGAGTATTAACATGATTGGGTGACAAAAAGTTTGATCAAACTGATGCTTTTTAATTAGTATAGATAATTTATGTATATACTTTTTTTATATATAGAAAAGGGTATCTAGCAAAAATAATGGACTCCGGTTGAAATGTTTTAGCCAGATCGCATCAGAATATCTTAAAATTACTATTTAAATGTACTAAAAGTGATAAATAAGTATAACACATTCGTTAAATGGTATATTTGAAGTAGGAGTATAGAAAATACTTATATATATATATATATATATATATATATATATATATATATATATATATTACTATTTTGTGTGCAGTGTAAAATGCACGTTGAAAAGTTACTACAATGTACGAGTGAAGTTACTATCAAACACATGTAGAATTACTGTTAGTTGTAATACTACACAACTGGCAGTAACTCTATATGTATTTGACAGTAACTTTTTAGTGCGCGTAGGCGTAGGATAGCACAAACGTGTGTATATGTTTAATGACCATCATTTAAAACATCTAAAATCATCTTTAAAATATTTGAAAAACTTAAAATCACATTTTTGCAAAAAAACCGAGATCTAACTCTATGTACAAAAAGGAAAAATTTTCAGTGTAGTCTACTATGTCAAAATTTTTGAAACTATTTGGGGATACTTTTGTTTTTACGAGGGCTTCACCACGTAGAGGGACCCTCCAGCCTTCCATGGTGAAAGTATGCATTAACTATTCAAGATTTGCATTAGATTGTTGCAGCACCATATTTTTTGGTAAATGATTAATTTCATCGCAAAGTGCAGTCAATTGCCAACCCTGTTCCATTTTCCACGTGGAGGTTAAGCGGATGTCTTGCACCCTTTTTTTCTTTTAGTCCATTTTCAAAATGAAGTCTACATTTAGCACTTTTTTAAACAAACTATTTTTGAAAAGCTCTGCTTTTTAAGTGGCTCTGCTGGTGACTAAAGGCAATGGTTAACTGCAGACTTCGTCTCTGTCGAAGAGGGCCTAACTAAAAACATCAGATTTCGGGCTCCAACTAAATCATGGCAAATAATCGTCACCGAACAAAGGGATTGATATGCAACTATTTGCATTTCTGAGTACTCTGCAAAACCTTCATCAACCAAAGAATTGCAAAGTCCTGCTATACGTGTTGCTTTCTTTTGATGTCGCAGTAGTCTGAAAACAATTGGATAGCTCTTTTAACAATTTTTTTTGCCCTTTTTTAATGCAAAATATGATGTCAAAGCAGCTGTTTTCTCGGTATGTTCCTGGTGATGGGCCACAGAATTTGATCTGGTGTTGGACCTACATATCCGCTGCCTATGGACTCAATTTTACTTTCAACTAGCTGTAGCTTGTCCTGTACTGGCTCTGTATTCCTTGCACTGTTCTCTCTACCATGTGTGTGTATGCCTCTAAATGAATTTTAACATGTTACGATTTGACAAATACAACTTATAACACAGCTACTCTCGCTATGTCAGCCAGTCCAAGGTATTCTATACCTCTATGAATTACTATATCATGTCTGTAACTTTTTATTTTTTGTCTCAGAAAAGAAAATGTCGTACTTGGTAGCGCGTAGACCGCACTACCGCTATGGACACTACAGTGTTCGCTGCAACTTACAGAAACCGCTACCATGGCTTAATTTTTACCTCGGTTGGTGGTGACAGATCAAGCACCTAAAGGCATATACAACAGTTCATATGACTGCTGTCTATATATATATGCATATCATATATAGACAACAAAAGAACAGCTTGTACAATGGGCTGTCTATTTAGTTGTCTGCAATCTCATCAAAAAAGACAACAAAAAGATAGCTTATAAAAAAGACAGCTTGTACAACGCTCGCAACGCCGCCTCTTCGCCTAGGAGCACGAGCATGGGTCATCTCTTCGTGATAGGATGGCTTGTGTCTCTCCCTTCCTTAATTACAGTCCACGTCGGATGATTTTGCTGTGTTGGTATGATAAAGACAGCTACTGTCTCTCCGTTGTACCTGCCCTAATTTCAAGATAGGGTTTTCAGTTTTCACCTCTTGGAAGAGCATCATTGTTTGTTATGCCATGTTTTAGGAAACTAAGGGCCTGTTTTTTTTTTTACTGCGGCTTATGGTTTTTGGTTGAAAATTTTGAATTTTAGCTGTTTACGATAGAGATTACGGAGAGAGAAATACTCGTTTACGATTTTGGATGATACAGATATTAGGCTTTTAACGTGTACTATAATTAACTTGTAGACTCCATCTTAAAAAAAATACCCCGTTTGAAAGTTAGGTATTGTAGTAAAAGTCAAAAGCCGTTTTAACAAGCTGAAAAGAACATACCCTAAAAGGCATGCGAATATGATGGCCACTAAGACAAGTTAGTCGTATAAACTCGATAAATCCAGCCTTCCAAGGCCATCTCCAATGGGCTTACCTGGCGGTCGCTTGGGTCAAAATATGTATATTGCTAGCTTACACAGTACAACATTGGTGAATATCATGCACATGCACATAAATAAAAGGGGTACTTGATATTACGTAAACAATCATAAATAGGCCTTATGGTCGGGTTTTATATAATAGGCTAACAGACCAAATGAGTTTGTTCAGAAGTAGCAGTGAAAGAAAAAAATAAACTAAAATAATCTTCATGATTTACTATAAGCAATCGACTAGAGTTACGACCTAGTTCTCGTTGTCATCTTCATCACCAAAGCTATATGCATAGAAATATCCTTACAACAGATCTTTTTTTCCATACTCTGAATCCATTCGTATAAGCAACCATAAGTACAATAGTACTCAATAAGCTCTTATATCAAATGCAAGCATATAGATGCAAGACTTGCCTAGGGAAGGTCTTAGGGAGTATTTTAGCAGGAAGCAAGTTTTATCTTAAGAGTAAAATGCATGAAGGGTGATTAAACTTGTTTGGGTGTGTCATCTAGGTCACTTACTTTGAAAATGCACGTCTAGGTCACTGATGTGGCATAAGTAGGTCATTAGTCCATTCTAGCTGCTCATATTGGCATATTCATATGTGTGGCATACCACGTTGGATTCAATGCTTTGAAATTAACACAAAACACCTTAAATAATACAATTTGTCCTTTTTAACCCTATCCCTATGGAATCTGTTATCTTGATCTGGTCGAATTAGGCCAAACTCATTCACAACAGTCACTCAAGCCTTTCTCTTCTTCTATCTGCATCCTCTTTAGGTGAAACTTTTGAGAGAAAGCAAATGAAACAAAAACAAATTCAAATAAAATCCAAAAACAATAAAATTAGAACAAAAGACAACTTAATTTTAGATGAATTTAGGAAGAAGAATTTGGTCAATCAAAGTTCGGACGGAGGAGAACGAGCTCTCGGAAGACTGATGGGAAGGAAAATGCTGAAATTGAGAAAGGAGAGAATATTCTGAAGGAATATTCCTTCACTGGAAAATGAAAAAAGAGAAAGGTACGACATGTGGGCCCCCTTTGTAAGTGAGAGAGAGAGGAAGTCTCAGACACACAGAGCAGCTCTCTAGGAAGAAGAGGCACATGAGGAACACGTGGGAGGTGGCGGCTTGGAAAACGGAGTATGGTGGTGACGTGTGCAGTGGCAAGGAGCGGCGACTATGGGTGGGCTACAGGGGCGGCGGCGCTTCGGTGGTGGCTGGTGGTGGAAAGCGCGAGCATGGGCTAGAACGCAGTGTGGTGAAGCTACGGACATGGTCGGCTCAGCTGGGGACTCATCGGAGATAACACAATCGATGATTGAGCAGCGACGATAGGGAATAAGAAAAAACTCGAGATCTCATTGCTTGGTGAAGGAAAACCAAATCAACTTGGAGGATAGCTATATGGAAAGGTAGAACACCTTTTGACATGGAAGAATTGAAGAGAATCTCATCGGATAGATGGGGATGTGAGGTGTCCTAGGTGGCCATGGCTAGGCGTTGATGGCAACAAATTTGCAATGGTTTTCTAGGGAAAGTGAGGGGAGCACAATGTAGAACATGATGAGGCAGATCTTGTAGTAGTGATGGCATGTGCAAAAGCTCACCGGTGGCGACAAAACCCGGTGAGGAAGACCTTCGGTGGTGCTCAGTTTCTCACGCTCAATTTGACGAGATGGTAGCAGAGTTGAAGATGGAGCCCTGGGGTTTTGGAAAAGGCGATTGAGGCTAGTATTTTGACATGGATGGCCTACGTTTTTATAGTGTGTGGAGGAAGATGTTTGAGTTGGAAACGGTGTCGTGTTTTGAACGGCCTGGACATTGGAGATGGAAGATGAACAGTACATGCAGTACTGTTCATCCGACAGGTGGCCGCTACTATTTGTATATTTCAGGATTTTCAATTTTCAAAAAATTTTGATAATTCAAATTGAGCACCAATAAATAGCAAATAAACTCTAAAAATCCAAAAAAAATATAGAACAATTCCTTGCAACACAAGGAACCAAAATAAAATAGGTTTTTAATTAATTGAAGTTTATTTTATTCATATTTTTTTATTTTTTGAATATTTAAATTAGGCTTAAATTAATTCTAGAAAAATCCAAATGATTATTTTTGTTTTAAAAACTTTAAAATGGCATTGAAAACATGGATTTTAAATAGATGATCCCTACGGGGATGAGCTCGGTCTCACAAATTCCTTATAGTGCAATTCTTTAATTTGCATTTTCAATTCCATCAACTCATTAGTAGGCATACGATATGGCCTCTTGGATATAGGTGTTGTACCGGATGCCAGTTCAATGATGAACTCTAGATCTCTATCTGGGGGAATGCCAAGTAAATCCTTTGCGAAGACATCAAGATACTCTCCACTCTGGTACACCTTCTCTGCAACACTCTTTCAAGCTATTCATCGCACCAACATCCCAGGGTGGAGTGCCTGTTGTGAACTCCACTTGAATTGCTAAGGTATTGACCAAGGTCACTAGTCTAAGGGCACAATGAAATCGACCCTGATGCTTGGACAACCAATCCATCCCTAGGTTCACATCCAAGACTTGAGAATCAAGTACTATCAAGTTCGCTAGGAATTCCACTCCCTCAATCTGAATCTTGTTTATTGATCTTACAAACGAGCTCTCAGCTTACCCCCCCCAGATGACTATACTATCATGAGGTTCCTAAGTAGAAAAACAGGCATTTGGGGCCTCTTGATGAAACCATTGAAAATAAATGATGCGAAGCTCCATAATAAAATAGAATGTCAACAGGTGCTATGTTGATAAGGAACATACCAAATACAACATCTAGAACCTTGGGCTTCCTCAACAGTAATGTGGTTGACATAGCCTCTACCAAAGGTTGGTGTTGATCTAGGTATGCGAGGTGCTCAGTGGCCTCTTTGTGAGGGACATTTGTGCTTTAGCCGGGTGGTTGCCATGTTGGTTCCGATTGGGGTTCGCCGCTCGGAGGCATCCATCGCATAATGCCCCAGTTCTGCTGCAGTGGTAACAAGTGACTTCAACGGTTGAGTTATTTCTTGCCTATTGGTGGCCTCCCTGGATGGGGGTGTGTAAGATGGTGTTGGCATGGCATGGTGTTGCGATTGGTCCCCTGGGCGGTGCAGCAGGGATGAATCTTCCAAGGGCCCGGAGGAGCTACCCTAGTGAACTCACGGTGTGCTATCCGGTGTTTGCGTTGTTGTTGAAGATCTTGCTCTTGTTTTCTTGTTCTCAGCTACAAGAGCCTTGTCCACCAGGTGCTAAAAGTCGGTGAAGTCATGAGAGGATAGTTGCAGCGCTATCCCTTCATGCAAACCCTCCAAGAATCTTTCTTGCTTCACCTCATCATCTTCTATATCAGCGGGGGCATAGAGAGACATTTGGTTAAACTTGTTGAGATACTCATGCACTATCATGTTCCCCTGCTTTAGCTCTCGAAATTCATTCTTTTTCAACCTCATGAATCCGAAAGGTGTAACATCCTGAATTTAGTTCCAATTTGAAACTGCATGATTTTCATGGATTTCAAAAACATTTGGTTGCATATAGAAATTTCCAAAAGAATTTCAAAAACATTTGGGAGGGGGGGCGTCATCCCCGGCTGACCCACTGGTGGGTCTGTCCCTGACCAGTTGCCTGTATGGCTATTTTTTGTTGTGGCTAATGTTTTTTGAGTGTGGCTGATGTTTTCATTGGGTTTCATAAATATATTACAATAGTAATTAGCGGTCAAAGTTGTATTTTGGAGACTACGTCGATGTAACATACGAAGATTCGGATGTTCAAAAATGTGAAAAATTTTAAACATTTTGTTGCATATGTTGTTATTCTAATTTCTTATGAAAGTTTAGTTGGGATTTTCTAGATTTGGTACTATGCAAATTAATAACAGGGAGTTATTCCCAAGTACAAATATTTAGCATGTTAATAAAAGAATGGAAAATCCAAGATAATGGGATATGAAATCAAAACATGAAAACTTAAATTCAAATATAAGTCAATAAAATAAAACCTAAATAAAAAAAGAATTTTAAAAATGGGAATTATGGTCGGGAAGTTAATTTTGAAAGCGAATTCGAAAATTGGAAAATACAAATTATAAGCCAATTTTAGATGTATCTTAATTTCAAACAGAGATTTAAACTGAAGATAAATCAAAAGAAAAGCAACGTTAAAATTTGCATCCAAATAATTGAGCCAAGATTTGAATTGAGAAGCCAATTTCAATTTCAATTTTCAAATAAAAAAATCTGAATTTTGCAATTTTGGCTAAAGCCTTTCTCTCTCTCTCTCTCTTTCCTCTCTTCTAGTTCCAGCCGGGCCCCGCCTTCTCCTTTTCTTTTCCCTCCTTTTTTCTTTCCTTCTTTTTCTTTTTTCTGCCCTTCTCTTTCCCTCTCTCCTCTCCCCTTTTCTGGCGCATGGCTGACCCTCCTCCCTGTGTTGCCCATGATCAACATAGCCCACATGCGCCCACGCCACACACACTCCCATGCCATGCCCATGCCCACGCCCTGCTGTGCTGCACGCATGCTTGCGTGATGTCCATTGTGCTCACGCCCCCACGCCACGTGCTGACCAACTCGGGCTACATGTTAGGCCAACCGCCCTCCCCTGTTAAGTGCCAATGCCATGCCATGTCTTCCCCTTGGCTATTGAAAAGCCTGGGCTCACCACGGTCCCCCATCACCCCTATTCCCTTCTCCGCCCTGCATAAATAGATCTTAAATAAAATTAAATTGTACCAAAGAATAACTAGGGGTGCATAAAATATTAACGACATCTACTTCAAGGAACATCTTTAATTAAAGATTATATTGGTGCATCTATTAAAATATAATTAACGACCCCTGGGTCATTAGCAATTAAAAATAATCTCACTAATATATAATTTGATGAAGGTGCTTCCATACTTTCCTTAATACTTGTTGTAGGGGTGACCCCCACCTAAACCCAGCTAGCCTGTTGAGAAGGTTATAAACCATGTAAGCGATGTAGCTTGTCCTGGAAGGAAAGCTCGGTGTAAGGTTACGATGGGTTAGGCGCTCCTCCTCAGGGAACGCATATATGCCATGATCGGCCCAAAGGAAAGACCCAAGAGGTCATTTTCTCACCTAACTCTCCACTACCATACCCCTCTCTCTATTTGGTCTGTAGCCACAACAGTTGGCGCCATCCGTGGGGGCGACGGGAGCAAGCCTCAGAGATCGCAGGAAGGATGGCACCAAAGAAAGCATCATCGGCGGCGAAGAAGAAGGAGGCGGTCATGGCGACGCCCCGCGTCAACACCAGGGCTTCGGCGTCGGTGGTCGGGGGCAAAAATGACGACGATCATCTCGCGACCATCGACCCCGCCATCACCGACGCCACCGACCCCGCCACCACCGACGTGACAGCCGACCCCACCCCGCGCGTCATGCGCCACCCCGCCGCCGGTACGACAGCCAACCCCGACATCGCACGTTGGGTGTTAGGGAGCGGTAGCCCCTACACCCGCCACGAGAGCACCAAGTGGCCCTTCCGGCGACATGGGCCCTACTATCGCCGCCGGAGTGGTTGCGACTACCTCGATCGTGCAACTGGACGCGCCCATTGTCCCACCTACGCCCGTAGTGGAGACCGCCCTGCTGGCAGCCCTCGGCACGCTCCAACAAGAATTGGCGGATCTCCGGGGAGCCGTGCGGAGCATGCAAGAGGATCGGGGTCAGCCGACCCCACCAGTGGTCGCGTCGGAGCCCACGCCCGAGCGCACGGACAGCCGGGACGCCCCCACATCCAGTCGCGCTTTACTGCGGCATGTGGACCCGGAGTCTCCGCTATCAGCGGGCCTACCGCAGGCAGCGTGGCCGGAGGATTTTAAATTCCCCAGCTCCGTCGCTTCGTACAAAGGCGACACGGATCCCCGAGAGTTCGTGCGCGTGTACGAGACCGCTATCGAGCGGCAGACGGAGACGACACCACCAAGGCGAAGAGGCTCCCGCTCACGTTGCACGGAGTGGCGCTCTCATGGTTCTTCACCATAGAGCCGAACTCCATATACGCGTCGAGCGTGTCGACGCGGATCAGCTCTTCGCGGTCAAGCAAAAACCAGCGGAAAGGCTTCGCGAATACTTCAAACACTTCGCGAAGGTCCGCTGCCAGGTCAAAGATGTCAATGAGACAACAATCATCAACGCGGCGGTACAGGGCCTCCGCCCGGGACCGCTAGCCGAGTACAATGCGCGGAAGCCAATCAAGATAGTCGCGAAGCTCTTCGACAAGATGTAGAAATACGCGCGGACGGAAGAAGACGCGAGGCGGCGCCAGGACAACGAGGCCGACGCCAACCTAGCGGCAGGTGCTGCGAGGAGCGTCGACCCATTGAAAGCAAGTTCCTCACAGAGCAAGCGTAGGCAGGAGCCGTCGAGGGACGCCCCCCAGTGCAAGGACGCGCCGACTGACAAGCCTCAGCGCGGCCGTCAGACGTCTCGACGACCCCGCTACGTCTTCGACGTCGAGGGCGGCTCGGAAGACAATGCCCCAGCCAACCGCGGGCGAGGGCTCGGCGAGTCGGGGCGAGGCGAGGCCGAGGCGCGACGGTTGGGCCCACGCGAGTATGGCGACCAACGCCACCTGGTGGTGCGAGGTGCCGACAGGCAATCATGACACCCGCTCCTGCACCACCATCGCGGCGCTTCGCCAAAGCGTCGCCAAAAACAGGGATCTCGAGGTGCGCCCGCCCGTTGTGGCGCACGTTCAGCAGCCACTAGACGGTCCCCTAAGAATTCGGGATCAGGAGCTGCAGCCTCAGGAGGGTCTCCGGCGAGCACGAGCCCACATTCCACAGCCTCCGGAGAGCCCCCTGCGGATCCATGCCCTTGAGGGCGCTCCGCGTAGGATCATCAACGTAATTTCCGGAGGCTCCTCCTTGGAGTTCGCCTCCGAGCGACAACGCAAGGCCTACGTGTGGAGACTACACCACGTGGCGGCATACCTGGCTCATGCGCCGCCCGATTGGGCACAGCATGCGATCACCTTCACGCCCGCTGATGCCGAAGGCGTGGAGTTCCCCCATCAGGATCCCCTAGTCATCCAGATCGCAGTTGGCGGGTGCGACGTCCGGCGTGTCCTGATCGATGGGGGCAGCTCCGCGAA
The DNA here is from genome assembly GCA_036346265.1 of Melocanna baccifera. Classification (NCBI taxonomy): domain Eukaryota; kingdom Viridiplantae; phylum Streptophyta; class Magnoliopsida; order Poales; family Poaceae; genus Melocanna; species Melocanna baccifera. The sequence continues at coordinate 8,541,370 of CM070702.1, forward strand.
CGTTTTGTTCGCACAGGCCTTCGACCAGATGGCGATCCCCCGCAGTCGCCTAGGCCCCTCGAGAGCTCCGCTGCAGGGCTTCGGAGGTCAGCCGCTACTGGCACTGAGCCAAGTATGTTTGCAGATCTCCTTCGGCCAGGATGACAATATGGCGACCAGGGACACCACCTTCGATGTCGTCGATATGCAGTACCCCTATAACGCCATTTTAGGGAGACCGACCCTCAATTCCTTTAGGGCGGTACCACACCATGGTTTCCTATGTGTGAAGCTGCCGGGCCCGCGAGGCATCATCACTGTCCATGGCGACCAAAGACATGGCCCGCACTGGAGCATAGAACCTGAGGCCCGCCCCTGGGAGCCCAGTGAGGCCCTTAGGTCTGGCGCGCCCATACAGGACCTACGGCAGCCCAGCACAAGAGGCTCCGCATCTCACCACCACGACAACGAGTGCAATGGTTAGTTCATAACCTTATAACCTTTTGTACTCGCTCACCCGCGCAAACGGGATTTAATAAAGTTCGCCGTTTGCGAAGCTATTCATGCTGCCCACCTAAAACGTGCGGAGGCTTCCCTTCGCACGCACTCCCCGGAGTATAAACAAGACGCGGAATCCCGCGCACGCGTTGGTGTTGTCACCACGCGTACTCCCAGGAGTATAAAGATGTGGTCGATGTTTCCACGCAAAACACGGAGACTCACCTCCACACACGCAAAACACGGAGACTCACCTCCACACACGCACCGCACGAAGACTCACCTCTGCACACGCACCGCATGGAGACTCACCTCCGCACACGCACTCCACGGAGGTCCGCCTCCGCACACACTCTACGGAGTATAAATAAGATATAGCGTCGAGGTCCACCTCCGCACGCACTCTACGGAGTATAAATAAGATGTAGCGTAGAGGTCCGCCTCCGCACGCACTCTACGGAGTATAAATAAGACTTAGCGTGGAGGTCCGCCTCCGCACGCACTCTACGGAGTATAAATAAGACGTAGCGTAGAGGTCCGCCTCCGCACGCACTCTACGGAGTATAAATAAGACGTAGCGTCGAGGTCCGCCTCCGCGCGCACTCTACGGAGTATAAATAAGACGCGTACGTTTTCCCTGCGCACTCTACTAAGTATAAACAAGACGCGGGTGTCCCGCGCGCGCGAGGGCGTACCCTCCGGAGTTTAAGTAAGTCGTGGTTGACAGTCCCACGCATTCTCTGGAGTACAAATAAAGATGCGGATGTTTTCCCTGCGCACTCTACTGAGTCTAAACAAGACGCGGACGTTCCGCGCACGCGAGGGCGTACCCTCCGGAGCCTAAGTAAGTCGTGGTTGATAGTCCCACGCATTCTCCGGAGTACAAACAAAGACGCGGATGTTTTCCCTGCGCACTCTACTGAGTCTAAACAAGACGTGGATGTCTCGCGCACGCGCTGGTGTTCCCCCCACGCGTACTCTCTGGAGTATAAATAAGACATGGATGATATTCCCACGTACTCGCCGGAGTCCACATACAACGGCGCACAGACTCCAGAGGCTTCGCGCGATCCCGGCAAACCGCACGCACCGCATGGACGGCCGGCCGCGAGTGCAGGAGCGAGGCGTAGGAGCTCAATGGCCAGCGCCTCTGCAGAGGAGCCGAGAAACCAAACGCTCCCGGCGAAGGCGCCCACGCGGACGCAGCCTCCGCGCAGAAGCGCCCGCCAACGTCCATTGACGTTCGAGCTCGGGATGCAGCGTCACCACAGTAAGGTGCCACAAGACGGACAGCGCCCAAGGCCCCCAGGGTGTGCCGCCCCGAGCTGGAGGAGTCGGCGCCCGTCTTTGGAGCAGTACGGCCCCCTGTGGTGCCGCAAGCGCCAAGCCCCCTACTCCCCTCATCCCAAGGGAGGAAACTGGGGGAGAGAACAGGCGCCTGTACGAGACAGCACGACGGGGCATGGCCTCGCCGGCATGCCATAGTAGTCTACTCCTGAAGCTAGGAGCGGCCTTGATGAAGTACAAGTGAATTGCCCACTACCCCGCACCAACCGCGGCTCTTCGGCGCACGGGCGAGGCGAAAACACATCGCGGTGTCGCATCCCCCCACAGGGGCGGGATGCCCCACCCCGCGATCGCCCAGGCGGCATCAGCCGCCTTCTGGAGCCCTCCACACTACTGGGCGTAGTTGGAACACACCGAGGCCCGTAGTTTTACCAGAAGTTGTGGGGGTGCGATGTCCGGGAAGGCGAGTGCCGCTCCACTCGGCCACTCGCTCCCTTTTTAAAGAGCCCCGGAAGCAAGACCGCGGACATTACGCTTCAAGAGTCCCATCGCCCGCTCCAGGAGCACGTGGTGCGATAGCGTTGCCCCACACCAGGGCTACACCTACTACACGCAACGCGTCCCCCCTTATCCCATGGGGCCCAACGCAACGGACGATGGCCAGGGGACACCTCCCTCGCAGTCGTGTGGCGCCATGCGCGGACCTCCGTTGATCCCGTCTCAGCTGTCCCATCGGTGTCCCTGATTACAGCGAAACAGAGGCGCCCGTGAGACCCCCATCGGTCGCCAGGGACAGGACCTACGAGGCTAGGTCCCTGCTCCTTCCCAAGCTTATCTTATCCTACCCAGCAGCAGGGGACGGAGCGCTCTCGTGCGTCTACTTCAACTAGGCGCCAGCTCCGCTGCCACCACTTCGGAGGGTAGGGGACGGAGCGCTCTCGCGTCTACTCTAACTAGGCGCCAGCTCCGCTGCCACCACTTTGGAGGGTAGGGGACGGAGCGCTCTCGCGCTTCTACTCCAACTAGGCGTCAGCTCCGCTGCCACCACTTCGGAGGGTAGGGGACGGAGCGCTCGCGCGTCTACTCCAACTAGGCGCCAGCTCCGCTGCCACCACTTCGGAGGGTAGGGGACCGAGCGCTCGCACGTCTACCTCAACCAGGCGCCAGCTCCGCTGCCACCACTTCGGAGGGTAGGGGACGGAGCGCTGCGCGCGTCTACTCCAACCAGCGTCGGCTCGCGCCACCACTCGGAGGGTAGGGGATGGAGCGCTCGCGCGTCTACTCCAACTAGACGCCGGCTCGCTGCCACTATTTCTGAGGGTAGGGACGGAGCGCTCGCGTGTCTCACTCCAACCAGCGCCCGGCTCACGCCACCATTTCAGAGGGTAGGGGACGGAGCGCTCGCGCGTCTACTCCAACTAGGCGCCAGCTCCGCTACCACCATTTCAGAGGGTAGGGGACGGAGCGCTCTCGCACGTCTACTTCAACTAGGCGCCAGCTCCGCTGCCACCACTTCAGAGGGTAGGGAACGAAGCGCTCACGCGTCTATTCCAACTAGGCGCCAGCTCCGCTGCCACCACTTCGGAGGGTAGGGGACGGAGCGCTCGCGCGTCTACTTCAACTAGGCGCCAGCTCCGCTGCCACCACTTCAGAGAGTAGAGGATAGAGCGCTCACACGTCTACTTCGACTACGCCCCAGCTCCACCCCTACCCCAATCGTCTGCCCCGACTAACCCTCAAGCCCCATAAAAAACAAGGCGCAAAGCGCATGCATCGAAAAAACAACGGTGGTGACGAACGTCCCGGCCTGTCTACCACGCTGCCACAACGTTCTCACAAAACCCGGCGGGTCGGCACTACTCATCTGGCTTCGCTGGGACGACCTTTTGCGCCGAAGTCTCGCCTGCCGAGGGTCGAGTCGCCCAGAAGTCGAGTGAGTCTTCGGCCCGCCACCAGCGACGTAAGCGGGCGTTCTGGCACCCTAATACCCAAGGTTTCGCACACGCGGTTCAACCGCCCTAGACCTGCCTCCGTGGTCACAGACACGCGCAGCGTGTGCTCCCTGGTTGTGTACGATTCAAGGAATGCACCCACCACACGCTCCGCGTCCCCCAGGGAAGTGCCTGCGAAGGGCACGAGGGCACGTTGCAAAAACAACAGCCTCGACGAATACCACACGAAAGCAAACAAGACAACTTACGCGGACCGGAGGGAGCCTCCCAGGAGCGACACGCCACTCCGCGGCAAGCGGCGCCATGCCGTACATGACGAACTCCTCATCGAGGTCGCGCATGTTGAAGTGGACGGTGATCCCCACAAGCCTCCGTGCTATCCACTCGTCATCATCATTTAGGGGCGCACCGGGCATGGCGTTAACCGCCACCGGCCGCCCCGAGCACTCAAGGCCGCTACTGCTTACCACGCGGTGGTAAAACCACCGCCTCGTCCAGTCCGGCCCCCACTCTGCCCGACTTGACTTTGTGGGAGATATCTTCTTGCACTGCGGGCACAGCACGAGATCGACGCCGCCGAAGGCGGGCAGCGCCCCGTCCCCCTGCTCCTCCGCCGCGCACCGGACATCATGGAGGAACGCGAACAGTGACGCGGTCGGCCAGCACGCCTCCGTGCGCACCGCCCAACTGTACACGGCAAGACGGGCTATCACATTCGGCGTTACTTGCGCCAGATCAAGCCCAAAGGCTCGCAAGACGTCCCCGACAAGTCTGGCGGCCGGAATGCGTAGCCCAGCCTCGAGGTAGGCGACGAACACGATCGCCTTTGATGTTTCGGGGTGCGGTTCGGTCTCGTCGCCGTGGCGATCGCACCTCGGCGGTCGGCGCCTTCCTTACGAGAATGCCACGGATCGCTTCTCCGTCACCCGTCGGGCCGGGATGCGGAGCACGGTCCCCTACTCGCCACCGCCATCCACCACTTGTCCATAGGCGCGAGCCACGCCCCGAGGGTGTACGCCACCTCGGCGCGCGACGCCACGAAGACGGCACCGTCATCGGCCGCCAGCGTGTGCGCCCCGTTGTACGCCATTGTTCTCCTACAACTCCGAGGCGTGGGAGGAAGAAGGAAGACAAAAGAGACTGGGGCGCGTGAATGGGAGCTAGAAGGCAAGGCGATGAAGATCCACGGGGCATAAGGCAAGGGGTATTTAATACCCCTGTGTCTCCCACGCCATAGATGAACATAACTGCTAGAATGCGAACTGCCCACCTTCCCACGATCGTCACGATAGTGGCACACCCATCCGTGCGCGCCACGCCCGGTCAAACGGCGGTCCAACCAAGGGGCCTGCAAGAGCACGGTGTGCAAATAGCGCCTCGGCATGTGTCCACTCGGGAATCTATGCAAAACAACCTGGCTCCGCCTTTGGCGGCATTTTCGCCGCAAGATGGGTCCGGTCCGCCCCAACGACGACACACAACGCGGCGCGGTGGGCGCCAAGACGCCCCCGCCTCGGAGCACTTGCGGAGGCGATGCATTCGGCAACTACGCGTCGCTCTGAGGCGGCCGGCGCGCGCGCCAAGACGTCACGGAGGCCAACGCGCAGCGCCGGCCTCCTCGCAGATGGCGGCCGGGCGGTTGTCGGAACATTGTGCTCGAGAATAGGCCTCCGTCAGTTCATCAACACGGCAGTATCCCTCCGCATGTTCATGAACTGAAGAAGGCATATTCTCGAAATCAAGGACCACCTCGACCACGCACGAGGCGCCCGGCCCGCCGGGTAAATATATATACAGTTGTCCCCCGCGTGAAGAAGCGCAATCGACGAAAGCCGAAGCATCGTCCACGCGCGAAGAAGTGCAATCGGCGGAAGCGGAAGCATCGTCCACGCGTGAAGAAGCGCAATCGGCGGAAGCCAAAGCATCGTCCACACGTCAAGAAGCGCAATCGGCGGAAGCCGCTGCTCATGCATGGGCAATGTTCTCGCTTGGCTGCACCTGCGCACCTGGCCGCGTCGACGAGGCCTTCGCCCCCGCAGGCCACATACAGCTCCGCCCCCTCGGGGCAGCCCCGGCGCTTCCTGCACATAATACCCATTCACTCTTGCCACAACCATTTTCGTACCCTAATATATCCCATGCCTTTCCATGCATTCTAGGTTGCAGAGAGCGCTGGCGCAGCGGACCAGTCGGCGGGAGTCCGCTCCGACGGCGGGCCGCCGCCAAAGGCATGCGTCGCGTGATCGTCCGCCACACGCCCCAATCTCCAACGCCTGCCCGCTCCTCCCGCATCGGCGATGCCTTCGCCTCCGCAGCACAGATGCGACTCCGCCCGCGACCGCCCCCCGCGGCGGGCCCGCGGCTTCGACTCCACTTCGCCCACAACCACACAACGTCACAGGCCGCAGGGACGAAGAGGGCCAAAGGGCTCGGCAACATGGCTTCGGCCTATGAAGCCCGTCACCATGAGAGGCTCCTGTTGTAGGGGTGGCTCCCACCTAAACCCAGCTAGCCTGTTGAGAAGGTTATAAACCATGTAAGCGATGTAGCTTGTCCTGGAAGGAAAGCTCAGTGTAAGGTTACGATGGGTTAGGCGCTCCTCCTTAGAGAACGCATATATGCCATGATTGGCCCAGAGGAAAGACCCAAGAGGTCATTTGCTCACCTAACTCTCCACTACCATACCCCTCTCTCTTTGTATGGTCTGTAGCCACAACAATACCGATTTGCACAATTTTTTAAAACATGATGAATGGTGGATAGATGTCACTTACCTTTTCATTTGCTTTGAGATTGGTGCTACTCTTATTAAAGAGAAAAGCTTAGAAGCACTGCTCTTTGATGAATTATTTTGTGATAGGACCAACTAATTAGACCTTAATTGAGATAGCTTGCTAACACACTAGTGGGCGGTAATACGAAGTTTGATAATACCCAGACCTAGTTAGAGTTGCATTTTTGTCTGAATGCATTTAAACCCTAGGGCTAAATGTCTGTTGCAGTTTATTAGTCAATAATGGTGTAACTAAAGTTACATTAAATAGTAAGTGGATAATTAAATAATCCCATGCTCTAGTAATCTATTGAATTAATCATTTGCTCAAACCCTTTGATTATTTGGCAACTAAACCTCAAAATAATAATACGTCATGAATTCCCTGGAGATAAAAATTAAAGGATTAAAACAACTAACTAAATTATACCGATCGCATGTGAATCCATCTGTTCATAGGTCTAACCTAACTCATGGAACTTTCTTAATAAATATAAGATAAGGAAATTATTAACATAAAAGATCATGCCATGGTGTTCTATAGTACCCATGTCCAACCATATTTGAACCCAAAGTAGAATATTTCTGTGAATATTCCTTTATCATTGAACTCTCTTTGATATTCTCATTGGTAGACTATCTCTCTATCATCTTTCTCTTCGCCCAAACTTCATTTGACTCCGTCAATTAAACCCTACCTTGGATCCCCCATAATAATAATAAAACCTAATTGAATTCATTTAGATTTATTAGAATTTTAGGTTATTTGAACTTATTTGAATTTAGTTGTTTATTGCATAATGATAGTTGTTTATCGCATAATTAGAACTTGAAGTCTCGAAGATGTAAAAAGATTGACCGAGATCAAGATCTGAATAAAGACAAAGGACATAATTTTTAGACCATTGACTGAGGAGGTTGTGAGTAAGATCAAGACTATGGTAAATTGAACAAGGCAAGTCATCACTTTTGATTATATTGCAACTACCTTTTGAATGCAAATATTTCCTTTTTAATGCAAATATTTTATTTGAAAGTATCAAATTGTATGCTTTACTTTATTATGCAAAGTATATTCATATTAGTTCATAGTTAATTCCCTATGAATTATTGCTTAATTATATCCCACTCCTTGGTTTTGGACATGAAATCTTGTCGCCCTAGAATTAATGGTTAACATACTAGCAATAAGTCTATATATCTAAGTGACATGCTTTGTCTTGCTTAGATACTCGGGGGCATTAAATTACCGCGACATCATTTCAAATATGAAAACCTAGTTTGGGCAGTCAAGAGTGGAAAGTACCTGGTATGTTGTAACATGATTATTTTATGCTCCTAAAATCTCTTTCCTCTCTTTCGGTCCCAGCTGGGCCCCACCTTCTCCTTTTCCTTTCCCTCCCTTTTCTTGCCTTCCTTTTCTCTTTTCCTCCCTTCTCTTTCCTCCTCTCTCCTCTCCCCTGTTCTAGCGCATGGCTGACCCTCCCTGTGCTGCCCATAGCCGACACGGCCTGCGTGCACCCACACTGTGCCCACGCCGTACATGACCCCGCACCATGCCCACGTCCATGCCCTACTACGTCGCATGCACGTTTACGCACTGTTCGCTGCACCCACACCCCCGCACCGCGCGCTGACCAACCCACGTTGCACTAGCCACCCTCCTTAGTGCCACACCGCGTCTTCCCCCTGGCTACTTAAAAGCCTGGGCTCACCTCTATCCCCCAGCACTCCCATTTCCTTCTCGTCCCCTTGCTCCCTCCATTGGTGAGCCACGGCTCAAGACGTGTGTTGGCCACGACGTCTTCACATCGTCCCAACCACTCTGGCAACCCTCTTCACAAGACGTTCATGTCATACCATGTTCCTAGATGTCTTCCTCCTCCCCCCTTAATTGGAAATCCATGCCCTAGAGCCCACCTCACGACCTTCTTCCACAAGGTCAATCGGAACTGCCTCCACCATCTCCATCTCTCCTCCTCTTCGCCTAGTCTCGATTCACTCCTAGAGCTTCATCGTGGTGCCCCCTACCTTCCCCAACCACCACTCGCACCTCTCTACCACCATCGGACGCTGGCAACACAAAGCCACACGTGCCACCGTTGGCTTTTGCTGCCGGCCCTATCCGCCGCCTCTCCGCTTCCATGAGTTGCTTGGTAAGTTTCACTCCAACTCCTTGGAGCTCGTGCTCCCCCTCCTTCTACTCCCTTACCTCCAGCCACCACTGTCCCCTTCGCCTCACCACGCCCAACTGCCCATGCCACCATTGGCCGCTCTCGGTGTTGCCCCAAGCCATCATAGCTCTTCCCCTAGCTCCATCGTCTCCCTGGGGTTCCATTTTGTTGCTTCCCTCCATCTCCACGACCAGCCCTCGCCAGCGCCACTATCGCCTGCCCAGTGCCACCCTGCCTCCCCTGCTCCTCATTTGCTCTTTTTGAAACAGAGAAGAACCTCTATGGTTCATTGTGCATGACATGTGGGCCCATCCCTTTAGGAGTTAATTGAGTTAACACACTATATTGCTTTACTAATTAAATTGCAGTTCATGCTTGATAGCTTACAAAAATCATGAAAGCTCTTTCTAAACAACTAATTAAGATACACAATTTAGTTATAAATAAAAATTTAATTATGAAATTAAATCAAAGGTTTACATAAAATTAAATATTGAAGATTAAATCTTGGTTAATTACATGTTAGCAAGGATTAGCAAGTTAGTTATTGTATGAGAATAATTAATGTAGAATAAGCCATGCAAAATAATAATTACTATTGCTATAATTCAATTATCATGATGGCCCTTTTTCAAATAATTAAGGAAAGTAACTTGAGTGTTAGGGCACTAATATCTAACTATAAATATTGAGATTTGAATTGAATATTACCTCGCATATCATTAAATAATTCTCAAAATAACTAATGTGCTATTGATATTTGTCCCAAATTCACATACTAATAAAACATTTGTAATATATAACTTTGTATAAATGTTCAAATATAATAAGAATCCTGTTTCAAAACGACAATCGAGTTAAGAGTAAGGTAATTAACCAACATGTCTCTGCCCCTTAAATTAGAATGCATGGTTAAAGGAATGGGATAACAAAAGTCTAAATTTTGCAAGTGTAAATGATAATCAGGGTTACTTAAGGTAAAAAATAACTATTTAGGATAAGCAGATTAATTCCTATGTTACTAGAATTTTGAATAAGGTATCCGCTTTAATTAGTGATCTTTCCTAGAAAATAAGTCAGTAAGAAAATAGAGGCTAATTAGGAAGCCAACCAATATTTTTTTTAAAGAAAACTCATGTCATAGCAAAGGCTCTATTAAAATATAATCCCTGTCATTAGCATGACACTGATAATTAAACCTTAAATGGTGGATTTAATTAATAATGATATTGAAATACAATGGTATATAATAAGTTAGCCCTGCATAAAATATCAACGACATTTGCTCCAAGGAACATCTTTAATTAAAGATTATATTTGGTGCGTCTATTAAAATATAATTAATGACCTCTAGGTCATTGACCATTAAAAATAATCTCGCTAATGTACATTTGATGAACAATATGGTGATAGGACCAATTAAGGGCCTGTTTGGTAGAACTCCAGATTCTCATTTTTTAGCTTCTGCTCCTGATTCTCTAAGAATCCACTTCTCTGAGAATCTGGAGCTACCCCTAAAAAGTGTTTGGCCAGTAGGTTGACTCCAGAAACCATAAGAGGAAGGATTACGGGCAAATAGACCATGATACCTCTGGCCTTGTCAGCTTAAGATTATTACGTGGACCGACTACAATGTACTGACACAATTTCTTCTTTTTTGTGAGTTATGAGACATCAATTTGAACAGCTATAATTTGAAGCTCAAAATAGTTGGCTGTTTGTAATGCTGCTATTCGATCTTCAAACACAACAAGGATGGAATCAAGCCCAACCGTGTTGAAGTTTCTCAAAATGCAAAAACATGACATGAGATTCTCAGCAGCATACCGTGATTCCCTTTAGAAAAACATCCAGCAGTTTATACCAACGATAACATAGTCAATTAGTCATAGGTAAATGGGTAAATTCACAGAACATCTTTCATTTTTGTATTTGCACGTTCAGGGGCTAGAAAACATCAAAACCACATTTCTGAGCTGAACTGAACACAGTTACAGCGTTGCATCTGATGAAACCTCCAGTTGAGTTGAAAACAAAACCATTGAACACATTTCTGAGCAGAAGTCTCTACATACAAACTCATTCCAGATTACAGAAGATTTACAACCAGATGATGCTTTCAGAGCACTTCCGAGCACTACAGATGACTACAAACTAGTAGTTTGCACAAACCAGAAGCAACAATCATTGCAGAACCGAAATAGTGCATAGCAATTCCCATTCATTCATAGCAAGTCATGCAATTCTGAGAACAGATTGTACCTCATTACAGAACATAGAAATTCATGGAACATAGAAATTCATCATACATGCAGTGAAAATTCATCATACATGCCCATTATCATATGAAATTGGCATACATGCATACAACCATCATACATACAAAGAAAACTAGCTACTAAATTACAAGAACATTGAATAAACATACATCAGACCAAAGTACAATACAAGAACATTGAATAAATTAATACATCCACAAGTTCCATTCCAGTGAACTTCAACTCACAAATTCGGCCGAGGAGGGAGGGGAAGGGAGCGGCCGGGGCGGCCGAGGAGGAGGGACGGGGCGCGTCGGGGCGGCCGGGAGGGAGGAAGGGGCGGCGTCGGGGCGGCCGACGAGGGAGGGACGGGGCGGCGTCGGCGGGCGCGAGAGGGGGAGAGGGGAGGCAGCGGCGCGATGCGGGTGGGGCGGGGAGCGCTCGGTGGGGAGGAGCAGCGGAAGAGGGGGCGAGCGCTCGGGTGGGATTGGGGGGCGACGCGCTCGGGAACGGGTGGGACTCCCTTTTATACCAGTGGCATTTTGCGGGTAAATATTACGAACTTCAATGGGTAAATTGATTTTAGGGACTATAGCTCCCCACGAGAATCCACCAAAAGGTTGCTTCTCCTCTCTAGTTCATTTTGGAGAGTGCTTCTCACGAGAAGCAGAATCTCATCATTTTGAGAATCGGGGTGTTTGGTACAGCTCCTTAAGAATCTACTGAGAAGCTGGGAGCAGGAGCTGTACCAAACAGGTCCTAATTAAACCTTAATCGAGATAGCTTGCTAACACACCAATGCATGGTAAATATGAAGTTTAGTAATATCCATACCTAGTTAGAGTTGCATTTTTATCCGAATGCGTTTAGACCCTAGGTCTAAATGTCTAACGCAATTTATTAGTCAATCATGGCGTAACTAAAGTTAACCATTAAATAACAATTGGATAATTAAATAATCCCATACTCTAGTAACCTATTGAATTAATCATTTGCTCAAACCCTTCTATTATTTGGAAGCTAAACCTCAAAATAATAATAATATGTCATGAATTCCCTGGAGATAATAATTAAAAATTAATACAGCAAATTAAAATTGTACTGATCGCATGTGAATCCCCTGTGTTTCAATTAAAATTGCTAAGTCTCATGCAATTCCTTATATCTATATCGCAAATAAAAGAACCTTAAACCTCCATTCATTCAACGTTTTATCTATTATTACTGCACTCTTTGTGGAGGCTTGTTGAGTTCCCTTATACTCACTGTTGCTCAATTATTATTATTCAGTAAGACAAAAGAAAAAAATACAAGCCATGTGATCATCTAAGGGTGCCGACAAGATGGAAAGACAATGAGGCCAAAAACTAGGTCGCAATTCCTAGTTGGTTGTCTGTAGGCGTGTCCTAAGGATCACACCTATGTGAAATTCCGTTTCCGTTACTACTTTTTATTGATTTTGGCCCAATCAGCCCATGTATAAGTTTTTATTGTATTAGTTATGTTTCTGTAAAATATGTTTTTGATGGTCAGTAATGTATATGTGAGCATTATCTCCTAATACATGGAATAATGCGGTGAATCATTGAGGATTCTGAATTATAAAATTTGGTTCCAACAGTCAGTGTCTAAAACAACATATTTTCATATGCTTTTGTGAACTAGACGGAGTAGTTGCTTCCATGCAGTTCGTGCCTCTTGTGTAGATGACTAGTTACATGCCTGTGCATTACGACGGATAAAAAGAATCCTACTATTCTAACATATTGAGCCACCATGACTAGGCTTGGCCAACACTATGCCTTTGGCTCCGCCATGGCGCCTAGCGAAACTCCTCTGTAGCTCACATCATTGTTAGGATATAAACAATCATACTACACTACCATATAGAGCCCTTGTTGTTAGGATCAAGGTTCCAAAAAGCGTTATTACACGCACGCTTCAGCGCGCTCAAGCGGTACCGGCCTACTCACGCGTCGCGTTGGGCCATACGCGCTCCCGAAGCGGCGCGACCGCTTCAGTGGTATTAAGCAGGCGCGGAGGCGCGTGGAGGCGGCGGAGCACGGAGAAAAGCGCCGCGGAAGCGCCGCGTCGCGAGCCAGTGACTTGGCGGGAGGGGCTGCGTGGGAACTGCTGCGCAGGAGCACGATTCGCGCGCGGGAAAGGCTGCGTGGGGGCACGATAGGGTTGGGGAAGGAGACAAATTGCTACGGGCGGCGGCAGGAGATAAAAGCGGATAGGATTGGGGAAGGAGACCTGCGCCGCCGCCGGACCTGAGGTCGAGCTCGTTGACCTCCTCGTCTTCTTGTTGCGCACCCACGTTTCGCGACCCCGAGGCCCGAGCTACTCCGTCTCCTGCATCTCGTGGTCGCCACCCCGATCTCTGGCGCCCCTCCTCTGGGGCCTCTTCCCAGCGTCCAGCAAGGTGAGCTCCTCTGCTTATCTTCTTCAATCTCTGCTCCTCCCTCCTCTGGTCCTCCCTCCTCTGCTTCTCCTTTCGATTGGCTGGACTACGGAGCATTACTTCCCGTCTTCCGATGATACGGGGTCGCCCGATCTTCTCGACGTAGGATGGATACTCGCGGGAGTTTTGATGAATGCCAGTGCAAGGGACGAACACTCTTTAATCCGCCAAAACACACTCGCGTCGACTTCGCCGACCACCAAGCGAAGATCTATCGTGCACCCAATTCCCAGCGGAAAGGCTGAACGATCTTGATTGAAGAACACTCCTAATTCCCTCACGGAATTTCAGCAGCAATGATAAACTCGAACAAACTTTAGTAGATTGATTATTCTCAAAGGTGGTCTGAGCCTTTAGGCTGCCAATACATAGCTTATATAGGACCTTGGGACGTCCATAGAGTCCACAAACCTAGTACAACTCAACCCTATATAGTTTTAGATACGAACTCTCACAAAAAGGAAACTAGATTTTACAGCCATCACATTGTTTCGGCCATAACTTTTGATCCGTGATGAATTTGATGCTAAGACTAGATCCATTGCGTAGCCCTTGAAAATATCTTTCCAAGGAGTACAACAACACCCAAATCGGACTCCGTTTGTGAAAGTTATGATATTTTTAGTAAATGCCTGTCAGGCTGTCCCGAACCGAATCCGAATTGAATTCTGAGTTGAATCCGAGTTTGAATCCAATTGGCCTTGTGGGAGGTACGAATTGGGCTTAAAAATCTTATCCAAAACTTGTAGTTTAAGTCCTTGGGCTTCTCCTTTTTGCTCTCCCGCAGCATGAGCTTTCTTCCTTCATGTCTTTGGTACCTAATGTGGTTATCCTCTTCCTTTTGCCTCTCCATTGCTTTGCCATTGACAAACCTAATAATGCACCATTTGGTAACATGAGGTAGTATTCCATTCTTATGAATAACAACATTATATTTAATTTGGAATGGGTTCACCTGGCAATGTTTCATGCGGCTCAATAATTCTTTCCAGTTGAATAATATATTTAACTGAAAAGTACAAGACACGTGCGTATCTGCATCACTTCCCGTCTTCCCGGACCTACTAAACCTATTTCTTCTTGATTGGCTGGACTGCACATGTGCCACTAGAACATTGTCAGGAACTATTGCTCACTGAAATTTACTCCTGGTATTATGACACCGTAGTAAGTTCCAGGAAAGTGAACCTTGCTAGATCAAGATACATTGCTCGCCATCTGTCGATCTTAATCCATCTCGAACTAATATGTTGTTGCTATTAAAGGAATACTACTAATATGTTTGGGTTGCTGTGAAGATGTTTTTGGCAATACTGCAGTTCTCGTTTAGATAAAAGATAACAATTTTTCAGAATGCTTTGATATAAATTGGACAGGGTATGGTTACCTGGACTTGATTAAATCTTGGGTCGAGTTAGTGTAACCATGAAAAGCTAAGTTGAGGAAGCACAATGTGTAGCCAAGAGGCGCATTAGGATTAGCAAGCTTCTTGATTGTCTTGGAGCTTGTCTGATAGTAGCGACAAATAAAAACTTCAGACGTGACAATGCAGTTTAGATCAGTGCATGCACAGAGCAATTGTATTAGCTATTAGGTCAAACAGCTACAGATGTAATAAAACAAAAGGAGATCCAAGTGAAACATTGATTTGCCATCAAATTGGCTCTTCCTTTCTTTCTTGAGGTATACTATACACATAACAGCTAGCACTTTACCTTTCTGGCTGCTAATTTGTGGGTAAAAAATTTGACTGTTATGATTCATCCTTGCTGGGTAAATGACAGTCCAAATTTGCATTTTCTTAATTACTGTTGCAGTGGCATATACCATCTCTAAAATAGCTGTAATTCTGTGGAATTTCAAACAACGTTGATGGTGGTTTGGATCTGGCTGAGCATCGCTGATTGGTTGACTGAAGTGTAACCATACCATTGCCATGCATGAGTAATTGCAGTATACTGGATGGACATGGTATTTAAGGGCTGTCTTGAATAGATAATCCTTCACTTCCCTGAACCACTGTAAATAATTTTAGCACCATGTAAAGCTCCATTTTTATTATTGCCAGACCCAAAATTGAGCTAGTGGGCAGTAGTTAAGTTATTCATGCATGCATAGACACACACACACACACACACACATACATATCCAAAATAGAATTTTTTAAGTGGGTTACTTCCAGTGGCCCCTCTTCCTATAAATGTCTATAAGTTATAATTTTTTGTATGCAAATTTATGGGAATGGATTTTCTATAAAATTTCAGTTAACCCTTCTATTGCCATGGACCCTATGATACCCATGTCTGATAACGTTATGAGTAGTAGAATAATGAATATGGTGGTTCCCTTAGTACCAGTTTTAGCATCCAATATAGATTTTTTTTCCTCACCCTTTTCCTTCCATGATTTCTTCATCTGCAGTTCTTGAATGCCAATTCTCTGAGGTCTTCAATGTGCATTTAGATTTGCTCTTTTATGCAATTCTTGATGTTCTTTTCTTCGAAACTCTGTTTAGATTGTATATCACAAATGATGATTCTCTGTTTGGTTAGCTATTATGAATAAATTAAAGTATTATTCCTCTTTTTTAGAAGGAAGTGCTACTGAATCCGATGATTATAATGAACCACAAGACCCTGCTGAAGAAGAGACTGACGATGATGAGAACATTTATTTTGATACAAGAGATTTTCTTTCGTCAAGCTCTTTTAAATGAGGTGGAGATGATGAAACCAACAATTGCTCAGCTGAACCAGTTCAGGAATAAGATCAAATGAGGTATGTTTCTGTTTATACTTCTCCTTAAGTTGACAGACTATTACATGAAAAATCTGGCAACATAATCTGAGCTAAACACATTGTCACTAGTTGATAAGCCTATTACATTTTTATCATATTTCTTCAATAAATCATCCTTTCAGCAGATTGCCAAACTCCCATAGTTCACTTCTGCAGTTCTGCAAGTAGAAATGTAGAATTATTTCAGATTTGCACAATTATAGCATTTAGACTTCCTACAGTACAAAACCCTTAAGCATGCTTAGGAACGCTTAAGCATGCTTAAGCTCTAGGCAGTGGGTCACCGCTCGCTTAGCACTTAACGCTTTTTGTAACCTTGGTTAGGATCCTCCTGCAATGCACAATTACACCATCAAGTATTAGAAAGAATCTCAAAAACATATAGATTATCTTTGATAAGTAACGTAAACACATAATTCCAATACTTGTTAAAGAAAACAGCACTTCAATGGATAATGCATGAACGTGCCAGAAAATGTATACATTATTCGATGCCACTATTATATGGTAATCCAAAGATTGACTTACGTGCAATTTGGGATGCTCATTCACAGAAGCATCTATGTGTGCAAATTTATGATTGTCCAAACCACTAAGATGCTTGGCCAACTTCTCAATATTTTTACTTATCGTTTCATAGTCAACACACCAAGGTGCATAAACCTTTGTTTTCTCAAGGTAAAAAAGGAGCGTAAGATCTAGGAATGTACAAAAATATTTTGAAAATGAGAAAGGATGAGAATTGGAGCATAAAAGATATCAGAAAATTGAGAAAAATCAAATACATCAAGGAAGACATTTTCAGGACTTTCTAGGATAGAAGAATCGAATGTACGCCAACAACCTTTTCAACAAGTCCTAAGCAGAACTCATGTTGTTCAGTGCATGATACAATTGAGTAATTCGCCTCAAGTAGCATAACATAAAATCTAAATAAATAACTCAGCACTCGGAGGTTCTTCCTATTAATATCAGCCTCCATCAGATATTTGTAACCTTTACTGGTATCAAATACTATAACCTGTTCAACTTTGTACTTTTAGCTACAACTCTACCATGTCAAATAATACAGAAAAGAAATATTGTATGATGGCTGACTCATGTCTATAGACCAATTAGCACAATGCTTGTCATTGTCAAGGACACAACAATCTAAGTAGGTCAATAATTTCACTTCCTCCCAGCTTCATCCATCCATCAAATCTCATATCCCATTCATAATGCAATAAACACGTGTGCACGCCTGCATGGACTGGGGAAAAAGATATAAAAGATGGAAGCTTGATGCCAAAATGAGATTTAGGATACAATAAACTTACAGTAGGTTTTTCCGGTTCAAGGCTGTAGAGATTCAGGAATGGTTTTGCAAGGTTTTCTTCAGCAATGCCCACATATATAAACATTACCTGCAACACCAAGGAGAACAGAGCTTTAGCCATTTAGGTGATGTGAATGTGATAATGGCCAAGATGCAAAATAAAGCTTTTATATTTAGGAAGTGCACACCTTTGTCTTGAATCCTCTGGCAACCTCTTGAAGCATAGATTCAAGGTCTTCGAAATCATAAGCCTCTGCAAAGGTGAAGACCTAGAAAAAAATTGCAAGACAGTAAATAAAACTGTTAGGGATTTGAAAGACGAGAGACACGAGGAGAAGCGCTGGAGAGAAACAACGGGTCCAGACGAAGCGTTTATTTACGTGAGAAGGAGAAGGAAGGGAAAGAACATATTATCACTAATTTATTCTTTTAGGTAGTAAAGGTAAAGATTTTTGGCTGGATCATAACTTTTTTGTGCGTCTCTTGCATTGGAAATTCTCCGGAAAAGATGGAGAATAAAAGGGAGATGCTTCGAGATTAGTGCACGGTGCGATCCAGTGCTCAGTTCCGTGTGGGCCCTACTGTCTCCGTGGAAGAACGGGAGAGAAGGCAGGAAGAAAGGAAGGACGGACGCGGGGGTAGTTGCCGATTCGCGGTCGGTGCGCTGCCACATTTGACCAGACGACAAAGAAGAAATTTATGCCAGAATGGGAGAGGAGAGGTGAAGACAGAGAGATCCATGCGAGCAAATTCTTCCCCTTCTGCTCCCCCTTTCTCCCCAACAAGCAAGCAAGGGCAACCTGCTGTAGATCTCCCTCCTCTCTGTGACGTCGCGGGCGCGTCGAGGAACAGCCGCCTCCGACCCTTCCCTTGCCCCCCTGGTTTGTTCTCTTCGCCTTCTTTTCCTTTTCGTGCGTGGGTTTCTTGATGCTTAATGGGAGGCCGTGCTCTCCCAAGATTCTTGTTGGATCTTGTTGTGGGCGAGTTCTTGGATTAGGAGATCGCTTTGATTGCGTGGTTTTCCGTGAGATGAAGTTTCTTGGGTTTTTCCTCTTTGCAGGATCATGGAGTGCGTCCGCTCCGGGGTTCTTGATCTGAAGTGCTCGGGGCAATTCTTGGGGAAGAGTGCTCCGACGACGTGAGTACCACCGCTCGCTCCTTGTCGTTTATGCACTGCTCTTTTTTTTCCCTTACGAGGAGTGATCTGGATGGAGGGTTTGGCGCAAACTAGATTCTGGTGGGGTTTTATCCTGGTGTGCTGTCGCAATCACCAAAATGTTAGTAACTATTCGGTAGGAATTTACTATGGTAGAGCAAATTAGCACCATAATCGAATTAGTGTGCCATGTCATACCACCTTCATATGTTTCCTGTAGTCAATATAATATAAAAGTTTTATGCGCTTGCCAGTGTGTAATGGATCCTTGAATTGATGAATTGTTTGGAGCTCCTGGAACTAGCAATAAAAATAGTTTTTGGCTTGTGAACATCTGTCGAGCAGCACACATGTCAGGAAGTTAATACTGGAGTAAGATCAATGTTTATAATACTAAAATCAAAATTTTTTATTTGAGGTGATGTAATGTAGAGATAAGATGCCACAGTATTATGGATTTATGGATCGTATGGTTGGAAGGAATGTCTAAGATTCGGATTCACATGGTCTGGAAGTAAGTCAATTGTGAAAGTATCCAGTATTGTGTTGATTGTGTAGAGCACAGAAGGCTCTGAAGCTCATGAATTAAAATGCATGATTTCTATTGTGTTATATATATATATATATATATATATATATATATATATATATATATATATATATATATATGTCAACAATTAAGTTACATTTCTAAAAGAAATGTGCTTTCAGTACAGACTTTGACGTGAATTCACAATAAATTTGGTCATAATGTTGTTGACAACTTGATCCATCCGGGGATAGAAATCTCGGAACCGGACGAAAACCGGCCCGGCGGGCGGTAATGGTAACCGGCTGGTTATCGGAAAAACCGGATGAAATTCAGGTGTCAAATTTTGAATTTGGGCTGTTTGAAAACCCATTCTGGTTATTGGAAAAACCGGAAAAACTGAGAAAAGTCAGAGAAAACCGGTTATGAGTAATTAGCAATTAGCAATTAGAATAATCCATACTGGACCACCATTGTCTACTTGTGAGACAGGAATACATGTATTCTTCTTTTTTGGTCATGCACAAATGGTTGGAGCTCCACACATTTGATACCATCCACTTCATAAACTTCTTTTCTATCCCAAAAACTTTTGAAGAAAATAAATGTTGTTCCAAACCTTGTGGCATTTGGACGAACTATCTCTCCTCCAATTTGCTCTCGTATTTCATTATAGAGGCGACTGTGGTTGTATACGAACCAACAAATCCTCTTGGTCACCTTGACAACTCCAGCAACCTCCTCGAAGTGGGCAATATCCTTCAACATGAGGTCGAGGTGCAACATTGATGCATATTTAGCTCATACAATACGTAATCTAGCACAAAAAGGCCTAAACCAATGTAGAAAGTGCATTATGTAGTCATAAATTTAAATTTACATTTGGACGATGTTCCCACTGGAGACAGACAGAATAACCTTAATTTTTTATCCATCAAACAGTATATCTTTTTTGTACATTTGTTGATTATTCTCTGCCATTGACAGGTCCTGTGGTAAAGCCAGTTCTACAAATCTTACTGGTTCTACCAAATATGAGCAGAACTTGTATTGGAATGTTAAACCCTCGCAATTAGCAGTAAGTGGATCCTCTTGTTTGGTCCACAGAAGTCCTGTGCTTAAACAGCAGCAGAATCTTGCTGTGAGGTCTACCTCTACAGATGTATGTACTACTTTTGATGAAAATGTCAAAGGTGCATCCTCACATGCTGTTGAAGAAAAGGTTGGAGTACTCTTATTAAATCTTGGTGGCCCAGACACCCTGGATGACGTTCAACCATTTTTATTCAACCTGTTTGCTGATCCAGTAAGTCTTTATACCACATGTCCACATGGCTATATTTTTGATTGCCTGTGCATTTTCATTTGTTTGCTAATTATATGTAGCCAATTTATTCAATGCTATCTGACAACTTTCAATGATCGTATATTTGTATGGAATGATTCCTTGTAGTATATTGTATTATAGTCCCATACGATTGACTGAAATAGTCTAGTAACTCTTGAGCACATAAAAAAAATGTTAATAGCAAAAACCCAATTTGCATGTTTGACCTATACTTCCCATTGAAATTGTATCAACTATTAGGATTTACAACAATATTTATGCAATTCAGATAAAGGTGTTACTCGCTGGAGTCTTGCTGTTGGTGATAGCAAGATCCTTACTCTCATCGAGAGGATGACACTCTGGGAATGGGGCAAATTTTCTTGTTTATTTCTCACACAATGCCACACCAACTTTGAGGGTTGGGGATACAAATTTATAGGCCGCTAACCAGCCAAGCATATGCCAAGATGCTAGTCCTAGATGCTAGTCTAAAGCTGTCCTAAAGCTAGTCTAAGATGCTGTCCTTAAAGGAGATGCTGTCCTTAAAGGAGATGCTGTCCTTAAAGGAGTCAAGATGCTGTCCTTAAAGGAGATGCTGTCCTTAAAGGAGTCAAGATGCGATCCTTAAAGGAGATCTTTGTCCTAAAGAGAGAAGAAACAACAACACAACAACACAATGACTTATCCATCACTCTCCCTAAGTCTTGTGCGTCGTCTTGTGGAAAAGTTGAACCACCCGACCCTAGAGCAGAGCTCGAGGAATTTGACCCTCCCAAGAGGCTTGGTGAGCAGTCCGCAAGCCGATCCGTGGTGTTGATGTAGCTCGCCTTGATCGCCTTCATCCAACAGACCTCGGATGAAGTGGTACTTCACCCGGATGTGCTTGCTCCGTTCGTGGAAAACGGGGTTCTTTGCCAGAGCCAGAGCGGACTTGCTGTCCACCCTGAGCGCCACCGCTTCAGTGTCTTTGCCGAGGAGATCACCAAGCAGTCGAGCGAGCCAGGCGCTGAAGTCGAGCGGTGGGACGCCGCTATGTACTCGGCCTCACGGTGGACAGGCCACCACCGCCGCTTGATCGACCGCCGGCTAACGAGGCACTTGCCGAGGAAGAAGAGAATCCGCTTGTGCTCTTGCGGTGTCGATGTCGCTGCGTGGTCGCTGTCGCTGTACCCGATGAAGTGTGCCGCGCCGGGACACCTCGGGTAGTGCAAGCCGTAGTCGGAGGTGCCCGCAACGTAGCGGAGGATCCTCTTCACGGCCTGCTGATGCTCCGTCGTCGGTCGCTGCATGAACCGACCGGCGTGAGCCGGCGCCAACGCCAAACCGGGCGCGTGTGGACGAGGTAGCGAAGGCGCCCACAATGCGCCCGTCTTGCGTCGCGTCCACCTCCTCCGCCGTGCTCTCACGACTCGGCCTTCACCTCTCCTCCATAGGAGTGTGGGTGGGTTGCGATCGGTGAGCCCGCCGGCTTCGACGGTGCGCTTGGCGTGAGGCGGTCCGGCGAAGGAGATCCGGAGCTGTCCTGGTGGACCTCGATCCCGTGTAGAAGGAGAGGAGCCCCAAGTCGCTCATCCGGAAGACGGTCTTCATTTCGCCTTGAACGCCTCGACCTCGGCCTCCTTGGAGCCGGTGATCACCAGTCGTCGACGTGGACGCCACCGCCAGGCGTTGCCGCTTTGCCCGCCGGTGACCGCAGCCGTGTGCGCTCTGCTGGAACCCCATTTGCTTGAGAGTGGAGTCCGGCTAGCGTTCGGGCTCGTGGTGCCCGCCAAGCCGTAGAGGGCCTTGCGTGGCGGAGAACCTTGCCCTCCTTGCGGGGATGACGAATCCGCGGCCGACGGACGAGGCCTCCTCCTTCAAGTCGCCGTTGAGGAAGGCGGACTTAACGTCCATGTGATGGGCGCGCCAATCCTCCCGGGCTGCAAGTGCGAGGAGTAGACGAGCGGACTCCATGCGCGCGGCGGGTGCGAAGGCATCATCAAAGTCGACCTCCCGCTGCGCGAAGCCTCGTGCCACCAAGCGAGCCTTGTGCTTGACGATGGCGCCGGCTTCATCCCTTCGGCTTGAACACCCACTTAAGGGTGATCGCGCGGTGGCCGGCAGGAAGATCCGCCGGCTCCACGTCGGTTCCGCAGACGGCGTCCATCTCCTCTCGCATCGCGGCACGCCATGCCGCGTCTTTCTCCGCCTCGGCGACGGAACGAGGCTCGCCGTCGTCGTGCGAGGTGCGGCTCGCCGCGAGTCGTGCGCTGCGCCGATTCGAGGCCGGTGCTCGCCGAGGAGGTCGCCCACGCGATACGTAGCGCGAGGCTCGCCGTCGTGGTAAGCGTCGCGGTCCTCGTCGTGAGACAGCGAGTAGCGAACTCCACCATGCGCCGCTCGTCGTGGACCGAAGGCTGGTGGGGTCGATCCGGTGGTGTGGCCGCGCGGTGCAGGAAGTGGGGCGTGGCGGTGCGAAGGTGGTGGAGCACTCGCCGGAGCCGGTGGCGAGCAAGGTGTCGGTGGGCGAGCTTGGTGAAGACGAGCCGCTAGCTCCCGGCTCTCTCGAAGTGGGCGTGAGTCGACAACAAAGTCCCTAAGAGTTGAAGTCGAACCGTCGTCCACCGCCTTGTCCACGTCGGCCCGCCCGCCGTCGAACACAACGTCACGCGAGATGCGGGCCTTGTGTGACAGAGGTCGAGGATGCGGTAGGCCTTCGAGCCCTCCGCGTAGCGATGAACACTCCCGAGTGCTCCGCCGTCGAGCTTACCGATGTGGCCAAGCTCCTTGGCGAACGCGAGGAGCCGAAGACCGCAAGTGGAGACCGCCGGCTTGCGCTCGTGCCAAGCCTCGTGACGGCGTCCGCCGTCGGCGCGCTTGGTAGGCGGCGGTTGAGGATGTAGGCGGCCGTCACCACCGCTCTCCCGTAAGATAGCCGGCATCCCCTCGCTGAGGAGAGCCCGAGCCATCCCACAACCGCCGGTTGCGCTGCTCGGCACGCGCCGTTCTCGCTGCGGGCAGACGGCGCGGAGTAGTGGCGTGAATGCCTCATCGGTAAAGATGACGCGAATTCAGCCGCCGTGAATCGCGCGCCGTTGTCTGTCGGCGCAAAGACGTGCGACTTGCGGCGCACTCGCCTCCTGGCGACTGCGTGCGCCTGATGGCGTCCGCAGCCTCTCCCTTGCTGCCGAGGACCATCACCCACATGTAGCGGGAGAGGTCGTCGACGAGCAGCAGGAAGTAGCGTCGTCCTCCCGGTGTGGCCGGTGTCACCGGGCCACACAAGTCCCCGTGCACGAGCTCGAGCCTCTCCTTGGCTCGGAAACTCGCCCGCTGAGGAAAGGGGAGTCGCCTGCTTCGTCAACACGCAGACGTCGCAGAACTGCTCCACATGGTCAAGGCACGGCAGGCCTCGCACCATTTCCGTAGCACTGAGCCGCTTCAGGGCCTCGAAGTGAAGGTGCCCAAAGCGCTCGTGCCACTGCCACGCCTCGTCGTCCCGACGAGCAGCGAGACAGAGGGGTTGTGCCACTGCGTGAAGAATGTAAAGTCGATTTGCGCCTCGGTTACCTTGGCAAGAAAGCGGCGGCGAAGATCCCAAATCCGCAGCACCCGTGCTCTATCTCGACACGCGAGCCGTTCTCATCCAGTGTCCCAAGGCGATGATGGAGTTCGCAGGTCGGGGATGTAGTAGACGCCGGTGAGCGACTGTGCTCACGAACAGTGGTGAAGATGACGGAGCCGACGCCCTTGATTTCCACGTCGGGCGTCCCAAACTTGACGGAGCCTCGGGCGCTAGAAGTCAAACTTCGCGAAGAGCTCCCGTCGACCGGTCATGTGATGGGTGGCGCCGTGTCGAGCACCACCCGTCGATCTTGTCGTTGCCGAGTCGTGAGCCGAGGAGGGCATGTGCTTTTGGCTCGTCAAGGTGGAGGAGAGCCATCGCGCGGCGGTGCCGGAGATAGTTCGGTGCTCGCATGAGCAATGAACGAGCGGCCGCTGCTCCTCCGCCGCGCGACATGGGCTCAGCCACGTCGTGGTATCGACAATCCCCGCCCAATGACCAAGCTTGCCGCATTGTGGCAAGAGTCGCCTCGTGCGGCTTTGCTTGCCGCCAGCGGCGCCGCCTGGCGCCTCCACGGTCATCACCTCGGCACGTCCTCGCGCCTGCTGGGCGTCTTTGTGTGGCTTGCGCGCTTGCCACGCTTGTGGCGCTGTCGTGGAAGAAGGCTCCCCTTCTTCCTGTCACCTTGGTGGCAGCCCACTGCTCCCAGTGAGGAGGAGCTTCCGCCAATGGTGACGGTCCCGAGAGACGCTGTGGCTCATCGTTATCAACGACCTTGAGGCGACCAGCGCCTCCTCGATCGTCATCGCGGAGGTCCAGCAGAGACTCGATCGAGCGAGCCATCCGCTTGTACTTCGGGGGACTTGGCGGAAGAGCTTCTCCACGCCTCTCCTCGCCGTAGGTGTCGTCGCCGAACCGCACTAACTCGCAGCGAGTGTTGAGGCGAGAGCAAAATCATCAACGTCCTCACCGGCTTGAAGGCCGGTTCTCCCACTCCTTGCGTAGTGCCCGCAATGTAGACTTGCGCGCGGTGCCGGCTGCCGATGCGTCTTTGCGGCGATGGCGTCCCAAGCCTCTTTGGCGATCCGCTTGTTGGTAGCGAAGCGCATCTCGGCGGATCTGCGGCGATGAGAGCATCGGCGCCCGTCGATCCCGGTGCGTAGTCGGCGTCGCCGTGTCGGATGCATCCCACATATGCCGCACTCGAGCTTTACCCTCATCACCGCGCCCACTCGACGTAGTTGGTCTTGGTGAGGTAGGCCACCGCCGCCGGGCGGCGTCCCGACGGCGGCACGGTACTCGTGGTGACCACGATGCCGAACGGGGAGAAAGCGCGTCGCTGTGAAGGCGCGCTCTCGTCAACCCGTCACGCCACCGTCGTCGCGCCTCCTCGAGGCGTCCCGCGCGTTCGCGTCTGTGCGGGCTGCCGCCGCCGCGTGGCGCGGCGCGGCGCCCTTGCGCCACTCGCCCTCGCGCTGCCTCCCTCTCCAGCGGCTCAAGATCCTCGTCGGCGCTGTCATCAGCAGAGATGGAGCTGCCGTTGCTGCCGCGCAGAGCCTTGACCTCCGCTGCTGCCGCACGCGCTGCATCTGCCGCCGCCGCCGCTTCCACCTCCGCTCTGGCTGCTGCCAGCTCCGCCGCTGCCAGCCTTGACGCCCTTTCCGCCGCCGCAGCGGTCTCTGCCGCCGCTCGCTTGCGCTGCTCTGCCGCGGCGAGCTCGGCCGTTTTCTGACGCCGCGTGCTCGAGGCGACCGAGCGCTGAGACTGCCCTGCGGACATGGCGCGCTATTAGGGGGCTGTTGCGTGGAGGGAGGTCGCCGGCGAGCCTTTGCCCGTCTCGGAGAGGAGTGGCGGGACAGCCGGAGCGAGCTGCACGCTACAGGTAGTCTTCTGCTGCGAGGTCGAGAAGGAGATGAGCGAGGAGATGCTCGAGCTCTGAGGATAGTATGGCTCGATACCACTTGTTACTCGGCCGAGTCTTGCTGTTGGTGATAGCAAGATCCTTACTCTCATCGAGAGGATGACACTCTGGGAATGGGGCAAATTTTCTTGTTTATTTCTCACACAAATGCCACACCAACCTGAGGGGTTGGGGATACAAATTTATAGGCCGCTAACCAGCCAAGCATATGCCAAGATGCTAGTCTAAAGCTGTCCTAAAGCTAGTCTAAGATGCTGTCCTTAAAGGAGATGCTGTCCTTAAAGGAGTCAAGATGCTGTCCTTAAAGGAGATGCTGTCCTTAAAGGAGTCAAGATGCTGTCCTTAAAGGAGATGCTGTCCTAAAGAGAGAAGAAACAACAACACAACAACAACACAACAACAACACAATGACTTATCCATCAAAAGGACCCCACCCAAGCCAAAATTAGAAGTTGCAATGCCAATTTGATTTTATTATTTATCTCATCTAACAAAGAAATTAACCATTTTTGTGAATCCATCTTGACCATCATATTATGCCATTGTTGTATGATTGTCTCATCTAGAAGTATTGCTCCCCTATCCATTCTTAATTATTTTGTATCATTGTTAATTTTCAGTACTTTACATTATCGTACAGCAATGTTTTCTTTTGACTTGTCACTTCTAATTTGACTGCACAGGATATCATTCGACTGCCTAGGCTGTTCAGGTTTCTTCAAAGACCACTGGCCAAACTTATCTCTACCTTTAGAGCTCCTAAGAGTAAAGAGGGGTATGCTTCAATTGGTGGCGGATCACCTTTGCGGAAAATTACTGATGAGCAGGTAAAAGTTCACAAGTCTAACCACGCTCCAAAATTATTGTGTTATTCAGCATTACTTAACTCCTGCTATAAATTGTGATTTAGCAGCTTGCCTTCAAAATAAAATTGTGATTTAGCAGCTTTGTCATAACTCGTTAAACTCTGGAACTTTCATTACACCTGGATATCATTTCAGTGTACTTGTAATATGAAAAATTATCCTTCACATTCCAAACTGAATTAGCTATATTTTTCAGGCAAATGCTTTGAAGGTTGCACTGAAGAAGAAGAATATGCATGCAGATATATATGTCGGAATGCGGTATTGGCACCCTTTCACTGAAGAAGCCATTGATCAGGTTTGTTCCTTTTAAGTCTCAGCAATAGTTTCTTGCCTTTTCTTTTTTGTTTAACTCTTGTTCCGCGACAATTAGCACATTGCATTATTCTATTTTTTGAAATCTGATTGTTATTATTCTTCTAATTTTCATTTAGATATGATTATTTTTATTCTGTCTTGTATAAGTAATTTTTTCATATGCTTGAGTATTCCGCAACACGTATTGCATTTCCGTGGTCATTTTTATTGTACTTTGCTTTTGTCCACTTGATTCTAACTGATAATAAATGGTTTTCTACTGTTTTCAATTGATGACAGATTAAGAAGGATAAGATTACGAAGCTTGTTGTTCTTCCCCTGTACCCTCAGTACTCCATATCAACAAGCGGGTCGAGCATCCGTGTTCTCCAAAACATTGTCAAGTAGGCAGTTGCCTTCTATCATATGAAATCTCATCTTTCAGACACTGTAGAACCTGAAATTCTAATATCATGGCATCATTGCAGGGAAGATTCATATTTTGCTGGCTTGCCAATTTCCATTGTTGAATCATGGTACCAACGTGATGGCTATGTGAAATCAATGGCTGACTTAATTGAGAAAGAGCTATCAATTTTTTCCAGTCCTGAAGAGGTTTGCTCATTCCCTTTTCTTTTGCTTCTGTCTTTCTTCTGAACTTTTCCCATCTACAAGTTGCAAATGTGCAACATAGCCATCCAGTCAGTTGTAGCATTTCTTTCTTGTAGAAATTTCCTTAGGCCTGTGGTTTGACATTTTTCTGGTACCTACCTCTGGATAAAATTATCATTAGATAAATCTGTATCTTGAAAATCCTATCATAAGCATTACCCCCTTTTTAGATGATACCATAATCATTACCTGAATAGATGTTGGGTGGAAATGAGGAATATAATTATGTGTTCTTAGTAAAGAGTGCAGATTGCTCAACTACATTACACTTTTTTTTACAAAACTGAAAATTTGAGTACCTCATGCACCTTAGAAATGATCTTTAAAGAGGAAGCTACAAGCGTACAGCTAATTTACAGCATCAATATTTTGATGTAGTTATCACCCAAATAGATGTCCTAGAATGGGTGCAGTAAGACATTCTATACTTTGACCAGTAATATACACAAAATATATTTAGGTTGACCACATGCAAACTATTAGTATATTTTTCATAAAAACACTTCTGTAATAATTTTTTTGTAACCTTAGTGTAAAAATTAATAATCAAAGATGTACATTGAAGAGTATATTAATATCCAGAATAGCATCTTTGTAACACAGGGAGTACCAGTTTTTTTTTCTTAATGCATTTGTTGGATAATTTATGATGGAAATTGCATAGACAGTAATGTCATTCTGACATTATATCTCATGATTGTGAAATCTAAATGACAGGTTATGATATTCTTCAGTGCACATGGAGTACCACTTTCCTATGTTGAGGATGCTGGAGATCCTTACAGAGATCAGATGGAGGACTGCATTGCTTTGATTATGGGAGAGTTGAGATCCAGAGGAATCTTAAACAGCCACACTCTGGCTTACCAGGTATATGCAAATAAATAGTTATCTTATTAACCACTACGTTCAGAGTTATGAAAAGAATCTTTGAGGAAATTCCAAGGATATAAAGTGATCCTTTGCATTTGGAAGCTTGAAACCAAACTCTGGCAATCTTATCTACAAATCTGGATAGAGGAAGAAATCTGAGTTTGTACAATTTTGTATTATCTGATCCTTTGTTTTAGTGGTTACGGCAGTACTAACCTTTCTGCACACATGGCAGAGTCGAGTGGGGCCAGTTCAATGGCTGAAGCCATATACTGATGAAGTTATAGTTGAACTTGGTCAAAAGGGAGTGAAGAGCCTCCTGGCTGTTCCAGTAAGGTAATCATCAAGTTACACATTTGTCATATTCCAGCCATTCAGTATTTTCCACATTTGGTTATTTCTGTAAGAATAACAAGGGAATTCTATAAACCTCTATCTCTTTATGATTACTTGAGCTTCTGCGTGCATTGAACAGTTGAACTAATTGCATGTACATATATTAGAGTTCTCTAGCAATATTTCCTGGCATTAGATCATTATCAGTCTAGCAAATTAGTTCCATTATGGTCTTCATTGCCTTGTGTGTTCTACATGAGCTTCCCGTAAAGCACTTATGTGTTAGCACTGAGTATGGTGGTGTTGTTTGTGTTTGTTGCATTGGTATCACTAGCACAATCTGGTTAATATCAATGCCTCTCGTTGGCCATGCTTTCACACAAATTGTGGATTTTGGATGTTCTTCCTAAATGAATGTTTTGCATGATAAAATTGGCACATGAAGAACATAACACACTTACACCACAATATTTGGCCCCATTTTCCATATTCTTAGTGGATGGCTAATTGTTTTGCTCATTTCATTAAGAACTTCCAAAGGTTTGACTTGAAGCTGCAATATCTGGTTTCACTTCATTAACCAGACAAGACTGGTAGTTTTGCATTTTTTTACACAATCGTTATGATCGATTACCTCATTCATAACCAATTTGTTATAAATCAGCTTTGTGAGCGAGCACATTGAGACCTTGGAAGAAATCGACATGGAGTACAAGCACTTGGCTCTAGAATCAGGCATTGAGAACTGGGGCAGGGTTCCAGCTCTTGGCTGCACCTCATCGTTCATCTCTGACCTTGCTGATGCTGTTGTTGATGCCCTGCCCTCTGCATCTGCAATTGTAACCAGAAAGGCTAACGACTCCGATTCTGACGTGGACTTGATGCATTACCTCAGCAAGATGTTTTTTGGCTCAATCTTGGCGTTCGTCTTGCTGTTGTCGCCAAGTCTAATTTCCGCTTTCCGGAATACTCTGCTGTAGGATGTTTCTTTTCTTTGAATACTCTGCTGTAGGTTGGTTCTTTTCTTTCGTCGAACATGGGTTGGGCGAAGCAGAACGGTCATTAGCAGTAATGGTGCTTAAAATTTTTGAGATGGATGCATAAAGAAAGTAGTTGAAGAGTAACTTCTTTGGTGATTGTAAGTAGAAATCATTTAGAGTTACTGTTGGATAATGTGTAATTTGTCGGTTGTGGTACTTGGGTCACCGGCAGAACTGGTCTGACGTGAAAAGCACAGAACATTGGCCTATTACCTAAGCAAATGTGCTTTAAATTCTCTAGTTTATTTGTTACTCTGTTGCTTCCAGCGCAGTAACCAGAGGGCTCATGATTAGTAAATATTTGCAAAGAAAACTGAGTTTATTCACAGAAAAATCAGAACCTCTTGTACATGCACCAGCAAGCTCTATTGTGAAGCGTCCATTTGTGCTCCGAGATTCGTGCTGAGAGACTATTATATTGCGGAGCGACCATTTGTGCTTTGAGATTCATGCCGAGGGAGACGAGAGAGAATGGAATACGAATCTCAGAGCATGTTGAACGGTGCAGATGGCGCGTGCGGTTAGGGGTGGAAAACGATAACGGATAATCTGTTTTATTTGATATTCGTATATAAAAAAACGCGAATATGGTAAGTAAAATCCGTATTAAAAAATATTCGTATTTATATTCGATAATATTTGTATCCGTATTTGAACATGTTCGTATTCGAGAACATTCGTATTCGTATTTGAGACTATTCAATTCGTATTCGATCCATTTCTTATACTGGCTGGTTGGCTTAGCGGCTAGTTACATAAATTTGTTCTACCGAGATTTGTTATACAAGTTGTAGGAGGATATTCGTATTCGACCAAATTAAGTACATATTTGATTCGAATTTGTATTTGTTATGACATTCTATTCATATTCGTATTCGTGAATATTCGAATTCGTATTTGTTTTAAAAATATGGATTCGTATTCGTATTTGAGACTATTCGATCATATCGATCCGTTTTCATCACTCCGTGCGATAAATGTACAAGCGGGAAAACTGCTTCCTTCATTCACTTGAGAAATATTCGAGACTTGCAGCTAGGTGGAGTTTCATAGGAATACCGTTAGGGGTGCAGACGGATTGGATTAGGACGGATATTGCTCAAACTGTATCCTAACCTACATTTTTTTCCCAGATTCGGAGTCGAATACGGTAAGATCAGATACGAATACGAATTCGGAATATTCGAAGTTTCGAATACGGTACCATCGGGACAGATATATAACGGATTCGGCTCGGAAACTGATAATATAGGCGGAAAATATGGACGATTACAGTATTACTTTCTTCGACCAAAGAGCATCAAGGGTAGGGTTTGGTATGTTAGTTGCATTTTAGGCAACAGAGGTCAGTACCTATAAAAACATCTCTGGTGGCAAACTGCATAAAGCTTATGTGATCAATTACAAATTTGAGTGCCAGTTATGCAATGCAAGAACAAAGGTAAAAAAAAGAGAGAACAAGTTGAAAGGTTCAACATCCTACAATTAGTTTCTGAATTCGAACAAAAGGCTTGAACTGATGATGAGGTGACGGGGTCTCGATCTTCCGATAGGATGATAACTTCGATTTGGGGGAGAACGACTTTGACGATACGGCTACTAACCGGTCACGACCAGAACGTCAAGCAATCACTAAACCACACTCTGAGTCGTTATCAACCGTGCCAAGAACGCGGTTGATATGACCACGAAGGTTTATTCCTGCATGCAACCGAAGAACACGCAAGAACAAGATAATAAGCAATCTCAAATTACAAATAGGATTGAAATACTAGCATACTGGATAATAAGAATCTCAAACATATCATCAACTGAGATCTTGGTTCGTGCTCAGTGCTCATCAATTACCGTACTACTAGCATACTCAATAAACCTCCCAGCGGAAATCCGACTTACAAACAAAACAATCTATTAAACCCTCACAGCATGGGCCAAAAATCATTCACAGCTCTGTTGCTAAAAACCTGGACGATCAGCCATGAAAAGTCAACAAAACAAAATACTACAAGAATCATGGGGCCAAGATAAAAAAAAGGGGTTGCTTCAGAGCATGCCTTACAATGAACAATGCTTAGCATAACAACTATGCCAACTCATAGTCATAGATGATATGTTTACCAAAGAAAATTTTATTTATCAGAGACTCTTCTAATTTTAGTGGATATATAACTCGGATCATTGAGCTAAAATTGCCTTCACTTGTTATATCAAGTATAATCAATGTAATAACTACTAACCAAAATTCTTACTCTGTAATAAAACCTGCAAATATAATCATATGAAACCAAAAATCCCCTCAGAAAGGAAAGAGAAGAAATCTCACCAAAGTGCTAATTACATATTATTCTATATTTAAGAAAAGTTTCCAGGTAGTTAGGTAGTACAAGTATACAATGGTTGCATTCAAGAGAACATACATTTTGCATGTGCTTCTGAGGTACCTCAAACATAAAGATTATTTATATGAACAATATCTGAAAGATATATGTTTTGGAAGAATCATTCCAAGACTAAAGAGATGATACTTCATATATTTGGATAGATTTCTCTAGACAATCAGATATGAAGATTTGCGCCCATGAATTCTATTTCTACCTGTTAAAAAACGAGAGAAGTTGTAAATTCCAAAGGCTTGAGATCAGAACCCTTGGTTCCCCCATCAACTACAGGTCCTTCAAATTCACTAGTAAATCTCACTAATACCTAAACTTAACCGTTCTTCTTGAAATTACAGCAGTAACACAAGCAAGTTCTTGCACAAAAGAAAAGAGAAGAGACATGCATGCATGGACTAAAAACATGTAAAATTGGGGAATGGATTGAAAACATGTACAATTGGGAAGTTGGAGTTGGAGAGCTTCTTCTCGTCGTACTTCCTCCACTTGGTGCCCATCGTAAATGCGGCACATAGGTCTGCAGCACGATGGAGTTGCGGACACCGCTTAGCCCTGGCTGAGCTGGTGGGTAGAAGCTCACCCGGCATGGGGTGGCCGATGAGGCGATGAGGCTATTGGTACAACCGACTTGTCGGCGCCCTACACGAACGGTCGAATGGATCGAGATAGAACACGGCGCGGTCGCGGGGTTTTGGCGTCGGGCGAGGGGCTGGCGGCGCCCAATGCTTATGACGTTGCCCAGGGTGACGGCGTTGAGGAAGGTGGAGGGGCTGCGCGGTGCGGCGTCATCGGAGGGGTCGTCGTCGGTGAGGAGCGAGGCTGCCTGGCACATGGACTCGAAGAGCTCCGACAGCTCCTCCATGGTAGCCCTTTCTCTCCCCCTAGTGGCGGCGGATCTCATGAGAACGGGGGCGGTGGGGGTGACAGGGCCGGCAGATCTGGATTTGGAGGTGAGGAGGAGCGGCGGCAGAGCAGGGGCGGCGGCAGAGCGGGTGGTGGCGGTAGAGCGGGCGGCGCCCGGGAGGAGGAACCGAGGAACGGAGGAAGTGGCGGCTGGGAAAGTGAGAATCGGGAGTTGGCCAGTTGGTGGACGGGTCACGGGTGGCGCTGTCACACGGGTGATGGGCCGGCTGGGCCGATAGTGCGGTGCTCGGGCTGGCTGGGCCGGCAGTGCGGTGCTCAGATATGTATTCGGATTTTATTCGGATAGTATCCGAATAACCGAATACGGACGCTATTCGGTCGGATAGCAGCTAAACCAAATTCGCTACCGAATCCGAATACAAAAATCCGAATCTGAATCTGACCGGATATCAAACTAGTTTACCAAATTCGCTACGAACAGGATTCGGTACTGGATCGGTCGGAAAAAAACTCAACCCGTTTGCACCCCTAAATACCGTGTAAAGTATTGGGAAACCTAGGCCTAAGCTTGAGGCCTTGGCTTATGGTAGGCACCTCACCACTTAGTCTATAAATGGGGGTTCCAATCATTGTACTTGTACCTAAAAAGTGAAAAGTAATAAAGAAAAGAGTTCCCCTCTCATCTCTCTATGTTCAATCTATTATTTGCATTATTCCGTATTTGATCCATCTCTTTTGCCTAGGAGGAATCGATCGGACTGGACTCTCCAGCGACGATTTCTCAACACATTATCAGAACAAGTCACTCCGGTAGATCGCAAGATAATAATTGAAGCATGATATTCACAGATTAAATTACCTATCTATATCGCTTCAATTTCATAAATTTTGCTTTCTATGGTGCAAATCCGCTCTAAATCTACTGTGAGCAGACATAAAATCGTCGGCCAAGCCGATCGGTAGATTTGTATAATAGAGTAGATGTTGATTGCACTATAGATTGAAAAGAGAAAAAAAAAGGGGGAATGGTAATGCTATTCGGCCGCCAGCTGCAAATGCGCGTACCGCTTGCATGTGGTCACACCGCCGGCCACCAGCACGTGACCGTGATGGCGACCGCACCACCACAAGCTATCGCGCAAGCTGGCCCCGCATGGCCGAGCCGTCGTCGGCTTCAAGATGAGCCATACCGTCGGCCCCGCATGGCCGAGCTGCTGTTGTATTGCATCGCCCTCGCATGGGCTCCCGCCGCGCTGTGTCATGGTCGACCGCATCGGCGCCGCCCTGGACAGGTGGCTGCACTCCACACGGGCTCACCGCCGCACCGCTTGGCCGCACTGACCCTATCCCCACACGGGCGCATCACCATGCGCCCCAACCGCTGGTTGCGAGCACTGCACGCGCGCCGGCCATGGCCTCTCGTCGCGCGCACCGGCTGCCGATCCCGAGCGCCCACATGCGTATTGGCCGCCACCGCTCACACACACCCCAGCCACTGGTCCCAAGTGCCCGTATGCACCTCGGCTGCCATCGCTTGCTGCGCGCCCCGGCCGCCTACCATTGCTTGCCGCGCCTCGACTGCAGGCCCCAGCCGCCTTTTGCGCCGCCACAAGAAATGAATAGGGGTAGGGAAACCCTCCACTCTTTCCTTTTGACCCCATCGCATGGGCCTTAATGGCTGAAGTGGGCCAGGGAATGGGACGGTAGGAGTTGAAATAAAGGGGAAGAAAAAAGAAAAAAGGCGTGGTGGTCCCCAAATTTTACAAATAAGCCCTCAAAAAATTAGCAAATTAAGCGAAAAATTTTGTCATAACTAAAAATTAATGAATAAGGCCTTGGTAATTGCAGATCTAACTGAAAATTTATATTCCAGCATAAAAGGGCCTCGGGAATTCAAATTTTGAGTTGTTTCTAGCATCCAAAGCATGTTTACCTCTATTGTTATTATTTTTATGCTTTTCTATATTTACTTACTGTTTTGATTAATTGTAATTGTTTAAATTACCTTTAATCACTGAAATTAATGGTAAAACTATAGAAAATACGCAGAAAATTCTGGAATATTATGAGAACATTTTGTATAATAACTAATTTATTTTATGCATATTTACCTGTAGTAAATTTATATATTCCTTTATACACATCTAGATGATAGGCATCACGAACCAGGAGTTTGATGGGCTGGTCCAGCACGGTCAAAACCATTTGAGTTGGGCTTCTTATGTCAAGATCGTACTTGTAACCAAGAAGCTCTGTGCTGCCATTGGGATTGGTGCACCGCAGATGCCAAATCTACATCTGAGGAAAATAATTAGGCACTTCACTTCCTCAGGCACCACCTCTACCTCACGCTCAAAGACTACATTAAAGAAGCGGTTCGAAAAGCTAAAGTACACTATTCTTCCTCAAACAGAATAGAAATGGATTCGACTGAGATTCACTAATTTCAAGACTGTTGAGAAGTACAACTTTGCTCTGCATAGAATTTATATCAATCTTCAACTTTGTGGTAGGTAGATTACACATGAGCAGAATATTGAGAAGGCTCTCTCCACCTTCCACCCTAGTGCAGTGCAGTCTGTATGCAACTATTGTTAAGACGGTTATAAGGAGTATGCTGAATTGATTGATATTATGCAAGTTGCAGAGGCTCATAATAAAGTTCTCCGTAAAAACTTTGTTGCACAACCACCTGGGAGCTCTACTGGCCGTGAGGCCAACGCTGAGAGCTACAAGGTGGAGAACCCTATAATGAAGAAAAGGGGAAGGAAGGGCAAAGTTGTGGCCCAGAAAGTCAAGTCAAATGCTACACAGGAGAATAAGGCTAGCAAACCAAAGTGAGATGACAAGCCCTATGGTCAACAAAACCAAACCTGCTACAAGTGTGGAGTAGGGGCACTGGTCATAGATCTGTAAAGAGCTTGCATCGCTTGCTGAATGTAAGAAAATATCAGATTGGGAGGATTGAAAAAGGACAATAGAAACTGAATTATTATCTCTAAATAAAATAGAGGTGTTTGGGTCTGTAAGCCGCACGCCTCCACATATGCACCCTGTAGGGTATAAGTGGGTATTTGTTCGAAAGAGAAATGAGAAAAATAAAATTGTGAAATATAAAACAAGGCTAATGGTACAAGATTTCACTCAACATTTAGGAATTGATTTAAAGAAACCTATTCCTCGATCATAGGTGACATTACCTTTAGATATTTAATCTCAATGATAGTAAATCTGTATTTAGAAATAAAATTGATGGATGTGATAACGGTATACCTTTACAGAATGATAGTAAATCTGAATTTAGAAATAAAATTGATGGATGTGGTAACGGTATACCTTTACAGAAATTTGGATTCGGACATTTATATGAAGGTATCTGTCCCGAACCAAGACAGAGCAAATATAAATCTGTGTAGTGTAAAATTATTACACAGGCTGTTCCATCCTTCACGAGCTCATTTTTTTGTGTTCTAAATGCTGATACATGGATCTCCATGATATACGATAATGGGCAAAGGAAAAGTCTATTTGACCGATGAATTATTGGGTGTGTCTGTTTACTCTACCCTATGGACTACTTTACTACCCTATGGATTACAAAATCATCTTAGGCCACACTCACATGAGCTTATAAGCTGGCTTCTAACGCTAGCGACAGTTTTTTTTCATTATTTCAATTTTTGTTTTTTCTATCTTTTTTTTATTTTTTGGTTTTTCCTTTTTCTTTCCCGTATTCCTTTGTATTTTTCGTGATGGACTAACATGTTTTTTCTATTTTTAAATTTTTTTAAATTTAATTATACCAAATAAGCCAACTCAGCTACAGTAAAAAAGTCATAAGCCATCACCATTCTGAACGCCCCCTTAATATATGCCTCATGATCTTATAAAACTGGAGCAAATTAAATAATCCCTAAGGTGGTTTCGGAAACGGTTTTACCACCGTAGACGATAATGTGGCCAGCTACATGATGATGACTCAGCACACGGAACTTTTTTTCAAGAAAAAAATTAAACTAGTGGGTCTTGCATGTCGGAGTAGGGGGAGAGAGTGAAGGGGTGTTTGGCTGATATGTAGGCCCGTTGGTTTAAGGATTTTGCTATGTCAGATTTTCTTACCCGTAGCTACGTTGCAGACCATGTTTGTTTTAGTTTAGACTTTTTGGCTTATAGCTTAAAGCTAGCTTTTTGGTTTAATCAACTTATAAGCACCTAGCTTTTAAGAAAGTCAAGTATAGGCCCTGTTTGTTTAGGCTTAGACTTTCTGGCTTTTTCTTACTCTTCAATAATAAATGTCCGAAATACACTTTCACAAATGAGCTGAAGATATCAAATTCACACATTACAGTTTGAGAATCAAACATGAATATGCATCTGATCATGCATGAACACATAACAAATTCACAAATAGTGCATGAACACACAACAATTAGTGGTAATTTACAGAAAAAGATGGAGGCCGGTGAAGTTGGGGTGTGGGGATAGCGCCGATGGAGTTGGGGCACGGGGAAGAGGGAGGTTGGCGGCAGCAAGCGTGGGGAGAGGGATGCTGGTGACATCGGGCACGGGGAAGTTGTCCGACGGTGACGAGCACGGGGAAGAGGGATGCCATTGGCGGCGAATGTGGGGAAGAGGGATGACGATGGCGTCAGGCGCGGGGAAGAGGGAGGCCGACGGAGGTGGGGCACGAGGAAGAGGGATGCTGGTGGTGTCGGGCATAGGGAAGAGGGATGCTGGTGGCGACGAGTGCGGGGAAGAGGGATGCTGGCGAAGATGGGGTGTGGGGAGGAGAGAGGCTGGCAGAGGTGGGGCATGGGGACGGTGCCAACGAAGGTGGGACAACGGCGTTGAGCGTCACGAGAGGAGATGGTGAGGGAAAAGAAAACGGAGTGGGAAGGAGGAAAAAGGGGGGAAATGAAAGGATTTGGAGTTATATATGAATGGCATTTAGTGGGTAATTTTAGTGAACTTGAGTGGCAAAGGGATATCCCATTCCGTAAAAGCAAAAAAAAAAACCTCTCCTATGGCTTTTGGCTTTTATGCTTAAAATGGCTTAGGCTTTTCATAAGCTGGATAAAAAGGTCACCTCTTTGTTTAGGCTTTGGCTTTTTTGCTTATAAGCCAGATAAAAAGCCTAAACAACTAGGGCCGTAGTCAGGTCATCATCCACGACGGCAAAACCATATCTGAAACCACGTCAGGAGGTATTTAGATGGTTTTGTAGTTAAGGAATAGAGTGGACACACCCTAATAGTTTATAGGGTCAGTCTATCAAATTTACATTTGTGTGTGGACCATAATCTACATCTGCAGTGATTCACAAGGTATATAGAGGACCAAAGGTGGAAAAACTGACATTTCAAAAAGAAAAAAGGGCACCGAGATTTCTGGTTAGGTCTCGGTAAAAGGCCAAATGTTCAAGTTTCAAATTTGATTTTTTGGAAAAGCTATGAAATACAATGGACATAAACTAAACATTAAAATATACATGAAATTGAGATGACATTTAGTGTATTTTCAAATTTGAAACTCAAATGTAGGCTCCACTCCACTTAACACATCAGATCTATAACCAATTAGTGGTCACCGAGTTTGAGAGATTTCTGTTGTTACTAGCTAGATTTTTTTTCGCTGACCAGAAGAATTAGATAGACACACAAGGATCGGCCATGTGCTCGGAGCCTCCAACACAAGCTCAGTTGATAGACATACAAGGATCCCCCATCCACTCACGCCTTCCAACTTCCACCCTTGCCTCGTCTTACTTCCACCAATGCCGTCCCCTTACTCCACCTCTGCTATGGCGCCCCTCCTCCTCCTCATCCTCTCCCCCTCTCAAAACCATAGCTAGTCGGCGCCACTGCTAGCATCTCAGTGGTGGGGAGGATGCAACAACCACCCTTGTCGCTAGTCGTCATCGAATGTTGGGTTGAAACCCTTCAAACCGAGGTGAAAGTTTGTCATCTTTTGAATGGAATGTTTGAAAATTTGGGTTGAAAGCTTGATATTTTGATTAGAAAGTATGAAAATCTGAGTTGAAAGTCCAGGATTGTAGGATCGAGTATAGCAAGTCGGAGGAAGAGGGGGTGAATGACCATTCAAAGTCTTCCTTCAAAAATCAACAATATGCAGTGGAAACATAAATTCATAAACTTACCAAAGCCTAGAGCCACATATGGCAAAACTCCAGAAAGCAAGCCAACATTGGTTATACCTCTAATTGCTAGCAGTCAGACCTCTATTGGCTAGCGATTAGACCTCCAGGCAATAAACAATAAAATAAATATTTTAAAATCATAAATCCATATAACTTTTGATTTGAATTTTCAAATGACTTGAAATTTGGTATGCACATTCTCTAAAATGTTATGAATAAATCTATTCCAATCAATGACCGAGAGAATTCTTGTCAAAGTTGTGATTTTTTTCATTTGAAGGAAGGTTGTATCAAAATTGGGCAAAAGAGGAAAAATAAAGAATATAATTTGCTCGTGGGTGGAGGATGGCTAAGTGGCTCTAAATGTATTCTAACATATCACAACAAATAAGAACATATGAAGATTTAGGGCAAAAATACCTTGATCAAGAAATATCCCAAGAAGGTCAAATCCAAGCAATCGAGCAACTTCAAGAACTTACAAAACCATATACCTAGATGATAGGTATATCTCCATGAATCATCTCCATGAGTCATCTCTATCACTTACACATCTTTGGCACAAAATAAGATCAAAAAGTAGAGAAAAGAGATCAAAACCAACAAGATTAAGAGCAAATCAATAAAAATAAGAGAGATCCATGAGAGATGAATAAAGTTGATATATTGCTACTTCAGGATGAAGTTTTATAGCAACTCTATTTAGAGGACAATATAGCATACCATAGTACTCACACTTCTCAAACCCTAACCCTAAAACTCTTGGCTAGGATGAAGAGAGGTTTGATCGTTAACTAGCAAGTCTTCATCCTAACCCATTAAATAGATGAGGCAACCTACCCATATCTAACCCTAATAGATACATTCCAAAAGCACATATAGGGAAAACCTATTAACTCCACTCAACATAGGTTTTACTCATACACTACACTCATACACATTTTTCAAAGCACATGAGCTAGAATCTGCTAAGTCCTTAACCTTTGATCCAACTTAATCATCTTAGCTCCTTCTTAACCTAAACCCGCTTTCCCAAACGCTGCTCAAGTGCTATGGTTTTGATCCAAGATAGTTTTCGGTATTTTGGTCAACTTACCAAAATACACTTTGTTAACCCGGTCTTCATCTTCTCTTATAAGCAATCTCCATGCTTATCACGAGTATATGCACCACTAGCTTAATATGTGTTGACAAGTCTCTCTCATTCTGGTTCCACCGGACCTTTTCATTTGGACCGACCAAGTCACATGGTGTAGCCCATCGTTTGAACTTTCTTTTAATATTTCTCACCTTCCTTGTGCCAACTTGAGCTCAGTCATCTCACTCGATATCCTTGATCGTTCTAGCCCTCAACTCCTCCATGAGCGTAGTTTCAATCCTCACCATTGACCATGGTTAACCTTAAGTGTCCCTACACGTACAAAAGACCAAGAAATCATTTTCAAGCATAAGTTCTTCATAACATAACCCACAGTAGATAAAACATACTTCATGAAATACATATACACTGACCTAAGTCAAACCAAAACACACCACAACTCAATTTCCCAAAAATCCAAATTTTCAGTCAAAGCAACAGTGCCTGGCCGGTTAGACTTCTACTTCTAGCCAGTCTAACTGCTGGTAGCGGCCGGTCAGGCCACTCGAGCTGGCTGGTCGACCAGTCAAAACCACCAGGTCTGCAAGAAGTCCAGAAAAATTGTAAATTTGCAAAACCCAAAATTTAGCTCCTCTAATTTGGCAATGGTTCATCACAATAAACCGTGGACATTCTCACATGGTCCTTCAATCTCCTCCTTGATGAACACATTGTCAATTTCTCAAAAATGCAATAGGAATTGATTTTAGACATAGAACAGGGATTATGCAAATAAAAGCTCAAAATAGTCAAATAAGAATTGCAAAGACTAAAATGGACCATATGAATCAGAAATGAAGTGAAACTACTAAAGATGACAAGTTTTTCACAAAAAACTTCAATGCACTAAATAATTTGGGAAATATCACTTTAGATCCATATGAAAGAATAATTAAAGAAAAATTATTTTATTTGACCTTGATCATGGTGATAAGTATTAGATATGCTTCAACTTAGCAAGTATTCACACAAAAACTTCAAATCATGCTTTAGATATGTATTTTTACCAATCTTTCTACCCCTTAGATGATGGAATTATTAAGATGCACGAAAGAATATAGAGCATGAATGAAATAAAGTGGTAGCATTTTATTCATTTTTAGCTTAAGGAGGTATGACTGTACAAGTATTACACCAAACCATATTATGTGAAGTAGCTTTTTTAGATTATGGAAAACTATATATAGCAAAGCTAGACCAATTAAGCAAGCATATAAAATTAAATAGATTTTTAGCACGTCAAGTTGTTTAAGGTAGTAGTTTAGCTAAAGGTATCCAAAAATAAGCCCAATCATATCAATAAACTAAATGGAACTAATAAACTATAATTATGTCAATTTAGAGTGCTATAAGTTAAAAATTGAATCATTATGTTCAATTACTTAGAATTGAGCACAACTAGCACATTTAGTACCTGCTGGAATTCATTTTTTATTTTATCATTGTAAAGCATGTTCTGAACTAAGCGCCATCCACAACTGCCTCCTAAACTTCAACCTTTTTATATTTTTATTTTCTTAGCCATGTGCTATATCTTAAGTCTCACTATGGCTGTCCTAAGCAAGAAGCTTAAGATAGTGCTCTGAGTCATCCAAAACTACACCTGAGTTCATGTGTAGTGTAATGGCCAATCGTCTCATGAGATATAATTGGTGGGATTAGTTTTTTGCATCAAAAGATATCATTTTTTATTTTCTTTATTTATTTCAAGAATAAAAACCTAGGAGAGGTAAACTCATATTTCAATAAAAAAAACTGGCATAGTTCACTGTGGTTGGACTCGAATTTAGCAAATCTGACTCCTCTGTGAATATTTTACACTATTCTCTGGATCAGTAGATAGTGCTCACAGATTCA
Source organism: Melocanna baccifera (assembly GCA_036346265.1). NCBI lineage: Eukaryota > Viridiplantae > Streptophyta > Magnoliopsida > Poales > Poaceae > Melocanna > Melocanna baccifera. The sequence goes on from CM070702.1 coordinate 8,583,848, forward strand.
TGACTGATTCATACACGATATAGACTATAATAATATTATATACCAGAGTGTAATTAATCCACGTCGGGATTTGTTTTACATATGGGTCGTTAGGCCAATTGTTTATCAAAAGACAGCGGAAATAGAAATGGAAAAGCACATCTCTCCATAGGCAGCGACTGGGATAACCCAAGTGGAACCGATATTGGTTAGGCTCTAGCCAATATTGGGCCCACTTAAAAGTTATCGTGGTCGGTTAGACTGTGAGGAGAGACTAGACTACTAAGTCCTATGCATAGTTACCAGCATCTTCACCTCTGTTGTGGCCCTGATCCTCGTAGAACATGCACTAATCTTGCTTCTCAAATTCTAGGGAGTTGAAAGCGAGGGTGAGCACACACAACCGTGTTCCGTGAGCCAACATACAAGATGCATTTAGATAAGATGTAAGGTTTAATCAATGAAGGCTCGGTTTCTTTTTTTGTAGAAAGCAACATTTGTAAATACTATTAGTAAAAATTTCTATGACCTAGCATTTTAACAAATCATGCTTTTTGATTGAACTTGTGCAATAATTATAGTAGTGTAGGTTCTATCTACCAGTTACATGATTCCATCTACCAATGCTAAATTTTAATTATTAGGTTACATCCACCATACTTAACATCGCTGGAGTACATCCCTCCAAGAAAAACTCAAATTAAAGTACATCTTTTCAATTTGTTTTCTCCCTCCCGCAAAGGTTTATAAATAGAACTAACTCGAGGAGGTTCCTATGTCCACCCTTAGCGTAGGCACATTTGTTCACATAATTTATACCTTGTAGAGATTGTATATCTTTACCCACAAGAGATAACTCAATTGCTATATTCCACATGTTTCCTTTGACATATAGATCAAGAGGATTACCACATAACCTTTACAATGCATTTAGTGAAGGATTGCACCCGCTAAGATTTCATCTGGGGCAAGCTATATTTGCCCTACCCAAACCCCCTCTTACGCCACATGGCGACTTAAATCAGCGCCACGACCCGTGTCCACGATGGCTTAAATCCAACACCATGACTCGTGGATCATTCCAATGGTGCTTTTCCCTACTAGCGATACAAATTAGTTAGCCATGCATGTAGTTTGTCAGCTTGTGGTTGTATTGTTTTATATGAGAAGGTCATCACAAGATTAAGTCCTTAATTTGTCCAGGCGACATCAACCCACAGATTCTCATATTACATCCACACCAACTAATCTTACCATCCGCCTAGACAAGTATAGCAAATTTTTAGGATTTTGAGAAGCATAAGATAAGTTATATCAAAGTATGAGTCGTTTATATCCCATAACTGTCCCCAAAACAAGATTGTTTAAAGAATGGTGATCAAGGCAAATAATGCCCTGGCCTTGACTCGATTAGTGCGGCTTTTAGTTAGGACATATAGCTATTTTTGCTAGACATATAACCTATAGCGATAAGGATTATGAATTTGTCAAGTTATCAAGGAGGGTGTTACTATGTATTGCTACATTAACAATTTGGGTAATAGCTAACCTATAAGCGATATATATTTGTACATGAAATAACACATGCATTTTGAATAATTTTACATGAATATAATTTGCATGAAATATAGGATCAAAAGGTCTGTTGGTCTTGACTCGACATTGAGGAGGCGGTCTCGCGAGGAGACGTCATAGAGGAACTCAAAATTGTTGGTCTTGCGAGGAGAATGAGCTCTCCAAAGTTTATTTTCATAAAAATCTCAAAATAAAGAGAGAGAGAGTGACGACAATTTAAATTTTGATTGTTCAATGTATGACATGGGACCCTCGAACGTCTGCACTAGTCCAGATCACGCTAGTGCACACAACAAACATAGATGTCATCATAGTCATACACACGCGAATATCGATAAAATATAACCTTATGGAGCTTACATATAGCCTAAGGGAGAACAAATAAATACCTAAATGGAGAAATTCAAATGAACTCAAAATTGAATAAAACCACCACTATCGAAATATATTAAATAAAAGAGCTAATCAAAACAATCAATTTGAACCACTTGTGAACACCAATTTTTCAAAAACTACATTTCACCAAATTCTAGGAAATCCCCGAGCACCGCCCATGCTATTCGAATAGTTTTACAGGAGAATGATAAGCTCTCACAACAAGTTTATTTTCATAATCCGCCCGCTAAAATCTCAACCAAAATGGCAAGAAAGAAACCTCCCAAATTAGTCACCAGTCCGGACAGAGAGTTCTCTCCTTGACATCCCCAAAGTACAATCAGATTTCCCTTTATCGCACGATCACTGCCTGAGTGCAAAACCAATTTGTATAACCAAGCCAACGTCACACCAATGATGTGGCACAAATTTTAATACACGTGGCACCAACCACGTTCCATATGTCATTAATTCAAATTAATAATTTAACATGCGTGATGAGACCAATCGAATATAAACTGCTAAGCAATCTAATCGCATCAACCCATGTGATAAATAAACTAGCATCACTAATAAATCTCCCAACCTATGGTGACAAAGGCATCATGGTATTTCAAAGTGTCAAGGAGGTATAATTGCAATTGGGACAATAGCTACTCGTGCAAAGGTTTGAATAAAAATAGCAATGCAATGTAATTTAAAGCAAAATAATTAAATAATAGTTTGCAAAATTGGGTTTAACATGATCAAGGGACACGACTTGCCTTCGTTATGCTCACGGGTACTCTGGTCTTCAGCGTAAATCGCTCCTCCTAATCCGAATCTAACGAGAGAAAACGATCAAAACAAAGAAACACATAAAATGACAAGCAAATGAACTCCAAAATTCACAAAACCAGAACCAACAGCTAGAGCTCGATTTTAGATGAATTTAGAAAAAGAACGGGTCAATCGAGCTAGGACGGAGGAGAACGGGCTCAAAAATTTAATCAGAAATTAAATCGGGAAATCGAAAAGGCTATCGTGGCTGTGAACCCGTGCACCAAATTCGAGTTCACCGTGGACGCGCGCATGGAACAAGGCGCGACGCGCGTGGCGGCGGCCGACGTGGCAGCGCTGGTGTCGCCACGCGGTCATGCCGACGCGGCGCCGACGTGGCGACACGTGGCACCCGGATCGCGGTCCGGCCGACGGGCGCCGACGTGGCATGTCCGCGTGGCATGCCACGCCGGCTAGGGCTGACGTGGCACGCGCATATGCTGCCATGTGTCACGCCGACGTGGCTTTACGGCGCGCGCCGCGGCGGCGGAATCGGACGGCCGGACGACGACGCGTGGCGTGATCCGCCGCCGCCGATCTCGATGAGCGGCTCGGATCGGCGCGGAGGCGAGGCGGGCGGCGGATCGCCGACGCAGAGCGGCGCGTTGTTGCGCGGCGCCGCGCGCGCGAGCGCGAGGCGAGGCGGGGCGCGGCGACGATCCGACGGCGGGAAGGAGACGCGTGGCGCGCGCTTATACCTCCGGGATGGATGGCGAGATGCGCTGGCGCGGGCGGAGACCAGCGATGGCGACGCGTGGCGGGGCGCGCTGTGGCTGGCGCGCGCCGCGGCGCGCGCGGCAGTGCGGTGCGTGCGCGGATCCGGCGCGGAACCGAGGCGAGGCGCGGGCGACGGAGCGGCGACGCGGAGGCGACGCAGCGACGGCGGCGAGGACTCACCGGCGGAGGATCGGGGTTGCGGCGCGGCGGCGACGGAGGCGACGGCGTGGGTGGGGACGCGCGAGGCGGCGGCGGCGCAGCTCGGGCGCGGCGCGAGGCGAGAAGGTGGCGGCGGCGATGGAGCACGCAACCGAGGCGGCGTGGGTTATAAAGCGCGCAATCCGAGGAAGACCGGACGGATACGGGCGTGGCTTCCGATCGAGACGGCGGCGCTGTGGCGACGCGTGGCTAATCGGACGGCGGGACGGCGCCCGGCGCGACCGAAGCGGGCGGCGGATGCGCGCCGCGCGCGGATCCGACGGCGGGGCGAGCGGCGCTAGGGTTAGGTTAGGATCACGCGCGCGCGGGACGACGGTCGATGCGGGCGCGGGCGGATCGGACGCGCAGGCGCGGAGCGGGGCGACGGCGCGCTGGTGCCGCTGCCGCGTGGCGCGGATGCGCGCCAGTGTGGCGTGGCGCGACGGGCGGCTAGAGGCGAGCGCGGGAAAGGGAGTACGGCGGCGGGGAGAGGGGGCGGATGACCGACATGTGGGGAGGAGAGAGATCGGGCGGCTGAGGTATTTTTCCAAAATAACTCTTTTCAGAAAATTCAAATAATAATCCAGGAGCTCTAGAAAATAGCAAATAAATCCCAAAATTCACCAAAAATACCAAAAATTCCTTGAGACTGAAGAATCCAAATAAAATATTTTCAACTTATGTTAATGTTTATTTTACTCAGATTAAATTATTTAAAAATTCTAAAATTCATTTGAAGCTCAATTTAATTCCAGAAAATTCCAGAAAATTTCTTGTGACTTAAGGAACTTAATCAAAATGTTTTCCGATAATGTTGAAGTATAATTTAATCATATTAAATTCTTTTAAATTCCTAAAAATTCTTTTACGCTTGCTTTTAAATTCAAATAAATTCCAGAAATTTATTTTTAAATTCAAGGTTTTAAAATCCCAAAAATTAGGATGTTACAAACCTTACCCCTTAAACGGATCTCGACCCGAGATCCGGCTAACTAGGAGAGATGGGTTTACGGGTGCGACGACGAGCCGACGTGGTTCGAGCTTCCCTGCAACGCTCCGAGATCTGCTGGTTGCCACGGCTTGCTCTCGAGGAAGGGTCTTGGCCGCGCATTTCCGCGATTGAACGAATCGGCGTGATCGCTGACGCTTCGCGGGCAATCGCGAGCAAAATGACTCGGCTCCTTGCAATTGTAACAATTAGCCGATCTCGCAGGTTTGCACTTTTCCGGGTTGATTGCTAACATTAATGGGGCGTGGTCCCGAAGTTTTCATAACGAGTCACGGAGCCGGAGTCTTGAAAACTGGCCGCTGCTGTGGCACTGTGCACGTGGCAGCCGATAAGTGTTGAGTCTTGTCCTCTCGTGGATCGCCGTGAATGAACTCCTTGCCGCTCATCCTCCTTTGTGAAATTCTCCCAACTCACGACGGGAATCCTCAATCGATGGCCTTATCCACCAACACCGAAATCGGCATAGTCGTTGTTTCACGACCGCACCTTCAACGCTGGTTCAAACCTTTCTTGAACCTTTTCTCGACGGGCTGAATCGGCTACATCCTCTCGCGCGAGCAGCGAGAGTGAGTGAATCGTTGAGGTATTCACTCACCGACATGTTCCCCGCTTGCAACTCACTGAATTCGTCCTTCTTCATCTCGACAACTCCATCCATGACGGGCGTTGTGGAAGGCCTTAGCAAATTCTTTCCAAGTGATGCGGTCCGATCCTCCCGGCGCACACGAGTTCTCCCACCACTCGCCGTTGGTCCCTCGTTGATGTCTTTGCATAGAGTACCTTCTCCCCGCCGCAGATCGGAGCCAAGTTCGATTTCTTCTCAATCTGAACGGATCCAATCATCGGCCTCCAACGGCCCGACGAATCGGAGAAGACAGCGGTCTCGCCTCGCGAACTCGTGCATGCATTTGGATCGTTGACGAGGTGCTGGTGGTGGTGTTGCTCTCGTGCTGTCATGGCTGCATCATAGTCCGCATATTCTCGCATCATAGTCGTGCATCATCCGAGTCCGCCACCAAAATTGACCGAGGCGGATCCAAGGTAGGTGGCACCGCCGCGCAAAGACTATTCTCTCGATCCGGTTCGTCAGCACGACTGAGGAGTTCTGGTTTCAACCATTTTGCTTCCGCTCAAAAGGAAAACAATCGTTGATCGCTTTGCCGGGTTTAAAGACGAGAGGGAAAAGCATAGAGGAGAGGTAAATTGCCTAAGGGGATTTCTAATGGTAACCTAAGCTAAACAAACACTTAGCCGGAAGGCTAACAACAAAACCGGAGAAAAGAACTCCAATAAAAGTTGACATGAATGCAATATAATGCTTTTGAGGGCAATATTTGCAGCTCACATCGCACACAAAGAAGAAGAAGCAAATCGATCTACACGACGCTAAAAACTATAACAGGGCTTCAATCTGATAGCTCTTAATCTTCACGATAATCTTCAGTCTTGTCTTGGACTAAATTAGCTGCTTGCTTGGTCCGATCTTCACCGTAAAGCATGAAGGATTATGAGTCGACCACCTTTTGAAGACTGGGCACTAAATTTCTATAGATGTTGATTGAGATGAGAAGTCAAATTAAATTTTTGAAAATAAATTTACCGAAAAGACGAGGATTAAGAACCCTAAGAATAAGGTAAGAATAGAGGATCACTAAATATTCAATTTGTTGATTTGATTGAGAAAATAAACTTTGAAATTGGGCTAAGACGACAACTTCTAATTAGGGCTTCGTCCTCACGATATAGCTCGATACCATCTCTCGTCGACACTCGAATATGCAAATTCGGTCTCTCTGCGTAAACTGCACTAGTCCAGATCACGCTAGTGCACACAAATAAACATAGATGTCATCATAGTCATACACACGATAATAATAAAGGAAAACTCGAATATCGATAAAATATCAAGGGTACGACCTTATGGCCAAGCTTACAATATCTCTAGCCGGAAGGGCTTAACAAAATAGCAAATGAAATCCAAAATAAAGCGTAGCGACCAATCGACAAGCCACGTGCTATCGAGTGGAGAACGGCCTAATCCGTGAAGTCGTCGTAGTACTCTCCTTTGGCACCTCCTGCCGATAGTACTCCTCTCCCTCGGACGGCCGACGACGACGCTGCGGTCAGATCCGCCGCCGCCAGATCTGGATGAGCGCTCGGATCGGCAAAGGCGGAGGCGGGCGGCGGGATCGCTGACGCAGAGCGGCGTTGGCGCGCGCCGCCGCGTGGCGCGAGCGCGAGGCGAGCGCGGCGCGCCGACGAGATCCGACGGCGGGAAGGAGACGCGTGGCGCGCTATACCTCCCGGGATGGATGGCGGAGATGCGTTGGCGCGGCGGAGACCAGCGATGGGCGACGCTGGTCGGCGCGGCGCGCTGGCGCGCCGCGCGCGCGGCGCTGCTGGGGTGCGCGGATCCGGCGCGGAACCGAGGCGAGGCGCGGGCGACGGAGCGCGACGCGAGGCGACGCGGGCGAAGGGCGACGAGGACTCACCGGCGGGAGGATCGGGGTTCGGCGCGCGCGCGGCGACGAGGCGACGGCGCGGTGGGGACGCGGCGAGGCGGCGGCGGCGCAGTCGGCAGCGCGCGCGAGCGCGAGAAGGCGGCGGCGGCGATGGAGCACGCGAACCGAGGCGGCGCGGTTATAAAGCGCGCAATCCGAGGAAGACCGGACGGATACGGCGGTGGCTTCCGATCGAGACGGCGGCGAGCGGCGACGTGGCCAATCGGACGGCGGACGGCGCCCGGCGCGGACCGAAAGGGCGGCGCAGCGGATGGCGCCGCGTGGCGCGGATCCGACGGGGCGGAGCGGCGCTAAGGTTAGGGTTAGAGATCACGAAGCGCGCGGCGCGGACGGACGGTCGGATGCGGGCGGGCGGCGGACGGCGGCGGCGAGCGGGCGACGGCAGCTGGTGCGCTGGCCGCCGCGTGGCGCATGGATGCGCCAGTGGCGGGCGCGCGACGGCGCGCTAGAGGTGAGCGGAAAGGGAGTACTGCGGCGGGGAGAGGGGCTGATGACCGACACGTGGGAGAGAGAGATCGGGCACGAGGTATTTTTCCAAAATAACTCTTGAAAATTCAAATAATAATCCAGAGCTCTAGAAAATAGCAAATAAATCCCAAAATTCACCAAAAATACCAGAAAATTCCTTGAGACTCAAGAATCCAAATAAAATATTTTCAACTTATGTTAATGTTTATTTTACTCAGATTAAATTATTTAAAAATTCTAAAATTTATTTGAAGCTCAATTTAATTCCAGAAAATTCCAGAAAATTTCTTGTGACTTAAGGAACTTAATCAAAATGTTTTCCGATAATGTTGAAGTATAATTTAATCATATTAAATTCTTTTAAATTCCTGAAAATTCTTTTACGCTTGCTTTTAAATTCAAATAAATTCCAGAAATTTATTTTTAAATTCAAGGTTTTAAAAATCCCCAAAAATCAGGATGTTACACCCATGGTATTTAATCATTTTTATTTTTCAGATAATGGCCAGAGACTGACATGTGGGGCCTTAGCACTGTGCAAATAGTGTTCTAGGCCCACATGTTAGTGGCCCAGGTCATTAACTCGAGTTTTAAAAGATTTTAAACTGAGTTGGGGTCCGCATGTCGGCCTAACATCAAGTTTAAACTGGTACGGGGCCACTGACCAGTGAATCATTAGCTAAAATGCTAATTACAATCATTTGGTACTAATTGAAGGATTAAGGCTAATGACGCAAGAACAATATTCTTCCTCGGCCGAGCAATGGCGAGGAAAGGCTCGACGACGTTGGAGCATTACTAAAACGGGTCTACGGGGCTCGCGCGCACCTTGGGGTGAGGTAGTGCGGCCGTATTTGGCCAAGGCGACCACCAGCAATGAGCTAAGCGGCGGCGGAAACAGGCAAGGGGCTTCGCGGAGGTGCCGATGATCAGAACACAATCGAGTAAGGGGAAGCTACTGAGGGATGATAGGAGCTCACCGAAGGTGGAAACAGGGCTCGAGGAGGCCTGAGGTGGGCTGGCGATGGAGAGCTCGAACGACGGAGGTGGGCAGTCGTCGCTGGAGAAAATGGATTGACAGAACTCCAAACTGGCGCTAGGGTTGTCTTCACCATGCGGCGAGGGTGCTTTAGGCGAATGGAATTGGTTGATGGTGGTCGGAGTCACCGACGAGGGGAGGCGGCCAGAGTTGGGGAAAGAATAGACTCCGACGAGCTGCGGAGGAAAGGAGTTCAATTAGGCCTCATGTAAGTATTAGGGGAGTAAGAGAAGCTTAGAGGAAGGGTCAATGCCACTTGTGATACATCAAAGAGGGCTAGCAATGGCGACGGCCGAAGGAGCTCTTAGTAGCGTTGAATTTAAGTGTGGAAGTTGGAGTGGAAGATGGGTGAGGTGTATTTGGCTATTGGCCAAGGATTTTATAGGAGTGGAGATGGAGTGGGGAGCATTGGCTAGGAGTTAAGGTGCGCGGTAGTGGCTCCACTGTTGTGTGCCTCGATGGAGAGAGGGGCGAGGCCGGCGTAGGCTAGCGCCAAGCTAGGGTAGAGGGGAGGCGCTGGAGCACGTGATCGCTTTAAGGTGTCTATGCACGTGGGGAAAAGGGTGACGTCTGACGGGCATTTGCTACTCGCAAATGGCCGGGTGACGGTGAGGCCATGGGTCGGAGCTGAGTAAAGGGGTGGCAGGGCTAGGCAGGAGGAGGTGCAAACTCGGCGCTGGTGGCGTTAAGGCGGTGAGACATTAATGCCACTGCCGTCTTGAGCTACCTCGAACGTGACAGCAAAAACCAAGGGCGATTTCGATGGTGGCACGGTGAGTAGTAGAGGGAGGCGATGCGCGATGGAGCTAGCGACGAGACGAGGTTCTAGGCCTGGCATGAAGAGTACGGGCCGATAGTGGGGCCACCATGGGGAGAGCTAGCGCCGTGTAGGGGAGGATCCGAGGGTGGTGACGCATGGTGGTGCCATCATAGCGCTCTCGGATGGGAGAAAAAAGGGGAGAGGAGGGAAGAGAAGGGAGGGGCTGGGCCAGAAGGCCAAAGGGCCAGGGAGAGAAAAGAAAAAGGCCAGGCCTAGGAGAAGAAAATTTGAATTTTGGTAGGAGAAAAGAAATTTAAACAATTTACAAGGCTTAGGAATTGAAATTCAAATACCAACTTTTCATACTTCATACTCCCATAATCAGTGAATTAAAATCAAATATATGCAAGAGTAACATGCCCTAAAAATTGGATGTTACAGATGTACAGCTTAATTTAGATTATAGACTCAACTTAGCCTATTTGGCATGGCATAAACTACAAGATATGTTTAGTTCAAGCTTTTCATACTTAAGAAAGCTAGCATAGAAAAAGGTAAGCTGACATGAAAAGACATGATTAATCTAGCAAACTAGTACAACACATGACAAGTTATATAGCAAGATATCATGTTACACAAGGATAATAGTCAAAACTCCATGTAATATTATGCCATGCAAGTTGCTGAAGTTAAATATGCATTATGTTACAATGGATGCAAAAGAAGTCAAAATCCCCCTGCACGCAAAGAAGCAAAACAACAAAAATCAATAGCCTTAGTGAAAATATTTGCAACAAAAAGGCCAAAAGGACTCATAACTCTCAACTATTCTGGAAAGAAATTAACATATGAATCAAATAAGTCGCCCCCTCTGAGTTAGCTCTAGCGATCCCTATGGCCCCTAATCCTCCTCGCCTCTTTCTCGCTAGACTTCCAGCTCTCCTCCATCCTAGTGCTTCCTCCCTTCTTTGGGGCGTCGAATCATGTCTAACGAGGCCCCCTTCTCAAACTGGGACATCTCCTTTGGCCAGCATTTCGAAGGCATCATCAATTTGAGGTTTGGTTCGGTAGTTCATCCACCTCCGTTAGCAACTTCTGAATTTCTACTGCTAGCCACTTTTGCTCACTTTATCTTCTGTTTATCTGAGGTTTTAGTTGGAAAGGTACTTCAGTGTTGTCTAGGGGGTGAGCCCTATGGTTTTTAGGTCAAAAGGGCTTATGATTTTGGTTTTTGGTTTTCTATGGTTTCCAAGCAAGTGGGTCTGCTAGTCCGTGACCTTATGAGCTATTCTACCAAGCACTTCATAGTTTATTTTCATCTTTGGAGGGATGGAGGTGCAGATTTCCATAAGGAATATCATCTATGGCTTGCCAAACATTGGAATGAATGGACGGTTGTGTCTTCTTACAAGAAGAATCAGTCTGAAGGCTTTCCCAAAGTTCAAAAGAGAGTCTCTTTTGCTGAGTAGCCGATGGTCAAGTTCTTGGATGATCATCTCTTCATCAACATTGGAACCATTCTGGTGCAAATTGTTTCTTCCTCTGCCTTCAAACTATTTTTGTGATGCCCATCGGTTCTGGTCTAGACATCCTCGCCTACCCGAGTTGGAGGATTTGTATTTCAAGTAGACCTTACCCTTGCAGTCTGTGCTTGCTTTGGGGAATGACGATTACAAGGCAACCACCTGTTCTCGATGCTTGTGATTGGGTGACTCTGCTTACTCTTGCCTTAATCAAGTTCGTTGTTGGGCTTGCTACAATTATAGCCACATAGCCTTAGTTTGCCTATCTTCTTGTTCTCTCGCTAACAAGATGTGGGTTCCCGCTCTTCACTCCAGCAGTGCTACGTTGGCCCAAGGGAGAGGCTGGAAATCTCTCAGCTCGGCTTGGGCAACGTGCACTTCTTCCCACACAACCGACGATTCGTCTCCCCTTGCTCCAAATTGTCCCAACTCCCACTCACACGCAACTCCTTTGCCGAACACTCTTCGTCATCCTCCTTCCTCTCCAATGGCCAACTTCCAGGTGCTGAATTCAAGCCGCTTTCTCCCAATAGGACTTTTCATTGAAGATGGAGGCCAATTTCATCTGCCGCGGGTGGACTTGGTTCTCCAAGAGTCACCACAACCCCAACACGAAGACTACGACATTGTGACTATGCTCCCGCACCCCAGGAAGAAGAGATAGCACAAGTGGTGATGGACATAGGAGACTTCATCCAGGGTGCTCTTGAAATCCATGTGGTAAGGTGTTCTCTCCACTACCGAGTCGAATCTTCCAACTTAGCTTAGCTATTCAAAGGAGATATGTTGATCTTTGGGAACCCCCCACCTGGATGATCATCATGAGATTAGATTCTATAGGCACAATGAGGCCAATAACTTGAGAGGGGCTAATTTTGCATGATTGGGCTAGATCATGTTCCTAGGTTTCCGCTAGATCTTCTCAACCACCACGTGTTGGACTGGATTTGAAATTCGAATCCTCGTGATTCTACCACACTATTCCTTGGATCACTAGATAGTTCTCATAGTATCTTGTTGTATCAACTCATACATTGTGAACATTCATAAAGCCACAATATATACATTAGAGTTTAAAATACGCCACGTTGGGCTTATGGGCTTTTACATATCGGGCCACCAAGGCCAAACATCGATAGTTCAAAAGTATAGGAGTAAACGAGAACATCGCTAGGACCATTGCCACAGCAAGCGATCGAGGGTAATATATGCGAACTATATTGCTTGGACACACTGGCGCTACGCTTGAACTTCTTCGGGGGTGGCCTCGAGGTGCTGGAGTCTTCGTCCTCGACGCGAAAGTCGGCCAGTTCTTCTTCTACTGCACGGAGCTTCTGAGTCGCGGTGTGCAGCTCGTCTAAAGTGGTCTCGTACATGTGATCCATAGACTTAGTGAATTCCACCTGTCGTATGAGACGGGGGTTGCTCTCATATTCCGTGGATGAGAAGTCGCTGGCAGCACCAAGAGGAGTCTTCATGGGGAAGTAGCGGAAGTCTGCGCGCTGCAAGTCCCGGGCGTAGATGTTCCTTAATTGGCGAATGACCTCCCGGGCTGCATCTTGTACACCGTCGAAGAAAGTAGCTCGAGGTAGGGGGCGTCGAAGATGTGAATGGCCGCGTTGGTGCAAAATCATTGAAGATCTTTACTTCCACCTCCAGCGCTCCTCGTCCAGACAGGCCTAAGTACCCTTGGTAGAGAGGATAGGACGGAATTTCAGCTCCGCATGAGGTTGTAAATGTCACAACAAAGAGTCCGACAAGGGTTCTGTGGGAGACGCGGGTAGGTTGCTCCATCTAAAATTTTGAAGAGGAGAGGGAGTTAGTAAACAATTTTGGTAAGAGAGTGAGCAAAGGAAGAAATGATTTTTAAAAGAGGTATTTCTTATCAAGATATATCCTTAAGGTTGGTCTCTAGCTAAGGTCACGTCTTAGGGTCATTATGGCTCTGATACCAGTTCTGTCGGGACCCGGAATAACAATTCCAAGTCCCTCTGTGTAAATCGCACTATCCCAGGAAAAGCTAGTGCACACAGGGTCAATAGTAATGTATATCATGCAAAAATCACCACCGAATATTATTAATTGAAGGTACGGCCTTATGGCCAAGTCTTACAATAAAATAGCACATGGCCGACTGAAAATAAAAGCAGCAGAAAACAATAAAGGTAGCAGATCAGCCCATCCAGCCTCCCATAGGCGAATGACTATAAGACGCATCCTACTCGCTGAAGTAGTCCTCACCGTCGTAGTCGCCGTCGAAGTCTGACAATAGATTTTAGCAAGGTGAGCACATAAAGTACTCCCAAGGTAAGCACATTAAGTGCTTACGCAAGTTACACCAAAAATTTAACAGAGTTCATACATGCATAAGATTTGACAAAGGAAGGCTTAACAAGTCATTTGTGCGAAAAGAAATACTTGAATTTTAAATATAACCATATAAGTATGAAAGCTGAATTTTAATACAATATATGAAACAATATTTGAAACAAGTAATTCTGTTAGTGTAGGCTCCGACCTACACTAACCTAACCATGGGAATCAACCCGGACCATTACCAAAACCACTATCATTTGTATGAAAACCAAGTTTTATAAAAACCAAGTCTAATATGTGAAGACTCTACTCAGCATGTTCATGACCGTGTACACGGCTATCCAGGATAGGTTTTTACTCTGCAGAGGTGTACAACTATACCCACAAGGCATTTCCTCTCACTTGAGCCACGCGATAAACACACTACTTTAGGTGTGCGGTGGAGAGTTCATGACAAGGCTGTTCCGATGATCCATAGCCAAAATAATCACGCCGCCACTAAGGTTTCACCACAACTCGAATCCACGAGTTGAAGCCCCCTCTGGTGCCATGTGAGACTTCTCGCGGCCTACACCACCCTCACATTCAGCCTATAGCGAAACTATATTTGGAACTTCACAAATTATTTAGCCAGGTCCGTCCCATACCGGACTTGTGGTAGTACGAAGTGACTTCGTAAAATGATTCACAGAGACGGTCCTTAAGTTGATTTAGGCTCAACCACATAACCACATGCACGACAATCAACCAGGTGTCACCAAACACGAGGCATGCCGGCACCCACCTCCTAACCATTAGCCTAAGTCCAAATCATAAGTTTCTATTTTCATTTTTAAACAATTTTTGTAAACCATCCTTGACTCACCGAAGTCAAGACATCCATTTTCAAGTTTGTCATTTCATATGAAAGATTGATCCCACCTAAATTATACTAAGCCAGGCTAAGCATTTCTCTAAAATTTCTAGTCAATACTATAGTGCTAACTAGTTTTCAGCTAGGGTGACAAGGTGTATGAGTTCGAGATTCAAATTGGGCTGTAATCAAGGATCATGGGTGTAACCAAGTTTAAATCAAATTTGAATTATGTTTGAATAAAGTACGCATGCATATACAGTAAAATAATATAAATAAATTTAAAATAATAGGGTCAACATGGTCAAAGGTGTAACTTTCCTTGCTCAAAGTCCTGTTGAGAATCGTCGAAGTCGAACTCTCCGGAATCGTCAAAATCTAACGTAAAGAGCCAATTCAAAAGAAAATTTTAAAAGGATGCCAGAAATGGATAGATCAAGATTTTAGAATAATTTACAAATTTGAACGGGTCAATTTGGAGTTAAAATGAAGAAGTTATAGCCTTCCAAAGTTTGAATACAATTAAAAAGAAAATACCCAATTTCTGGAATTAATTTTAAACCAAAAAACATTTATGACGTCAGCCTGAATTATTTTTGTAAAGGAAATTAAAGATTATGACGTCAGCACAAGAATTTAATTTCGGTTGATTTATTTTTATACTGAAAAATCGGATTTATTGCGCCAACATGACGTCAGCCCTGGAATTAAAAGAGACTGACAGGTGGGGCTCTGGTTTAGTGGACTGAGTCCATGGACCCGAGAGAAGGGTGAGGTGGCAGGCAGGTGACGGGGAGGGAAGGTGGTGCTGGCGTGGCTGCCCGAGGCCGATGTGGCTTCCGAGTGGTGGCCACGTCGGTTGCCACACACCGCCACATGTGCATGGCCGCCCACGTGGCACGGCCGCCGGAGGGTGGCGCACAGGACCCCATGGTCGCCGGCGAACCAGGGGGCGGTGGCGCCGGCCGAGGTGCGGAAAATGACAAGGGGAGTGCTCGGGTACCTTCCTCGAAGCTCGGGGGTGGCCGGAGCAGATGAACTGCGGAGAGGGGCGACAGTCGGAGAAGGGTTCACGGCGGCGGAGGGCTCCGGTGGCGCAGATGCCCGGGGCAGAGGGGACTTCTAGTCGCCGGGGCACGAGCAACGTGTCGGCGTCGTCGGCGTGGAGCGGGGAGGCCTGGGGCAGTGGCAATTGCTCGCCGGAGTCGCTGGAGCCGCGGAGGGGGAAACGAGCACAGGGAGGCGCTGCAGGCTCCGGAGCTTGAATTGAGAGGCGAGGGAGAGGCGGTGTGGGTAGAGGGTCCTCGGGGTGTGGGTTTTATAGGCCGGGATGGAAGTAACGGGCGCCCGAAATCACTCCGACGGCTAATTTGAATGCGACGGCGAGAAGAGGCGTAAAGTGGGAAATTATGCCAGAAACGGACGCGGTGCACGCGGGGGAGTAATTGGGTACCGGCACGGGCGGGAGTGATTGATGGAAACCGAAGCTTTCAAAGCTTCGGTTTCGGGCGTTAATGGCTACGGGGACGGCGCGAGGAAGATGGAAGGTGGCGGGGACGACAGTCCTGACAGGTGGGCTCCAGCGGTCAGCGAGAGAAAGAAAACGGAAGGTGTGAGGGCGACGGCTGGATTGGCGACGGGTGGCCAGCGGTCAGCATCCATACCTGTATGCAATCAAGAACAAGGATAAAAGAGCAATCTTAAAATTGCTAGATATAAAAGTCACATAATGAGAGTTGAGGTTCTGTAACATAAATCTGTTGGTTTAATCGACACAAGAGACAACGTGAAAGTTTGCACATGGACTAAACTAATCTAAACAAAACCTGAGGAAGATGGAGGCCCCTAGGGGGCTATTTAAGAGAGAGAGGACAAGGGGTGGCGGCCAGGGGGATGGGCACGCAACCCTAGGTGGTACAAAGCCTATGGGCCCAAGTGGAAGTGGTGCAATACCATTTGACACGGATTTTGAATTATCCCTAACTTGTTTTGGTAATTATAGCATGCTCAGAAGGAATTTGGAGGTGAGGCTAGATTCATTGAAAGATGACGAGATAAGCCTTCCAAGTTGTACTCATACACCTCAAACGGACTCCATATATAAGAGATATGTCATTTGAAGTTAGATCTGTCAGCTGAATCCGAATTGATCTCAGAGGCCGAATTGGATTCCAAAACGTGTCCCACATGAACTCTTACTTGAATTGGTCCAAAAGTGAGGTAGTAACTTTGAGGATGAGTTGGGGAAGACATCAACTTGGTCTTAATATCTTTGGTTGTCTTTTCTTTAGATAGACCCCAACTACGAACTCGTAGTGTTGATGCACTTATTCTTGTATAGCTATGCAAATATACATTTTCACCATTAGGTAGCATCATATTCTCATTTAAAATATATTGAAGGTAAAGAAATGAATTTTGTGCAATCTTGATATTGGGTGCTATGGTCATATGCGTTTGTGCCACAGTCACATCATTCTCCCATTCTTGATAAAAAAACCATCCTTGGTTTTAACAGATGTGTAGCCTAAATCTTGATACATAACAAAAGATGCAACGAACTCTTATTATGTAATATCATAAGTTCTTTATCAAATAAAGTAAAACCTCTTGGAAACGATTGTATCTGATTAGTAGTATTATCACAAGATGGTGTTGAAACTATGTATGCATGTGTCTAATCTGGCTCGCATCCTTCAGAAAAGGGGGTATTGAATTGTGACCTAATATTGATGATCTCAATGAGCGGCAAATTCTTTTCTGGCGCAAATGAAAAATGGTTGTGGTGCATGGAAGCAGCCCACAATGCTCCCCTTCTTGAAAGGTTTTCGGTAACTCATGAACCAAACTAGATAAACTCAAAATATTAATGTTAGTGCCACTAGTTGTTTCCTCTACATGACAGTATCCCTTCTCAAAAGTTGAACCTTTCAGTTCTGAAGTTATGCAAATTCTATGAACCATGTAAATTTTCTTCTCATTATACTCGCCTTTTAGGTGAAATTTATCATGAAACATTGAAAGCAAATTGAAAATCCAAAATAACATCTTCTCTAAACAACTCAGTTTAAAAGGATGATCAATTTCAATATAATCTAAAGTGTTTGAAGAAGAAATCTCATTCATCTCATCTCTATCGCGGATCAATTGCACATTGATAGAATCAAAAGTATTTATTTCAGACATGTATTTGGAATTAAAATAGGAGAATGAGGTTTAATTTCTGGTTGTGTCAAAGATTTATGAAAGAAATTAGCACACAACTCATTCTTAGCACTCAAATCAATGCAGTCTAAATTCTCTACTTGAATCATATGAATATCAGAATTGCTTTTCACTAATGTTTGCTCTAAAGTAGCACGAACAGTGGACAATTGTAGTTCTTCATAAACATACCCACCTTTAGTGATGATAGCACCATTCTCTTTACCTTTTAGGCTATCCTCAAATGATGTCGATGCATCCATCTCCTCATCTTCCTCTTCAAACAATGGAGTCGGTGGCTCAATCAGCTCAATCTTCACTTCAGCGTGGTTCTTAACTTTTTGCAAGTTGTTAGCATAGAAAAAGGCACAAAGACAGGTTTGTTTTCGTGTTTATTATCATAAAGCATTCTCAATTTTTTTTCTCAATCTAACTTTTAATTTTACAAGCAAGTATAACAAATGAGGGAGAGAATTATATTCTTTGTGAATAAGAAGGTCTTGAATTTCTTTATTAAGTCCACTTAAGAATCTATTCTCTATAGCTTTAGCATATTTCTTTAGGCCACAATGCAACAAACAAGTTTTTAATTCATAATAGTATTCCCTTACAGTTCTACTTCGTTGTTTTAAATGTTGTAATCTAGTTAGCAAACAATCAGCATAATATTTAGGAACAAAATCAACTCTTAAAAGTTTTTTAATGCATTCCAAGTTTGAGTTACTTTCCCATGTCTACTAAAATACTTCCACCAAAGTATTGCATCATCAATAAAAACACTAGTTGCAGCTCTAATATTTTGCCTATCAGACCAATCATAATATTCAAATTTTGTCTAATGCTATCTCCCAATCAATATAGTCATAAGAATCAAATTTATCTGTAAAAGATGGAAATACATACTTAAATGTACCTGCTCAGCACATGGAGATGAGTCACTAGTGTTGTCGATCTTATGAATCTTCCTTCTATGTGATCTTGAACCTACCATGGTTAGTAGAAAAAGATGATATACAAGAATTATATAAATCCCTATCAACTACTAGGAGGTGGAGATTGCCAAGTCACAAATCTCTCAAGCTCTTACCAAATTCTTACCAAAGTAAACAGTGATGTAACCATGGTGGTTTGTGATAAACCCGAGTTGAGTGATAAGTATAGCAATTGTCAAGACAACGAGACCTGTTCGGTTAGTAGAAAATAGAGCTTGTATAGGCTATGTATTTGTAGCAATAGACAACAATTAGTTAATTTCAGAAATTATATATAATTAAATTATAGTTTGTATCTAGCACTTAGCCTATGTTGCTAATCAAACAAGGATAGACAAAGGCTAAATCAAATGTATAACAATGTATAGGAGTGATTGACAAAAGATAATTCAAAAGAATGCAATCTAGAATTGGAAGACACATGGATTAACCCAAATATGAAAACTAAATATTTCTATCCTCCGACAAGATGACAAGATTTTGGCCTTAACTTCTTGTCGGTTGCCTTTTTCAATAATTCTTCTTTGCTGTTTTTATGGCTTTTTCTACAACTTTTGTTTTGGAGCCAAGTTCTAAAACCTACCAAAAATTCATACAAAAATCATAATCACGACTATTGCAGATTCAATTTAGAAATTTAGGTGAAATTTCACCGTAGATATCTTTAACCGACTTATTGGAATGAAGCAAAACTTTAGGGCAGTTAGATAATGAATTTATGGATCTAATGGCAGCGGTTTTATTTTAAAAGAATATCAAATATGAAAGTTATGGTGTTTTTCGTAGAGGTGACAGAAAAGCCAGTAGCCTCGCCGAAATTGGAAATTATGGTGTGGGGTGTTCATGATGGATTTTGACATGGGGATTTTTTTTGTTTGGATTTTTATAGGAACAATGATATGACCGGCAACTAGACAATGCTAAGATGGACATAAATTCAATTTAGCAAACCAAAACTAACAGATTGAAGGGCATAAACGGGGTTTGAACAGTAGAAATTATCTCTTTTTGTAGGGTAAATTTTTGCAGACTATAGGAAATAAAATCAATCTACTAACTAGGGATACAAAAAATGTCTACCGGTCAACTGAAGCTCTAATACTACTTGATGCGAGGGTAGGTCCCGATCTTCCGGTAGGATGATACGTCGATTGGTATAGAATGACATTGACGATGAGGCTATTTGACCGAGATACGATCAAGCCGTCCAATAATCGCTACACTACGCTCATAGTCGTTATCAACCGTACGAAGAATATGATTGACCTAATCATGAAGATCAATTTTTGCAAGCAATCGAGAACAAGCAAGAACAAGGATAAAAGAGCAATCTAAAACATTGCTAGATATAAAAGTTGCATAATGAGAGTTGAGGTTCTATAACACGAATCTATAGGTCTAATCGATACAAGAGACAACATGAAGTTTGCATATAGGCTAAACTAATCTAAACAAAACCTGAGGAAGAGAGATGCCCCTAGGGGCTATTTAAGAGAGAGAGAGGGCAAGGGGTGGCGGCCAGGGGTGGGCACACAACCCTAGGTGGTACAAGGCCCATGGGCCCAAGTGTAGGTGGTGCAGCACTTTTTGACTTAGATTTAGAATCAGTCCTGATTTATTTTGGTGATTATGGTGCGCTTAGAATGAAAGAGGACGAGATAGGTTTTCCATGCTGTACTCATACACCTCAAACGGACTCTGTATGTGAGAGTTATGCACGTTTGAAGTTAGACTGTCATGCTAAACTGAATTGATTTGGAGGAAGAATTGATTCAAAAATGTGTCCCATTTAAATTCTTACTTGAATTGGTCCAAAAGTGACGTGGTAATATTGAGGAAGAGTTGGAGAAAATATCAGCTTGATCTTGATATGATGGTTGGCTTCCCTTTAGATGGACCCCAACCATGAGCTCGTAGTGTTGATGCAATCCTCCTTATATAGCTGCGTAAATATATATTTTCATCATTAAGTAGCATCATATTGTCATTTAAAATATGTTGAAGCTGAAGGAACGAATTCACCTTTTGTTCAATCTTGATATTGGGTGCTATGGTCGTATGCGTTTGTGGTATGGTCACATCAGGGACCACCTGCCTATTGATCAAGGAATGTGACCTCAGGAGTCTACTTCTATCTCTTCGAATCCTATTCTCAATGCGGATTTGTCGGATTCAAGTTCTCAATAAGCATAAGAGGACTCTTCACAAGCTCACAATGCTAATACCCATATGGAAATAATTCCTGTTGGTCATCAGCTCTTTTCAGATATTTCATACACCAAGATGATCTTGGACTCTCAGGTCCCTGAGCCTACTTTTCTACAATTTATTGGTCAGGCTATTGCTAGTTTTTGGACTTGCTTTGATCCGCTGTTC
This sequence comes from Melocanna baccifera, assembly GCA_036346265.1. Lineage (NCBI taxonomy): Eukaryota > Viridiplantae > Streptophyta > Magnoliopsida > Poales > Poaceae > Melocanna > Melocanna baccifera. The sequence goes on from CM070702.1 coordinate 8,604,573, forward strand.
TTTAGACTACCTCCTACTTCCTGGGGCTGGCCATTATTTTCTCATCGGTTCATCATGGCATTTCTCGAGCTTAGACTGAAAAGATCTTGGTTCCTTGCTTTCAATCTGTAGGGTTAGATTCCTTGGGGGCCCTCCAAGGAACTATCCTCTGACCGTTCATTAGTTGGGATTGTTCGCAAGGAAATCTGCAAAGTACATTCTGCTCTCTACCTCCATTTCAATTGGGTCTAGTCGTCAAGGCTCTTCCTCGATCCGCATTGAGGAAATAACTAAGCAACCTAACGATGTCATAGCTCGATCGAACACCCCTATTGCTCAACTTAGATCAGGGTGTAAGCATTGACCCCCTCTCGGTACAGAACCTGCATAGGAGTTCACATTTGAATAAGCAACTACTAGCTTCCAACACCTAAAGCTCTCATGCAACAAGAGGCGCAAGTCCAATGTATCCCCAAGCTCATTGTAGGTTCAAGTCCACGCACAGTCTTCATCACTAGTAGCTACTAGTGTGGAGGCAATTACCCTAGACCAACTTCATAAGTAGGCTTGCTCATCTCTGCCTGCATAAGAGGAGGCCCCCTTAGTGTTGCCCAGAATTCCAGTGCCTCTCATGCGGGATTGGGGTCACCGTCCTTGCCGAGTCCCCTCTGGGGAGCTAGCAAATGAAAACTTCATAGTAGCGCATGGAAATGAAGTTGAAGATTGAAGGGTTGAAGCGTCGAGTGCTAGGTGTTTTGTTTAGGCTGGTCATTCTTTTGTTCTACTACTGCCCCATTGCTTAATTCATGTATTGTTGAACTTGCCACAGTGCACTTTTGGATCTTCGGACACAACAGTCCAGACAACAATGCTCTACATTCTATTGAATATACTTCTATCATTAGTTATCAATGAACTTGTCACAAAATTTTAGAAGTTGGAAGGTTCTATGCTGGAATGTTAGGGGTTTGAACTCCCTTGAAAAAATAGAGATCCATTAGAGATAAGATCACAAGGAGTGCTTGCTCTGTTGTCTATCTTCAGGAAACAAAAAAGGAGAATTTTGAACACTCTTCAATACACAACGTTGCCCCCAAAAACCTGGATAAATTCACCTACTCACCATCAACCGGCGCATCCAGGGGCTTGCTCGTTCTCTAGAATAGCTCAGTTTTCACTGGAACCTCACTACTAATACTTATTTTGCCCAAATAGTCGAATTCTCATCAGTTAAAAATTCAGATAAGTGGACTCTTGTCAACATTTATGGACCATGTGAGGGGTAGAGAATGGAGAAATTTGTTCACTGGCTTTTTCATCTAAACATACCTACGCAACAGAACTGGATTCTCATAGGAGATTTCAATTTCATTCGATATGTTCAAGAAAGGAATAAATTGCGAGGAAATTTGAATGGCATCCTGACTTTCAATAGCATCATTAGTAATCTTGGTCTCATTGAATTGCAGCTTAAGGGTAGATCCTATACCTGGAGTAACATACAAGAGGACCCTTTATTGGAACAACTAGATTGTTTTTTCACAACAAATTATTGGACCACCTTATTCCCTCATTCTGAGGTCCATGTCCTCCCCAAAGATACTTCTAACCATGCTCCTTGCGTAGTGCACATCTCCGTGGTTATACCCAAATAAAATCTCTTTCGGTTTGAATCCTTCTAGATAGAGCACCCAGGGTTCTTTGATGTTGTCACTCTATTTTGGAACCTACCAGTTCAGCAAACAAATAGTGCCTCTAGAATTATGGTGAAATTCAAAAATCTCCACAAGGCACTCAAGAACTGGAGCAAATTCATTTCCCAACTTAACATTCTCATGTAGAATTATCGAACAATAATACTCTTCACGGATAACCTAGAAGAACAGCGATGCTTATATGTGGAAGAAAGGAACTTCAAAATCATAATTAAGAGCCACTTCTCAAGGCTACTGAATTACCAACACATGTAATGGAAGAAGTCTTGTACTACCCATTGGGCGAAACTAGGAGATGAAAATACTAAATACTTACATGTGCTTGCAACTGAGCGTTATAGAAGAAACTCGGTTTGTTCCTTAACCCTAGATGATGGAAGTACAATATATTCTCATCAGGATAAGGCAATGACCATCTGGAATTCTTTCATGCAAAGAATGGGAACTACTACCCAACCTACAATACACTTTGATCTGAGTGAGCTAATGCCACTTACTCACCATCTTCAAGACCTGGTGGTGGATTGCTCTCAAAAAGAAATAGACAACATGGTAAATATGTTTCCACGGGACAAAGCTCCTGGACTAGATGGGTTTAATGGCTTGTTCATTCGTAAGTGTTGGAATATAATTAGACATGATTTCTTATTCTTGTGTCAGGATTTCTTCAATGTGGCAGTAAATACTGAAAGCATCAATGTTCTTATATTACTCTTGTCCCAAAGAAGCTGAACCTGGAGACCCTGAATGACTACATGCCTATATCTTTGCTCAACTCAATCTTAAAGCTTCTTACAAAGATTCTGGCAAATAGATTACAGAAGGTAATTATTAGCATTGTTCATGCAAATCAGTACAGATTCATCAAAACAAGAACAATACAAGACTACCTTGCTTGGGCCTTCAAATACATCTACCAATGTAAACAGAGTAAAAAGGAAATCTTAGTTCTTAAATTGGACTTCGAAAAGGCTTTTGACACAATAGAACATGAAGTGATCATGGCAGTAATGAGGTCAAAAGGTTTTCTCGACAAATGGATTTCCTGGATTGCTTGTATTCTCTCCTCTGGCCATTCTTTAGTACTTACAAATGGGTTGCCTGTAAACTCCTTTCGGTGCAAAAGAGAGTAAGACAAGGTGATCCACTCTCACCTTTCTTGTTTGTTCTAGGGGCCAACCTTCTTCAGTCTATAATCAATGAGGCGTCTAGAAGAGAACTTCTCAAGCACTTGATCCTGCCCCAAGGAAATGAAGGCTTCCTGGTAGTGCAATATGTAGATGTACTTTAATCATCCTCCAAAGATGCTCTAGGCAACTTCTTTGTTTAAGAGGACTACCTGCACTTTCCAGAACTCAACCGGTCTTAAAGTGAACCTTCATAAATCAATTATGATCCCATTAATGTCCCTCTTGACAAAGTGGCCAATCTTGTAGATGTGTTTGGATGCAAAATTGAAACTATACCATTTACTTACTTAGGCCTCCCAGTTTGGACAATAAGACCAAAGGTGAGGATTTCTTACCCATGATCGATGTGGTTGAAAGACGACTTGCTAGCATGACGAGTTTCTTGTCTTATGGAGGAGGTTAACTATTGTCATTATTGTCCTTTCCCTAAAGCCGATTTATCACATGTGCATGCTTAGATTGCCAAAAAAGGTGATAGATCATATAGACAGTGTGGCACCATTGCCTTTGGAGAGGCTCTAGAGATCTACAAACACGTTGTAACTCCCTGGCAGCATAGGACAAGGTCTGCAAGCTGAAGAACAAAGGATGACTTGGAGTCCTCAACCTATGAGTTCTCAATGAGGGTCTGCCCCTAAGACGCCTACACAAGTTCTACGGGAAAAGTGATGCTTCATGGGTCAATCTAGTCTGGTGCAAGAACTACACAAACATGGTTCCTCATGCATCAACTATCTGTGGTTCTTTTTGGTGGAGAGATGCCATGAAAAGTATCACTCAGTTTCGTGATATCGCAATGGGGGAAGCTAGGAAATGGTGAAGACATTTTGTTCTAGAAATATTGCTGGGATGGTAACCTTCTATGCATAAAATACCCAAGACTATACTTAGATGCTTGCAACCAAGATATTTCAGTTAAAAACTACATGCAATCGACGGAGCCTCATGGTCTTTACCAGTTGCCTGTTTCGGAGGAAGCCTACTAAGAGTATTTACAGCTATTATACTTCTCAAATGAAGTCATGATTAGTCAAAATACTCCTGACCAGTGGGAAAACTCCATGTACTCCTCACAAAAATAGTACGCTCACCAGTTTAAACAATTAAACACTTCTTTAGTTTTTCCTCTTGTCTGGAAGAATAGATGCTTGATGAAGCACAAGGTCTTTGCTTGGCTCCTATTGATGGAAAGGTTCAACACTAAAGATATGCTAAGGAGAAAGAATTTCAACACTGATGGCAACATACATTGTGTGTTATGTGACACACTGTGTAGAGACCCATAGTCATCTCTTCTTTAAGTGCTCATTTTCCTTGCAATCTTGGAATGAGATTGGGATTCCTGGGCTCTAGATTTGAACACCCCAACAAGAGTACTAAACACAAAATTAACCTATATAGAATAGCTCTTCACAGAGAAGTTCATCTTGGCTACTTGGCTTATTTGAAAAATTCGAAATGAGTATATCTTCCAAAGAAGAACACCATATCCTCAATCATCTCTGCTCTTGGATTTGGTCCATCTGATTTTTTTCTGTTTTCTTTCTGTTCTTCCCATTCTCTTGTTTCCCTCTTCTCTTGTACATTATTATTTATTTAATATAGCATAGTAGGAGCCTCTTCTACTGTTTCCCATTAAAAAAACTCCCCTGCAAAGATGCAAAATGAGAAGAATCAAGAGTTTTAGTAAAAATATTTGCAACCTAGTGCTCTGACTCTACAAAGAGAAACACAACATCATCCTTCTCTACATGATCTCTGAGGAAATGATATTTAATGTCAATATACTTGGTCCTAGAGTATTGCACTGGGTTTTTGGCAATATTCATGGTGCTAGTGTTGTTGCAGAGGAGGGGAACACTATCTACACTATCTAAGGCCAACTCATAGTCATACAGAATAGATAAGATCCAGAAACCTGGGAGCAACTACTAGTAGTGTTACATATTCTGCTTTGGTAGTGGAGTGTACAACAAAGGACTGCTTCCTAGATAACCAATAGATAAGAGATATGTCTAGGAAATAACAAGTGCTAGAGGAACTTTCCTATATGTCCTACACCCCACAAAATGAGCATAAAAAAGTATGAAGAGAGAGAGTGTGCATAATTAGAAGAATACCAGAGTCCAATGTCAAGAGTGTTCTGAAGGTACCTAAGGATGTGGCGCACTGCATGATGATATGAGGTACGAGGGGAAGACTAAAATCGAGTGCGCAGGCACACAACAAATTGTATGCCCCACCGTGAAGTCGTGAGGTAAAGGACAGAGCCGATCAAGCTACAATACTCCTTCTAGTCGACAGACTCTTCATCCTTATCAGAATCCAGCATGGTAGAAGTGGCAATCGGAGTAAACATTGGCTTCTTTCTTCCCAGGTCGAAGCGCCAAAGAAGGTCCTTTGTATACTTGTTAGGATGAATGAATATCCATTCCTTCAGTTACTTGATTTGAAGACTAAGAAAGTCAGTTCACCCATAACACTTATCTCGAATTCCCTACTCATAGAATCTAAAAATCTAGACACCAAAGCTGACCAAATATTAACTCAAAAGAAGTCTTGCCTATAGACGATCTTAAGAACAACCTATTGGACACATAGCAAGTAGTGAAAATTGTCTCAGCCCAAAACCTCCTAGGGGTGCTATGCTCACCTAGCATGGTCCTAGCTATCTCTCTAAGAGTCTTATTAATTATCTCCATAACTTCATTCTACTGGAGAACTCTAGATGATGAGAACTAGTGCTCTGAACCTCTCGTAGTGCAGAAAGTGACAAATGTTGAATTCTTAAATTATGTGACATTGTCACTCCTAATGGCTCTCAAGGCTCCTAAGAAATCAACTGCTAATCTAAGGGCTAACCGACGAACTCTCTAAAGCATCCAAAGGTCTCATCCTTAGA